>OY856410.1:399235705-399835705 GCA_963693085.1 Alisma plantago-aquatica
AATTATCAGGTTAGCAATGCGAGGTTATACACAGATTACATTATGTATACGTGGGTAACATCATGTTCTTTAATCCTCAATAGAGGTTCTAACAGCATAATTATTATGCCTTTAGTACCAATGTATAGTAGGACTCGATGCCCGATGGCATACATTTAAAAACAATAAATCAGATGTGGAAGGCAAAAGTAAGATGTTAGGCACGTTGCAGTATGAGTTTAATGGTCTTGATGTACAACACAACTAAAGAAGTAGTACAAGACCAAACATATAAAATGCAAAACATTACCCAGAAGGTAGCATTTGATCAACACTTACATTCTTGTTATTCTATATCTACACCAATTTCTTTCAATTAAAATTCCAAACCAACAGCAAAATGTATATCACAGAAATTATTGTATGTGAGGTTAAAATGTGCTGTAGGTAGAGGGAAGATAGTTGTAAGAGTGACATGAAATTCTTTAATGAATATGAAGTGTGCAGCAAAATCTAGGAAGGTATAATTGAATGAAAAACGCATGCTAATTAGGCAACAAATCCTCATAATACACTAGTGGGAAGGGAAAAGAAGAACCTTTCTCATTTTGAAGAAAGTATCTTGCAAGTGACCCCGTCCTTGACAAGCTGGTTAACAGCGTCCCTCAGTCTGTAGTACTCTTCCACCACATTATAAACCTGATGTGAGATCCTTGCATAGCCAGTAACACTGCCACCATGGTCCAACAACTCACTCTCTGGTTGTGCCTTAAAATATATAGGGACCTCAACGTGAAACTCCTCCCGCAGGTGTTTTCTCAGCATCATGGCCTCCTTATCACTGGATATCCTCAAACAAGCCGGCATGCCAATCATTGCCATACTGCAAGACAGTTCAGATGGTGCGCCTAAGTGTGTACCCCATGCCTTTGCTAACATGTTTGCCATTTCAAGAACCGTCTTGTGATTCCTTTTTCGTATGCCTTCAAGGCCCCCTTCAAACCTATTGACGAACTCCACAACATCAGGCACGATGAGTTGAGGACTGTAGTCGCGGGTCCCTATCCACCCACTCTCAATAGCGAGACCGTTTCCATACTCGCTGGAGACCACCGGGTGGTGTAGCTCGGATGATACAGGGGACGACTTCCTGCAGTATAAAAAGGCGATTGAAGGAGGGCAGAAGAACCATTTGTGAAGGTTGCTTGTGTAAAAGTCAGCCCCAATGTCCTTGACGTCAATCTCAACATTGCCAATGGCATGAGCAGCATCAACAAACACCTGCTCGACGCCCTCCTCACGACATATCCTTGTAAGTTCCTTCACCGGGACAACCACGCTAGGCATGGAGGTAATATGGTCGATCACGGCTAGCCGCACCTTGCGGCCACCTGCTTTGCCCAATTCCAGCGCCTTCCGGAACTCGGCAGTGATCTCCTCCTTCGAGGTGACCGGGAAGGGCAGGGGGACCTCGATGACATGACCGCCAGCACGCGACACGTAGGCATGTATTGACTTCTTCACAGAGCCGTAGGCATAGTGGAGCATGACGACAGCATCCCCTTTCTGAAACCTCCCTTGGGAAAACGCCCAGTGGACCTGCTGCAGAACGATGGCAGCAGCGGTGGTGGCGTTGTCGACAATGGAGACCTCCTCGACATGGTCGGCGTTGATTAGGTCTCTGATCAGAGACCTCGACTTTAAGATGTAGGGCTTGAGGTAGTCGAAGTAGAACTTGTCTGGCTGCGCGAGATAGAGCTGCTGGTAGCGGCGCTGAGCAGCGAGCACGGACGCAGGACAGCAGCCGAAGCTGCCGTTGTTGATGCGGGCAATTGACGGGTCGTGGTGCGCAAACTCAAACCGGATCTCTGCGTCGCTGATAGGGAAGGACGGGCGCGGCTTCTTGGCCAGATGGCCGTTGGCGTCGTCGGCAGAGTCGTCGGCGCTCAGGCCATTCGAATTGGCGTGACAGGACTCCATAATTTGAACGAAAATAAGTAAAGAGACAGAGTGAAGGATACAACTACGGTTGGAATTTGGGGAAGGACAAGCACGACGGCATGGGAAATTCTAGGGCTGGATTCGATTAGAGAAACAAAGAATGAGCAAAGCTCAAAACTGAGCGGCTGACCCTCCCCTCACTGGCTCTCTCTCCCCTACCGCACTGCAAAAAAATTATAAATGGCAGGTGGTGGATGACGTGATTCTTTCGGTTATAAGAAACTGCCGGCGGGCAAGTGGCAGTAAAAAAATTGTCTGTAGGAGTCGACTTTTTACCTTCAAAATCTGTTGAAGCAAAATGCGGCGATGGTATAAAACCAATGCGATTACGTGATAAGTTTGGCTTTTTTCTTGATGATGATATATCTATTTATATCTATATATTGTATAGAAGCTCGGAGAGGGTCTTCAAAACAAATATGTTTTCTATTCCTTTAAATTAAAAAGTAATCCTTATAAAGATGGGAAACTTTTGGTTTTTAAAGACCTAGTCGAACCTTCCTATTAATAGTGAATAACTATAAGTACTTGTACTTAGATCTTTAAATAAATGCCTTCGCAGAATTTCGAATTATAAATTGGGTTGTCAATCCTTTTTTATGAAAAGTCCAATGATCTAAAGATAAAATATGAAGAAGTAGATATGACATCAACACATTCCTATTTATGATATGTTATATGTGTCTAAGATCGTCAGTAGGTGCACAAAATCTATCAGAAATGAAGAAAAAGGAGAATGATGGTTTGGTCGTCCCATCTTTATAAACTAATATACATTATATGAAACAGAGTATGTCAGGGAGGTATTGTATATAAAGATGGGAAATTTTTGGTTTTTTAAAATCCTAGCTGAACCTTCTTATTAATAGTGAATAACTATAAGTACTTAGCTCTTTGAATAAATGTCTTCGTAGAATCTTGAACCATAAATTGGGTTGTCAATCCTTTTTATATAGAAAGTCCAATGATCTAAAGATAAAATATGAAGAAGTAAATATAACATTATCACATTCATATTTATGATATATTGTATGTATCTAAGATCGTTAGTTGGTGCACCAAATATATCAGAAGTGAAGAAAAGGAGAATGATGGTTTACTTCACATGTCATCTCATCCTTATAAACTAATATACATTATATAAAATAGAGTATGTCAGGGAGGTATTGTATGTAATTTTTATTATATTTTTAGCTTCAAATTTGTGAAAATAGTGTCATATTCCAATAGGGCAGTCATTCGAGAGCATTTAGGGGTCTAGATACAGCTTTTCCTTTAGCTTTATAAATTATGAAATGCTCCTTATTTATCCTAACAAACTTATATGAAGGATTTGGGGAGCACATGAATGCAATTTTTATTTTAGTTTCTTTGATTTTATATTAATAAGTGTTTTACCATACATGAAAAGTTGTGGGAATTATTACATACTAGAAGTTGATTCCTGTCTTCTTTACATCGCATCATGCCATCTTTTTGCCATTATTAGGGATAGGAGTGTGGTGTAACTAATGGAGAAGAAGGTGGAGGGCGTGGTCACTCCGCCGAGATACCCGAAGGCACATGGTGACATTGGCCAGAAAAAGCCGTAGAGAGTTTCCAATGTAATCTTTTCTTATATTATTTAGAACTACAAAGAAGTCCTTATATTCTAATATATATTATATAAGAAAGTGTGTGATGTATTGTATGACAAAAATATAGTTTTCACAAATCGATCTTTTATTTTAAGAAGCAGTTCTGCCAGAGAATATAAGGATTTACAAGCATTTCTCCTTTAGTTTAATAAACTACAAAACGATCCTTATTTATTCTAATAAGACTATATGAAAGGACATGGGATGGGCTAAATGCAAATTTTACTTTAGTTTTTTAGTAGCATGTTGGTCTTTATCTTACTAGTCACAAAAGGTTGTGAGAAGGATTGCATAGTAGAAGATGATTCCTAATTCTCTACATGTTGAATCATCTTTTGTAGTTGTTAGAGTTGGGAGAGTGGTGCAACCAATGGAAGAAGAAGTGGAGTATGTGGTCACTTCAACGTGACACCTGAAACGATTTGTATGATGATGTTGTAGATGTCAAAAAATAAACATCATTTTTTTTGTCATTTACTTCTCTTTTTAGTGGTCTTCTCTTTAAACAATGTGTCTCATACAACATTAGTGAAAAAGTATTTTAGCATGTATTTTTCTTTCAACTTACCTTACTACAATATAATGTCTATTTATATGACAACATTGCTCCTATTTGTATCTCATTTATAATGATGAAACAAGACTTTACGGTCTTCAAAGTAATTCAATATTTTAAACATGTGCAATGCATGGGTTATACTTAGTTATATAAAAAGTTCGTTGATGATTTTTTTCTATAAATTTTTTCTACTATTTTTTCTAAATTACATAATAGTCTTTGTATTTGAATGTATACTATATACGAAAGAGTGTATGTGGTATTTTATATTCTTTTTAATATTTTAATTACAATCTAGTTCGTTTTTGCAATAAGTCAATCCTGCCAGAGTATTAAAAACTTTGAATGTAACTTTTTTCTTTAATTTTCAAATTCAAAATTATTTTTGTATATCTATTGAAGCTATACAAAAGGTTTTTGGAGGAATTAAATGTAATATTTTCATTTACTTTTGTTAATTACAAGTTGCTCCTTGTGTTACTATATAGAAAAGATCATCAAAAGGGTTGAATAACTTTTATTGGTTTTTCTATTACAATTGGGCATTAGTGTATTCTAGTGTTGTATGTATTGTTGTAGTGGGGGTGATTCCTACCAGTCTTTGCACTTACATCATCTTTTTGCAGTCGCTAAGGTTGGGAGTGTTACACAACCACAATCAGAAGATGTAGATAGTGTGGCCGCTCTGACATGACATGGTGAGGAATATGCATGGTGAAATTGCTAACAAAGGAAGAAATTATTATGTTTAGTATATCTTGTTTATCTTTTATATTTTCCTCTTGAATAAAACTTTTACATAATGACATTCGCCAAGTTTCAAAAAATTGATTTATCTTCCAATATACCTTACTCGCAGTTCCTTATTAACTCCAAACTCATCTTTTTTTCTTTCTTTGACTAAATAAGATGATGTCATACCACATTTACAGTCTTAAAAGTAATCTAATGTATTCAAACATGTGACATGTATGGGTAATACCTAATACCACATAAAAACATGTGGAGGTTTTTTTTCTATAACTTTTTCTTCCATTGTTTCAAATTACAAAATAATCCTTGCATGTTAATCTATACTGTATAGAAAATAGTGGAGGAGGTATAATATGCAATATTTTATATAATGTTAGTTATAAAGTAGTATTTTATTTGAAAATTGTTGTTGTGAGAATAGAAGGGTTTGAATGTAGATTTTTATTTGTTTTTGTATTTTACAAATTGGTCTATGTGTATTCTAATAAGACTAAATGAAAGATAATAGGAGGAATTGCATGTAATTTTTTCTTTGCTTTTCCAAGTTACATGATTGGCCCTTTTACTACATATGAAAGGTCATGAGAAGGTTGTGTGTCTTTAATTTTCTGAATTATGAATTAGGCTTTTTTTATTCTACTAAATTTGTATTTGCTACCACTTATTGAGATTTATAGGGTTGGGAGTGTGATGAAACCACAGTCATATGAGGTGAAGACGGTGTCCACTCTAATGTGACACCAAGAAAGATGTGTATGGTGGCGTTACAAACACCACCTTTATGGTATTCAAAGTGATTTAATATTTTCAAATTTATACAATGGGTGGGATATACCTATAGTACACACAATAATAAGAGCCACAAAAATTCTGAGATGTGTGACTAAGATGCAAATCAAGAATACTTTTTAGGGTTTTAACCTAATAAGTTTTGCATTCTTATCTTTTTTTGTTTTGTAAAAATAAGTTTTGGTTTTTCCAAAGCACATAAATTTACATATTTATTTGCAAGATTTTGATGTATGGGAGGGTCCGTTTCGAGATACCTATTGTCCCAAATTCCATGTATTTTGTAGGAAACTGGAGCTTACCTTTCTTTTTTATTTTGATAAGGAGTCTCCTCTACTAAAATTAATAATAAAGTGATGGGAGAATACAAAAGGTGAAATAAATGATCTATACATACAAGGCAAAGAAAGAATATCCTCTATAGGAAATTCAAAATATTTTTCCCTAAATAGAGGCTAAATATATGTCGACCTTTGCACAAGTCAGTCGAATCTTGAGACAAAAAATTAGATAAATTTTGGAAAACATTTAAAATGGTATATATGAACTAAATGCAATTGCAATAACCTCAAACAACTATTCTAACCATTTCAAAGCTAGATTTTGAAGGAGGAAGATATTTTGAAGGATTACTCAATTCAACCTATAATCGTGGCCCTTCACCATCTTATCATATAGTTCTTAGTAAGTTATATTAATTCTGAAAATTATCTCAATTTCAATATGTTACACTCTTCCAGCCAAAATTCTCTAAAATTCTAAGGAAAACATGAATTCTTCCCTTCCTTCATAATTCTTCCTTCT
This sequence comes from Alisma plantago-aquatica, assembly GCA_963693085.1. Lineage (NCBI taxonomy): Eukaryota > Viridiplantae > Streptophyta > Magnoliopsida > Alismatales > Alismataceae > Alisma > Alisma plantago-aquatica. The sequence continues at coordinate 399,242,228 of OY856410.1, forward strand.
TTGATGTAGTTTGGAATCAAAACTATGATTATCATGGTGGAATCTAGTTTTGATGAATTTTGGATCAGAACAATTTATACAATCTTGAATTTCACATGATTGTTCTATTAGGGAGTGATTTAATCCCATATATTAGATATCTAATCATATTTTAGTCTCTTCTAAAGTAAATTAGTTTTAGGAACCATATGTGGGATTTTCCCAATTTTTTGACAAGTTTTTTTATGAAAATAAAAGTTGATGTAAATTAACATTTCATCTTTTTTCCAAAATATAACTACTTTACAACCAACTGGAAGATAGTTTTACAAGATAAGGGTTGTTTATCTTGAAATATGATATTCCAGCTGAATCATGCCCAATTTTGACATTTTTGCTTATTTGAGTTTTTAAGAAAAATGTGAATGCTTTTTAGTGAAATTTTTCATGATGAATTAAAACCATTAGAACATAATATCAAAGGTTTCTTAAAAAAAGATGATTATTTGGCTTTCTTTTGATAAATGAACATATGTATAGTAAATGGGAAAATATGTAGAAATTATTGAAGTATGGGAGTCGAATGGCATAGCTTAGAGTTTTGAATAAATGATGAGTATCAACCACTAGCATTAAGGTTACGTATGGATGTAATCCAAGACATAACTAGTTTACATTATCTACATGAATCAATCGTTCTAACCTTAAGTTGTTTACTCAAAATGTCATAATGGCTTGAGAGTCAATCTTTTAAATTTTTATAGTCACATGCATATTGAAAGATAAGTATTATGAAGTAAGTATTAAGAGAATCCCTAACTCATACTAGTTGTAGGATATTATGAGTACATAAATCTTCCGCATTGGTCTAAATTCAAAGAAGTGATAAAAGTTCTCGAGTAGAAGCTCAATGGGTTGTGAAAATTTCTTAGAATCATAAATAAGGGTGTCTAAGTGGGAGCATCTAAAGCCTCACTTGGTAAGGTAGCCCTCAGCTTCACTAATGTGACATCCGATCACACAATGAACACATAAGTATGTCCTAGGGTTGGTGCCTCACAATAAGCACGAGTTACTTAAAACAAATTCAATCTTAAGCAATTAATACTAATAACCAAGTCAAGCAAATACCATAATTATTTGTTCACTTATATAATTAGATCACCATCCCAAATAAGTTTCATATATCACTAAAGTTTTAATTCATCTGATAATGGCCAATCATTGTATATGACATGGTCCCGGGGGCATAATTAAGCCCGTAATATACAAAAATACTTATGTGTTATATATTCACAACAAATACATTAAGTATTACAAAAATATTGGATTGTGCATATGTTGTTTGAAATGCCCAACCTGGGACCGGAGTATACATGGATGACTATACTACAAGACATCAAATAACTCTAACCGCATGTGAGTTCTTCCTTCTATAGATGCTACATGGTAGAGACCCCTTACTATGGTAACCCAATGTGGTTGTTATGACCCTAATTGGAAGGAGATTTTAGAGGGGGTGAATACTCTCTCATAAACTTCATACACTTCTACACACAAGAGATAATAAAGAATGAGATTCTTGAATAATTCTAACAGAGAAGGATTACGAAGGAAAAAATGATAAACAACAAAAAATATAAGGTTTTCTGGCTTTAAATCATCATGCATCCACCCCTAGTTTGATTTTCAGCTACTGGGCTTGGATAAATCACTTTACTTAGAGATATGAGTAATAGTAAAATACAAAAATTGATCAAAAATAAGAATAATATCCTTTTTAGCTTTCGCGTGATGTTGCTAGAATATCTTTTTTTAATGCAGACATGGAAGACCACCTCCACCTCCTTTTCTTATCATGGTCATAGGAGGATACCAACCTCTCCTTATCTTGTCGATGTAGGAGAATATCACTTTCATTCGCTGCTCATGTCCTTTGATAGTGAACCTAATACCTTCTTTGTTGTCTTAGACGATCTTGATTGTGAGAATTCATTACTATTGTGAACCTGAGATAGTTTCAACTTCCTTACCTTGAAGTAACTATAGGTGTACTCTCAGAAAAATTGAAAGGGGTGATGAAATGGAGTACAAATGTAGGAACAAGTAGCAATCTTTTTTTTTCTTAAGCATTTTTTATAAGTAAGATAAAGTACATGATAATATTTCCACTTTGATCACCATTGATTTCTCAACGAAATATTTCACTATTAAGGTATTTTCATGATTTTTTCATTACTTCAAAGTGTACTTAGAATCAGATCTAGACAGTTTCTAACGCTTAGGTCCACAAACTATAAGGCTCTAGTATAGTTTTAGGAATGATGACCGACACCAAAGAGAAAAATTGGCATTAATTGTGCACTTTGTCCTCACTCACACACAACCTAAATAAATTTATTAGCAAGTCATCTATCCTACTACTACTCTAGAATGAGAACACTTAACAATGTAGTATTGGTTTATGGACCACCTAAAAAGGAGGTGCACCTTGTTGATAAGGACAGTATAATCATTCATTTTAAGATCATTTTATTTGATGCTTCTAATATCAAGATGTTAAATATACCCTACTTAGACTTTTAGTGTCCTTGTAAAGCCTTTATTGTATGATCCCATAAATTAACTTCCCCCTTCTAATGTAGGCCCATAATTACCTATGTGCACCCAAGGTCCCATATAAATGTACCAACACAAAGGTGGCTCGATCTTGCCTCAGCGGATAGTGCTTTCCTCATATATGGCATCCATGACTCAAGATTGAGTGTCTCGTTCCCATATGGACCTTACACATAATTGGGAGCTAGTTATGATATAGTTTGTAACACATGGTCCCATACCCAAATGCTCCAAGAGAGATTTGGGAGTGACAGATGGCCCCAAACACCAACATTGACATCAATCTTGCACTTTTCCCCCATCCACACACATTCTAAGAAAACTTCTTGACACCATACTATTACTTTTCTAGCCTGAGCATGCTTAACCATGGAGTACCTATGGATGATGTAGTTGGAATGGAGGTGCACCTGATGTGGCTAGTCCAATCATTCCTTTTAAGATCATTTTATCTGAGGCCTTAAATCTTAGGAAGTGTCTTAAGATGAGTAACTACGAGTGCTTATCAACCATTGGATTTTTGGATGGAGTTATGAATGCCAATGAATGACTAGTTGTGCTCCAAAGTCTTTGTTGGTGGAACTTAAAATTTGACTGAGATACAGTTTGATCAAACTATGACTTTGATTGAAGGTGTTTAAAATGAAAGGTCACTTTCATAACATATAGGATTATAAATACAATGGTGTTTGATGATTCACCTTCTAAATTTAAATTAAATTCATATGGTGCTAGACCAAAGTCAAAGGTCGACCAAGAATGATCCACTTCTATGAACCATCACAAGTTGAAATAGGAATTTTTCCAACCCTCATCTTGGTCAAACTATGAGTTCAAGCCAAAAATATGTTGTCTCACTCATCAAAAGATAGATACAACTCTAACAAATTATTTAATATATGATATCGACCATTGGCTCTCTAGGATCACAACTAAGGGAAATATGGTCCTATAATTTTCAACAATATGTATCCTCTTATTATATAAAAATGAATTAAAACACTCTTACATTTATTGTAAATAATAAGATTATTAATATTGTAACGATTTACCATATCATTGTTATTCTAAGTCTTGAGAATATAAATCACTCACTAGAATAGTCAGAAAAACATATTAGAAAATATTACACTCATCACAATAGGTGCAATTTGCACTTAGATTACAACCTCCTTTTTATAGTGGAAATTACGTATAAAAAATTGATCAATAAGTATGTAAATAAGTTCAGGTATCATACCATGTCCTTGTGATTTTATGATATGTTGAATTCAGTGGTACTCATAAAATGAAAAGGATTTACACTAAAGGGTGGTGGATATGTAATTCCATCTCTAAGGTTGATGCATTATACATTAATAAATAAACAATTCCTGTCTAAATTGATAATAAAGAACAAAGATGTATATCGAATAGAGAACTAATGTTGAAAATTACAACCATTGTATGTATAGCAAATGAATATGAAAGTGATGATTTTGTTTAACCCATTTTCAAACAAAAAGGTTTTATGGTGAAAGAACAGAACCCATAATTTCTCCCCATTTTATGTAAGGCCCTCCTTAGCATGGGGTAAATCTAGTGTGACTTCAAATCTAGGTAGAATCCCAAGTGATAAAGTTTTGTAGGACTTAGATGATATAAACCCAATCCAATTATTTTGCCAAAAAAATTACGTTCACTAAAGTAAGTTTGGGTAATCTCAAGAAATAAAAGTAAATTTTCCAAAAATTTCTTATGAACAAGGTGCATTCTCTAGATATCACATAAGAATATAACAAGATGTAATAGTTGAAGAAGTGATACTAATAAACCATCAACCTTGCAAAAAGATACAAATGTACAAATAGATATTCTAGTAAGAACAAGTGTACATAAGACATATCAAATAGAATATTATTAATATCTTAATAAATTAAAGGAAATGTCAAAGTCTTGAGCTAAGAGTTAAAAGATGCATAATCAGAATCACATGCTAGTTTAAGAGAAACAATCTTCAGGACACACCATTCACAAAGTAATTTTAAAGTTATCTAAATAATGTTACAAAAATGAGTAAGAATGATGTGATAAGTACAAAACATTACTCAAGAGGTATCATACATAAAAATATTTCACTTTATATCAAATCTTGTCTTGGGCCACAAAGAACTGTTTCATAATGAAAAGGTGGCCAAATATACCAAGATAAACATGTGAATAATAAATGGGACTTTGTTTCCAAAGCTACTATCTCTTGAAGAACATAAATTATCACCAACTAATGTTGTAGAAATGATCAAAGAAGGAATCTAGCATGGGATAAAAAGTTAGGCACAAGTGGGTGGTAATACAAACTTATAGGTGTGGCATCGATTCTTTTATCCCATAAATTGTCATTACTAGTTAAAAGTTATAGTTTCATAAAAATTTAAAAAAGTTGACACTATGAAATAAAATTTCATATTCAATAGTAACCAAAAATAAACAAATGTTTCAAATATTTTCCCTTTTTACTCACATGTATGTAAGTTATGCCTAAAAATTGACAGTGTACATCTATAATGTTGGTTTTTAGGCATAACTCCTCCTAGATCTGGATGAATTGTTCAAGCTCATGGGCCTCAATTTTCCTCATTGATAATTTAATATTGTTTTTGGTATCATTTTTCTTCTTTGAAAGGATCATGATGTCGTAATGAAACTACTCTCGTTCAACGTATCAACAAATAAATGGTTTTCATACTCAAAAAAATGATATCATTGTAACTTTAGGTATTGTATTGACAAAGGGAAATGGAAGTTTGTTGATGTAAGAGCTAGAGAGGATGATATTGCTTTATTTGATAAGATTCCTAATCCATTAATGGAATAGAATACAATGTCTCTACAAAGGTAAGGAATGTGGTTTCAATCAAGCACACTTGGTAGTTTGTAGACCCAAATGTTCCTATGTTACCTTGGATAGGTTGTTTTGGTCTTCTCAAATTCCTAGAAGGCAAATTCCATTCCCTTAGAAATGATTTCCTCTCAGACTATTGTCAAGGAAATGTTTATTATCTGAATCCAAATTCCAAATGAATATAAAGTCAATGGAAATTGGATCCAAGTGTCGATCCCTAAAATGTATCACATATTACATAAAATATGTATGAAATAAAACAAAAACAATCAACATAAACCAAAAGGTATAAGAACAAGGGTATATGCATAATAGAAACTAACTTGGTACCTAATCATCAAGATTGTAGTCCCTTTTAGATTGCAAAACCCTTAAACAAATTTTGATGGTGTCAGATAATAAGAATCATCAATATATATATATATATATATATATATATATATATATATATATACATATATATATGTGTGTGTGTGTATGTGTAGGTATGTATTCACTACCCATATATGAGTAACTAACTTTAGTTACCTGTGGATCTATTTTGTAATAGAAAGGTACCTATTTGTAATGAGACAGATAGAGTTTGTAATGAGATGACCAAATTTGTGATACAAACACTCATTTTGTATTACGCATATTATAGTAAAAATGATATTTATGACAACAGTTTACGTTGTAATGCAAAACGAGTGTTTGTATTATAAATTTGGTCATCTCATTACAAATGATGTCTGTCTCATTACAAATAGGTACCTTTCTATTACAAAATAGATCCACGGGTAACTAAAGTTAGTTACCCATGTGGGTAGTAAATGAATGGCCTATATATATATATATATATATATATATATATATATATATATAATGTATGTGTGTATAATGTAGAAAAAGTGCGACTGTAGAAATAGTCATATAGTACCTATTGTATTGGAAATCTTAAAGTTTGGACACAATCAATGCAAACACATTGGTACATTGTAGAAAGATATGATACTTGCAAGATTATAGAAACATATTAGCTTGGATAAGCTTCTATAAAGGTAAGAATTAAAACAATTCAGAAGAAAATCATCAATATCTTTGTTACGAACAAAAGTGTGTTTTAAGTGCATTTCTGTTATGCCTTACAACATCATCATAAGGCCTTTGACCAACTTCCCAAAGGAAGAGTCCATGAGGTACTACAAGGTTAAAAGCCAAAAGTTAACGTTATTCTAACGTGAGGGGCCTCAAGTTACTTATTCTAAGAGCTAAGCCTATTTCAAAGGTTGTTCCCTTGTTCCAAAAAAAAGTAGTGGGTTCACTGAGCCTCATGCCTATACCTCAAGAATACAGGAAGGAACAATGAGGGTTATATGTTGGACATAAAGGATTATGTTTTAATCTTAGTCAATGTAATATAATCAAAACAAAATAGAGTAGTCATAGTGAAGAGGTAGCTCTCTCTTTCTTTTTTTATATATAAGCATAAGGACTCATACATATACATACAAGCATCAATATCATAATCAAGTTCAATAAGAGGTAAAGTGTACCTTGAAATGAGAGAACTATAGCAAAGAACTTGACTAGGTCTTACAAATGAGTCAAACAAAGAGAACCTAACATATAACCAAGCATGATTTCATTAAAATTATCAAGATTATAGTCATATGATCATTTTCATTAGGGTTGTATGTTTTACCTAAGTCTATGTATCATTACATTCAACATTTATATCAAAATCTCAATGAATGCATGTCATCTTATCATCAATTTGCATTTATTACATCATTGATCATTCCTAACTTAGGTTGAAGCATCATAACTAGATCAAGGATCTTAAGATTATGTTTCCATGATTCAAGTAGGGAAATATGAATATTTGAATAATATTAGATGACTTAATCATCAAATCATCCATATTAAGTCATACTCCATGCAAATAAGCATAATGATTACAAAAGCTATCATGTTTGGATCTGCGCCATGTGTATCAAAATTTTAGTGTTTTGAAATCATAATATAGCATGTTGCATCATTAGACGGGATAGAAATATAATCATCAACATGTGTACTTAGGTCATATTTCATGTCACAATTATGTCTCATAGTCAAAATAGGGCATATGAGTGATGCACATTATATTTTGAGCTACATGACATAAGAGTTACTAATAAGGGGTCATAAGTGTAGATATGAACAAGGTATGATCAATATTTGCATAAGGCTCATAGATCCATCATTAAAAGTCTGTAATCTCACATTTTATTGTAATTTTCACATCATGAATTCATTAATAGAGCATAGTTTGATCAAGTTTGATTCTTGGTTCAAAATATAGTAAATATTATCTATCTAGAGAAATCATGAAGATTTGAACACAAAACTAATATTATGAGATATAGTTCACATTAAGTATCATTTAGCACCACAAGTTCACATGTGGTACATAAAAGATATTAAGGTCAAATCTTGTCTAATAGTGAATCAAAAGTTACTAATAGGATTCACACTAATAGTGCATCAAAATTAGGTTGTCATTATTGATCATGTTTACCCTAGTGTAGCATGAATGGTCTTCAAAGTGATCAAAAGTAAGAATTTTAGGCAAATCTATAGATTTGCAAGTAGAATTAGGCCATGAAACTATTTTTACTGGGGATATTCTTATCAGTATGTATATATTACTAATGAATGAATAATCATCACACTTTTGATGCAACTATTATACCAATTTTGCATTCACATGTGTAGTTTGCCCTAAAAGTATCTTCATTTGGTTCTACTTAGATTCTATGATAACTTGCTAGGCTTTTGATGTTGTCCTTGACTCCTTTTGCATGCTTGGAGTTTTATCTCTCCATAATGGCCATACCAACACGGCCTGGGCCCCCCACCACCCTTTAGTGGGTGGGATTCAAGAGGGGGACACCACTCATAAGGTGAAGGGAAATGTCTTGCCCAAAATAGGTTTTGGGCATATTCATAAGGCAAATTAATCAACATTTTAGGCTCAAGACCTTGATCGACCATCTCATTTGACTTGGCCATTATCCTCTAGTAATGATCCATTGATCTCTCAATCAATCAAAATTATACCAACTCTTGTAAGGGAAATCGAGCTCTGTTGAAAAATGACCACAATTGACCATTCATCCATTGAGCATTACTTATCAATGTGTTCTTATTGAGCTCTAGAAGTTGAGCTTCATTGATGAAAGTTCAATATTGACCATCCCATTGAGATGCACCAATCAACCTTCATCTTGATCAGAAATACTCCCTACAATCAACCTCTAGGTTGATTATTAGAGCTTGAGCAAAAAATCAATTGACCTCAGCCTTGACAAGCTTCAATCAACCTACATCCATGATTGAGGTATATGAAATAACACTTGTTGACCTTAAGGTTGGTGGATGCGCTCCAACTCAACTAGTTTATGCTCAACCATACTGCTCAAGAAGCAACATGCCATCCATCTGTTATGATTGAGCATTAATGATCGACCACTATGATCAGCCAATGACCACGATCAAATAGCAAACAATTGAACACCAACACCAATTGAGCTCAAGTTTCCCTTGTTCTCAGTACTCGAGCAACACCTTCACCATATGCCCTAGCAACAAGCTTGATTTCTTATGTTTCTTAGCCCCAAAACAAAGAAGAGGTTGCCATCCATGTGGCATGGGTTCCACCTCTGCCATCTCGGTACGGAGGCATATATATATATATATATATATATATATACATATATCCATCATACATCCTTTAGAAGACTCTCTATAAACCTTAGACCCTGAGCCATCCAAGTCATGCTAGTATTCTCTATGAGAGAACAAGAGTGATTAGAGTGCTTCCTTCTTGTATGATCAACCTCTCTGGTGAGAGTGACTGACCTATTATCGTTCAAAGAGTGATTATCCTACTTACTTGTGATGAGTAATCAACCTCTCTTGAGAGAGTGGTTCACCTTTTAGAACTCAACACGACCGACCATTATCCATTCAGCTATGATCAATCTCTAAGAGATTGACCTCTCTACAATCAATCTCCAAGTGATCAACGTCATCAATTCAAGAGTGATCAAACTCTTAGAAAAGTTGTTGTCATCCATAAGTTTGGGTTAATACTCGGAAGAAAGAAGAAAGAAAGGAGGTCTGCTTGTTGTGCATGAAGTTGTGCTACCCCTTCTTGTAGCCATGACTATGACTACATTTTCTTCCTCCATTGGTTGTATTAATCTCACTGTGTGGAGCGAATAGTCCTTTCACTGGGGTGTGGGGACTAGCCACGCATCCCACATTCTAAATTTATTCCTTTATTCCGTGCCTTGCATGAACCTCATTTGATTTATTGTTAATCATTTAATTTAATGCATATTTTGTGGATTGATCACCAACTTTACAATAATATTAGGCTGAGAGAACTTCAATGCTTAATATTTAGATATCGATTAACTTCGGTTGACACCCAAATAGAACTTCAGAGGATACCTCTCTGGAGCAGTGAATATGGGATCTATAAGTAATGAGACATCAAGCTTGTAGTGTTATTTACTTATGCAAATTTCTCAAGCGAAAGAATGATATTTGCATCACTACAATCAAACCTTCATACAAACATGGATATTAAATAGATTCTCATATGCAAGTAATGGTGAGGAAATCCAATTCCGCCCCAGTGTTTTTCTCATCATTAATCTAGATCTTCCTTTAAATTCAAATTTTACTTATATTTATTTCATTTAAATCAACCAAATAAAACCTTTGTTCTAAATATTAGTCTTAGTTTGACTAGTCAAAAAGCTAGCAAGGTTATTAAAAAGGTAGTCCTTTGGGTTTGAGCCTCAACTATACTGCAACAAAATATGTTCACTTGCATGTGGTATTATTGGACATTGTTTTCAAAAAAAAATCTAGAGACTTCTTCCCAGGTGAATTTCTCAGTGCGATAATCTCCACATCATACATGTTTTTGGAATAAAGAATCATGTTTACGATTTAAACAAGGTCTAGCATTTATCTTGAATATTGGTGTAAGAGGGATGGAAAATTATAGAAACTAAAAAAAGTTGGGGTTGTTAGATCTTTGATCGATGGCCGCTAGAGTGTGTATGATCCACTTGCCTTGGTGTGAGGCGAAAACCATGTACCACTCCTTCACTGGCCCCATCATAAGAGAGAGAGGGAGGTAGATATATATGGTGAGTGGTTGTGTCCAATCCACATTGTTAGATTGGCTTGGGTCAATCGCTTGGCCAGATTGATCAGTAACTGCCCTACCTATTCACTCATGTTCCTCTAATAAGAACCAACATCACTGCAGCAACAAGCCCCATAGGCGCTTGGACGAGCAAGGGGGAGGCATAGGAATCTCCAATAAGGCACCGTCCAATTATCCCTTAGTAGCAAGGCATCTCATGTTGCCTCAATTGAGGATGAGGGGCACTAGAAGCAGCCACAGAGGAATTGTGAGGAAGAAGAAATGGTGAAAAATGTGTTTTAGACTAAAGTTTCATGTGGAAGGTGAGGGTATACAAAAGCAAAGAAGAGGTATAGAATAGGGTAGGTTTAGCTGACATCAAAAAGGTACACATGGGCGTGACATGGTGGTTGGGAATGCACCATGCTTGCTATTGTGTGCAAGCAAGGTGGAGGAGAAAAGATGAGGCCCCACAACCCTTGGATCAGGAAAAGATCTGTGGCTCATTATTTGTGGCCTATCATTGGACGATATAGGGGGTGGATCATTGATGTGGAAAATAACTTAGAAAAAGAGATTGAAAAGTTTGCTTCTCTAACAAATCTTGCAAAAAAAATCTCCCAAATTGTAAATCTGATTGAGGTGAAATTTTCACATTTAGTTCACAACTTTCATTATATTAATATAGAAAAAGATTGGTATGAAAATAAAAATGTCATAGGGTCTCAATTATAAAAAACGTTCCAATGTACAATAATTCAATCAACTTTGTCTAGTTGAGTTCAAAATGACATTTCATCAATCATAGATTATAATTGAGAAACATGTGATTCAAATACATCTGATTCATTAAGATAGAAATTATTAAATGCAATTGAATATATGACGAGTGAGGATGGGAATAATTAGAGAGATAAATTACACTTCATCATAGATTTGCCGCCTTACAAGGAAATTTGACCCCAAAATTAGAACAAATCCTCCAAGGGGACGGGAATTCATTTTCCATATCATAACCATCTTGGTACTCAAAATTTAGCCTGATCATCACCTAAAAAATGAAAACATCCTGATATCAAGAAACCAAGCATCAAATCAAAGATGTAGCCACAAAGATCATCCATAAATCACAAATTGTACATACCACCTTGTAAGTCAAAAGAATATAGCTAGTTGATTAAGTAGTGACGTCATGACTTTAAATCATGACATGTAGGGTTATATCTTATATATTTTCCCTAGATGTGGTTATACATCCATGATGGAGATTTTGTCTTTCAATCATTTGAGGCATCATATTTTGAGAGGTTTCACATATAAATAAATGGAGGATCCAAAATAGCCTACATGAGGGCTTATTCCTAATTAATAAACTGAGAGGTCCACATAATAATCATTTTGAGCTTTCAATATTGGGAACATGGAAGTCATCAATCTTATATTGGGAGTGATCTCAAGATCCAAATAGGGTGATTATAGAAGTTGAATAGATATCAGGTTCAATAATAACCAGTCCATATTCAGCAAATCAATTTCATTAGTCAAAATTTTTACATCAAATATCATGATTCCAACAATATCGAAACTAGGGTATAAGTTTATTTCTATGTTACGTATGATCATCATCCATAAACAACAATCTAGCAACATGTTGTGATTTCAACATTAAATTCATCATCATGATATTCAACATTGATAAATTTTCTAGGCCTAGGTCCTTCTAGGAACTTAACCACAAGCTTATTACAACATCATCATACTCAATATTATCACCAAATCAAGATTCTAGATCAAGATTTAACATCTTCATAAGATTGTAACTATTATAGCTTTAGATCAAAGATATCAAAATCGTAAAAAAGGTGTTACCCTTCCAAACTCTAAATGATCAAGAGCTAGAAATCTAGAGATATTCATAATAAAAGGACGAGACCTAGGTTAGGGGAGTCATGAATCAAACTACCACCCTAGTCTAGAACATTTTTCCTCATTAGTATGAAAAATTGATCGTATAAAATAGGGAGGGAAATGGTAGTTATTTTTATTTCATAATGTCATGCTATCAAAGGTCAATTATAAATATAGAGTAACCATAGTTCAAAATTTAGAAATATGGATATCATAATTTGATTCCCTTCCCTTAATAGAATAATGTAGGGGGGTATAATTGGGAATAGAGAAGTTAATTTAGGCTCTTCAATACTTATAGCATCACAAAAAGTGGTTAAGGTCGCATATCTCTCAATTTATTTTTAAATTGATTTTCACAAAGAGGCAGAATAAGTGATAGGGATTGCCTCTTGTAGTAAGTCATTTTATCATGATGTAAGTGCCCAAATACATAGTCATCCCAAAACATGAGCGTGATGCATAACAATTGGAAAATATTTTCTTAGTCATGTTTGAGATCTTATTAGAAACATAGGGCCCACATGAGGTTAAGAAAATAAGGACCTCATCAACAATGAGGTTTAAAGCATGAGTTTTTCTAATTTTCTCATATAAAATATCATTGTGATTTACCTCAAACATAGGAAGTGCATACTCCGGATTTGGTAAAGTTGAGTTCTGCATGATTTGAGGGATTACAATTGAGATTCATAATTTACAGAGTACTTAACTTATCATAAGAGGGCTTCAAACTAAGATGTAATCATGACATAATCATTATCATTATTTGAGTTAACTTTTACAAATCCATTCAAATTTTAGTTATCCCATCCATAGGCTACCCATAATCGACAGTTCATGTGATTAAATGTCATGAGAGAGAAATTACATGAGGAGATGAGAAGCTAACTAGTCATAATTTAATGAATAGTTTGGGGAAGTCCTTAAAGAAGAGATGAGATGCTAGAAGACTCTCTAAGCTTTGTAGGGAAAGGTCCTATACAATCTTGGATCACTATGGTCAAGTAGGTATACATAAGAAACCTTAGCTGCCATATCTATGCGGATATAAGGTGTATCAGTCCCCCTTCATTTACTAATCTTATCCACCTCAATTTTTCCATAATGGACTTTGGTTTTTCATAGGTTCATATGCACAATTATGTATTAATCATATATAAAGTCTATGTTATTTGATCTGATACCATATATCACAAAACTATTTATTACTCTAATCTCCACTCCAAATGACTAGAAAGTAAATGGCAAAAGGACTTGAGCATCCATTCCTCAAATGGAGATTTTCAGATAACATACACATGAACTAAACCAAAAGAATCAACATAAACCAAAAGTATAAGAACAATGGTATATTCACAAAAGAAACTAAGTTATCACATGAACATCTAGATCATAGTCCCTTTTAGATATTGAACTTTATAAATATTTAATCAGTGTCAAATTATCAGAATCACCAACATGTATATAAAATAGTAAAACCATGATCATATAAAGAGTCATAGAGTACATGTTGCACATAAAAATTTAAAATTTGGTCAAAATCAATGCAAAGGAACTGGTACAATATAAAATATATTAAACTTGCAAGATTATGGATCTATATTAGCTCAGCTAAATATAAATAAAGGCAATAAACCAAACAATATTAAATACAATCATCAATATTTCTTATTAACACAAGCGTATTTTGAAGCACATTTCCATTATACCATACAAAACCATCAAAAGGCCTTTGACCATATTCCCAAAGGAAGGGTCCATGAGGGACTAAAGGCTAAAAGACAAGAGTTAACCCTATTTTAATGTGAGGGGCCTCAAGGCATAAATGCCAAGAGCTAACCCTACTTCAAAGGTTGTGATCTTTCTTGAACAAAACAAGTAGGTGCACCCAGACCTATGTCCTTAAATGAGGATATAGGTTGGTACAATGAGGGTCGTACAATGGGCATATATGATTATGTTTTCATGTTTGTCAATGTACTATAGTGAAAAGTGAAGCAAAGTATTCATAGGAACAAGTATCTCATACATGTTTATCATATCCAAGCATAGGGACTCATACATATACATACAAGCATCAATATCATAATCAAGTTTAGTAAGAGGTAAGATGTACATTTAAATGAGAGAATTAGAGTAAAGAACTTGAGTAGGTCTTGCAAATGAGTCAAACAAAGAGATACATACATATAAGCAAGCATGATTTAATTAAAATCAGAAAGATGCTAATCATATGATCATTTTCATTAGGGTTGGATGTTTCAACAAAGTTCATGTGTCATTTCATTCAACATTGATATCAACATATCAACTAGTGCTTGTAGTCTCATCATCAATTTGCATTTATTATACCATAGATCATTCCTAACTTAGGTTAAAACATTACAACTAGGTCATGGAACTAGATATTAGGGGTTCTATTATACAAGTAGGGAAATCACAAGATTTGAATGAGATTAATGGACTTAATACTCAACATATACATATTAAGTCATATTCCATTCAAATATCCAACATGAGTACAAAAATGATCAAGTTTGTATTTTGTGCCACAAATATAATAGAGTTCTTTATTTAAAATTGTGATATAGCATGGGCATCATTAGGCAAGATTCGTACAAGATTTGAAATCTAATTATCAACATGTGTATTTAGGTTATATTCATGTCACATTTACGTTACATAGTCAAAATAGGGCATATGAGTGATCCACATGTGATTTGAGTTACATGGCATCAAAATTATTGATTTTGGGTGGTAAGTATATATCTGAAAAACATATGATCGGGATTTGCATAGTGTTAAATATCCTTCATCAAACATCCATAAATGTCACATTGCATGGTACTTTTCATATCATGACATCATTAAGAGAACATAGTGTGATCAATCTTGGTTCAAAAGATTGTAAATATTATTGATCCTTAGCAATCCCGAGGATTTGAATCACATTTTATCATATTTGAGAATAATATTAATGATGTTACATTAAAAGTTCACATTCTATATCACTTAGCATCAAAAGTTCACAGTGGATGGATAAATATATGTTAATGTTGAATATTGTCCAAAAGTGCATCTAAAGTTACTAATTAGGAGATACAAAGTCAAGTTGAGTCATTATTGCTCTGATTAGAATAGTGTAGAACTACTCATCTTCAAAGTGACCAAAAGTAAGCATTTTAGGCAAATCAGTACATATCCAAGTTAATTCGGCTCATGAAACTATTTTAATGGGAGATTACACTTTTCTGATCAAAATTCATATATTGCTTATCATTTTTGGCCAAAGGACCATTTTTTATGATTTTAACAAGGTGTATCATTTATACTGAGTATCAGTGAGGGAGGGAAGGGAAATTACCAAAACTCAAAAAAGAGAGTGAGGGCTCTCCATACGCAATGGTGCAAGGTGGTACCAATGTAGTACACTGCCACTAGAGCCATTAAGCGAGAAAGAGATATAGATAGAGATTGTAACATCCCTGACCTGGGTTATAAACTAACCCTAGGTGTTTTGCCTAAATATGTAATTAAACCCTGGTGATTATCTTTTGACATGTAATTAAGTTTCTCAGGAACATATACTTTCAATTTTGTCCTTTTTAATCAAAGTTGTAGTATTATTTTGGTAATGCAGGGGCTTATGTACAAATTACCCAGTTAAGGGGTTAACTTGCAATTGCACATCTTAAGATGTTATTTTGATAATGAGACATCATATGAGTGAATATGATGAGACATGATGGATTTCCCAAGCTTGGGCATCTAGATGCAACTTGTGGAATAATCCTTATGCTTAAAAACCCTAATTTGGAGTAAAATGCAGTTTACCCAATTTGAGGGGTGAAACTTGTAAAATACACCATCTAGAACATCTTTTATGACTCTTGTCATCATTTAGAGTAGGAATGGTGAAAGGGACACATCAATGAATAATCAGATAAGAAAAATGACCTTTGTACATAAAATTCACTAAGTTTGAGTAAGGAAACCTTTCATGTATGTACCCTAGTTGAAAGTTGGCTTTCTTTACCCCTAGATCTTGAGATTTCATGAGCTTTGCATAATTTTAGATGATATTGGACGTTCCCTTAAATAAGAAAGGACTTGGATGAGAATTTCAAAGTTCTAGAGGTCTTTATGGTGTAAATCAGCCTAAACTATATAAGCACCTTTCTTTCCAAACCAAGCAAACGTTTTCCTTCACTCCTCACTTCTCATCTTTCTCAACCGACCAAAGCCAAGCTCTGGAGCTCAGGGAAACGACCAACATGTTCTAAGGTAAGAGAACACCACTTTCTAGCTTGGATTCATGGAGGAAATCGTATTACAAGGTTGAATTGCTAGTTTTCTTACTTAGGTTCCTTGTTCTAGCCGACCATCCCCATCTTTTTCTTGAAGAATTGACCTTGGCCGACCTGTGGAGCTCAAGACGCCATTAAAGACTTGAAGCTTGGAATCTTGGAGCTCAAGGAACGACCTTAAGGCGGGTTTTATAACTCTAACCCTTATCTTTGTTATGCATATCTTTGTTCTTGTCTTCTATGATTAGTTCTTCTTCTACCTCCCTTCTTCCTTGCTCTTTTGCAAGCAAAACGGTGGAGGAACCGACCTGAACAGAGGTTGAGGATGATGGGCGTGGATTCCTATGTCACTTTATGAAACGACCTTGAACCCTTTTGGTCCAAACGGGTGCAACTCGTTTAAGGTCAAACGGGTTCAACCCGTTTGATCTCAAACGATCCTACACGATCATTTGGATCAAAACGACCCCAAGACCGTTTCATAGGGTTGACCAAGCATGGACCGTTTGGGTTTTCTGTTCACAATTATGTAGGCTAATGACCCACCAAATTTGAGGGGTTAACTCCAAATGTATCGTAGGTTGAAGGCCAATCAATTAGGCAATAGAATTGAATTAAGTACTGATTTTCCAAACTAATTAACTTGAACTTTTGGGCAAACGGGTTCCAACCCGTTTGAGTGAGTTGACCAAGCATTGACCATTTGGGATACCTGTTCATAATATATTGAATTTCATTCCTACAAATAATTGTAATCTAATTCCTAACCAATTAAGAGTTGAAGACACTTCAATAACCTAACCCTAATCGGGTGAAAGTTGCTGATTTCAATATAGATCTTGTTGAGTTTTGGGTTGAAGGACCCAAACGGGTTCCAACCCGTTTGGGGGTTCATCCAAACGATCTCACACTCGTTTAGTGACACCCCAAGATTGTTTGGAGGTCTAGTGTTAAAGAAATTTGATGGTTTTAGGGTCCAATTACAAGATGTTGATAAATTAATGAAAAGTGCTGATTTTTAATTTAATTAGGGCTCAACCCTTATCAAATCATTTTGGTTTTTGGTCAAACTTTGGGCAAACGGTCTCAAGATCGTTTGGAGGTCATCCAAACGACCTCAAGACCGTTTGAGCCAAGTTTGGGCCCAATTGGAGGTCAATTGATAGGTTCAACTCTGATTTGAATCATATTATTGAACATTGATGATTAGCCGATTGGAAACCCTATTTGAGTTAGATTTAACCCTAATTGGCTTTCAATTGAGGGTCAATTTGGTGTCCAGTTGATTGAGGCTCATTCTAATTAACTCAATTTGTATATGGTTAACATGGCTTGGGCCAATTGAAAGCTTCAACATAAGAAATCCCTTCAAGCATAATCTTTGTGTTACCTTTTATGTTCATGCGGTTTGAACCCAAGTAGACCCACAATCGTTTTAGACCAAACGAGTTCCCACCCGTTTAAGCCCAAATGAGTTCACACTCGTTTGAGTCCAAATGAGTCCACACTCGTTTGAGTCCAAACGGGTTCACACTCGTTTGAGTCCAAACGGGTTCACACCCGTTTAAGCTCAAACGGGTTCACACTCATTTAGGCTCAAACGGGTCCACACTCATTTGGACTTAAATGGGTCCACACCCGTTTAAGATTAAGTGGGTCCGCACTCATTTAAGGTTCAAATGGATTCAAGGTCATTTGATATTAAACAAGTTCAAGGTCGTTTAAGAATCAAATGGGTTGAAGGTTGAAGGTTAAACCCTAAACCAATTGGAGACCGTCAAGGTTGATTATACTTAATCACTTGAAGGTGTAAATGGTTCAATGATGATCTAATATAAAACCTAATGGTAACCTAAGATGTTAAGGGACTAAGTGGCTAATGAATTGACCCATGATGATGGTCAATGGGTAAATTACCAAAATGCCCCTGAAAGGTTCAATGGAGTGATACCTTGTTTTAATCAAACCCTAATCACATGATAGTGATGAGTTGACTGGTGTTAATCAATGAGGACTTAACCCAACCTAATCTAGAGTGGTGTAATCACTATATACTAGTTAGAGGAGAGAGAAAGTACCAATTATAATGGAAACTCAAGTAAAATGCCTTCAATATACATGAATGTGCAAGTTTAGGTATGATCCACTTATGTGAGATCATGGAAACCCTAATGATGATAATTGATGAATCTTAATCTTATCTGAGGTCTTTAATGATGATGTTTCTTATACATGAGTATGTTATGAGATCATTTCACCATGAGGTGAATAGTAAACCCTAATTCTAGGGTGATGACATGTAATGAGAATAGTAAACCCTAAGTGATGAAAACTAGGGAAACCTAGCTCTTGTATGAGTAGGGAGATACAACTTCTTTAAATGAGTTATTTACTGTTATCAGTTGATTTAACCATGCAGGTTCCTTTATGAGGATGATCATATCCAGGTATGGATGATGATACTATATTCATTGAAAGCATGTTGTTAGCTTTATGAATAGTGATATATCCTGATACCTTGTTAATAGCATCTTATGAGATTGATAGGATGTGAGAGCCATGAATACCATCAAGGTCATGCTTTAAGAGATGACTTGTGATGAGAATATTGAAAATGATAATTGATGAGAGTTAGGCTTGTTACATTTAGTATTCTTCCTTCATAGCTGCTATGCTAATGATTAATGTTTGAAAACATGTATGATGATAAAAGAATACTGAAATGTAACTAACTAATCAAGTATAATCATACCATGTAGAGCCCCGATCATAGATCCATCATTGTCAGGAGTTAAATGATGGTGAAACAGGTTTTCCTAAGGGGATTCCTGGAGCACATACTTTTGAATATGTGGGGTAATATGGATGTGAATTTCCTTACATCCTAGTGTAGGAATTGATGTAGATGTATCTTAATATATCAATCCTTTACTATGTTTTATGTCGGGGTGATGTAACACTAATCTCCTGAGGAAATCTTTTATACCGCATCGATGAGAGATAAACAAGAAATCTTTCGGTAGCGAAGAGAGTACAGAATGCCATTGTGACTCTAATAGTGAAGTACCAGAATACCCTGGTAAGCTATAGTAGTAGAGACACTAGATGTCCTGCATGTTGATCCTCTTACTGACTGAGGAAGATGAGGTCATAAGAATCTGGCTCTTTTGATGACATATGTATGATACCGATGTGACTTAATAGTGATCGGTTGGAGTATGAGCGGTATACCTCATCTCCGCAGGGCATAATGATGTTTGTAAAACATAATCAACCGCGTAGAATATCTGCTTAGGTTGAACTACGAAATACATTGGTTGAAGATACATTACTTAGTATACATGTTCTTCATATTCCTTAAATGTTGTTGTTCTAATTGATAACAATCTGCTATTGATTACCTTAAAGCTTTTATTGCCTATGTTATTCTTGGTTGCTATAATAAAGCTTCTGGCGAAGAGTTATAACTCTCGCTGGGACAATTATTTAAAATTGTCTCACCCCGTAGATTTCAACTTTTTAGGTGGTCGTCGAGGGCGAAGGAATCAATCTTCAGGAGACCAATATCAGCAGCAGCATCATTAGGAGCAGCAGTAAATCTCAGGTGGAGATTCAGACTGCTGAGTTGTATAGTTAGATAGTCAGTCCTATGTGTTCTCTGTACTCTCAGGTCCTTGGAGTCTTTTGGTCTAAGATTTTGGTTTTGAGTTCTTGAGATTTTGTATCATGTTGTATATAATTACTCAAGAAGTAATTATTTTAGATGTAAACAGTTTATCTCCTTTTATGAAAGAAGTTTTTATAGATTCAAGCTCTTATATCGAAAAGTTTTAATTTCCTGTGATTTTTGTCTTCCGCTGTTAATCGAATCGCTTCCGCTAAGTTTATATCGTGGTTTTGGAGATCAGAGCCCACAATTAGTGGTATCAGAGCTCTAGGTTCTCTGAGTCTACAGAGACATAGGACTAAGGTAGTAGAGTCTGTTCTAAGTGTCATCCAATGTATCTGATGGTAACTTCTGCTCACATAGGAGGAGAAGAACTTGAAGATGACTGGATCGGATGAGAAGTTTGCTGCGGGGAGCAACAATACTGCACCAAGAAGAGGTGCAGAGGAGCAAGCAATAGAGGGACAATTACCTGAGATTCCTCTAGCTAACCCAACCATGATAAGGAATTCTTCCTTAGGAATCACTGTTGGGGAATTTAAGGCTACCATGATGTATCTAGTGGATCAAGCACTAGCAATACAACCCAGATTACCAGCTCCTAATGATGATGTTTTGGATATCAACAGAATATGTGAACCACAACAACAGGTTGAAGCAATGGTAAATGATGAAGCTTTGAACCTAGAGCAAGTCAGTGCTCAACCTCAGTCTGATGAATCAGTATACAGTAATATAGGGGTTAGAACACAACCAGAGACCAGGACCTGCTATAGGTGTAGGAAGCTTGGACATATCAGAAATAATTGTCCAGAAGAGAAATATAAAGGAAGAATTGAGAAAAGACCTATCCAAACCCAGGAGCAGAAACCTGGTAGTTCTAAAAGGAAGAAGTTTCTGGTGTCACCAACACAACCAGGACCTAGTACACTAAGACAATGGTCATCCAGAAAGGGTAAAGAACCCTTCAGACCATACTGGGCACCTAAGATTTGCTACATATGTAGACAGGTTGGACATCTGGCAAGAAATTGCCCAGCCAGAAATGTTATGGCAAATAAACCTCTGAGGCAGAATAAGCTTGAGACAATGAATAATCCTCGAGTCATGACAGGTTAGACGAAATAAATGTTATTCTTATATGTCTTTTTATGATCTCTTGGACAAAACTGAGAAAGTAATTGATTGAACTTTTCTTGATTAATCCAATAAGGACTTATAATGTTGTATAAAATATATGTTTCATGTTACATGCTTATCTCCATAAAAAGGATGAAGTATTAAAGAGATGTCTGGATAAAATTCAGTAATGTTAAATCTTATACTTGTTATTGTGGGCTCTGATCTCCAAACCATGATATAAACACGATTTAAACTTAGCGGAAGCGATTCGATTAGCAGCGGAATACCAAAAATCAGCGGAAATTAAAACTTTTTGAGATAAAGCATTGAAACCATAAAACTTCCTTCATAAAAGGAGATAAACTATTTACATCTCAGATAATTACTTCTTGAGTAATTATATACAACATGATACAAAATCTCAAGAACTCATAACCAAAATCTCATACCAAAAGACTCCAAGACCTGAGAGTACAGAGGACACATAGGACTGACTCTAACTACACCACATGGTAGGCTAAATCTCCACCTGAGATTTTACTGCTACTCCTGGTTCTGCTGCTGCTGGGACTGGTCACCTGTAGACCTGTTCCTCCGTCTTCGACATCCACCTAAAAAGTTGAAGTCTACGGGGTGAGACAATTTTACATAATTGTCCCAGCGAGAGTTATAACTCTCCACCAGAAGCTTTATTATAGTACCTCAAAGAATAACTTAAGCAGTAAAAGCTTCAAAGTATTCAACATCAGATTTAATAGTAAGCATGAGTTCAACAGTTATGAAACATGAAGACATTTGCACTATACAGTGTGACTTAAATCAATCAACTCGTAGTTATCTCTAACAGGTGTGCTACGTGGTGGATTATGTTTTTCAAACATTACTTTTATGCCCTGTGGAGATGAGGTTTACCACTCATCCTCCAACCAATCACTGCTAAGTGCCTTGGTATCATACTAGGTCATTGAAAGAGCCGGAATCTCATGACCTTCACCTTCCTCAGTCAGTAAGAGGATTACTTGTAGGACATCTCGTGCCTCTACTATAATAGCTTACCAGAGTAATCTGGTCCTTCGCTATTTTTAGAGTTACAGTGGCGTTATGTACTCTCTTCGTCATCAGGAGATTTCATGTTTATCTTCCACTGATATGGAAATCTGTGCTTTCTTTGTCATCAGGAGGTTTCATGTTTACCATCCACTGATACGGTATAGGATTGTAGTGCAGGATTGATGGATTACACATCTACATCAAACACCTACACTAGGATGTAAGGTTCTACACATCCATATACCCCACATACTCAAAAGTATGTGATCCAGGAGTTCCCTTAGGAAAACCTGTTTCACCATCATTTGATCTCTGACAATGATGGATCTATGATCAGGGCTCTACATTACACTTGATTAGTTAGGTACATTCAATATTCTTTTATCATACATTGTTCTTCAAACAATAACATTAGCATAACAGATATGAAATGAGAATACTAAATGTAACAAGCCTAACTCTCATCAATCATCATATATCAATACCTTCATCACAAGACATCTCTAAAGCATGACCTTGATGGTAATTATGGCTCTCACAGCCCATTTTAATCCATAAGTTGCCATTGACAATGCATCAGGATATATCACTATTCATAAAGCTAAAGCATGCTTTCAATGAATATAGTTTCATAATCCATACCTGGATATGATCATCATCTCATGACAACCTGCACGGTTAATTCAACTGATAACATTAAACAACTCATTCTATAAGTTACACTTTCATACTTTTAGAAGAGTCAAGTTCCCCAATATTCATCAATCAGGGTTTACTATTCACAATACATGTCCTCACCCTAGAATTAGGGTTTACTATTCACCTCATGGCGAATTGAACTCATAACATCATCATGTATGAGAAACATCATCATTAAAGTTCCTAGATAAGATTAAGATTCACTAAACATCATAATTAGGGTTTCCATGATCTCACATAGGTGGATCATACCCTAATCATGCACATTCATGTGTATTGAAGGTACTTTACTTAAGTTTCCACTAAAAAAAGGGTACTTTCTCTCTCTTATGATACTTTCTCTCTCCTCTTACTAGTAGATGGTGATAACACCACTCTAGATCAAGTTGGGTTAAGTCCTCATTGACTAGCATAAGCCAAAACATCATTAACATGTGATTAGGGTTTTATTAGAAAAAGGTATTACTCAATTAAACCCCTCAAGGGTATTTTGGTAATTTACCTCATGATCACCATCATGGGTCAATTCATTAATCACTTAGTCCCTTAATGTTCTAAGTTACCATTAGGGTTTAGATTAGATCACCATTGAACCAAATACAACTTCAAGTGATTATGTATAAATAACCTTGAAAACCTCCAAACGGTTTCAACCTTCAACCACCAAACGGTTTGAAACCGTTTGGGTGCGTTGACCGTTTGCTAGGTTTGACTCCAAGACCGTATGACCTCAAGGTCGTTTGCCCAAACTGTTTGGGTGCGTTGACCGTATGCTAGGTTTGACTTTCCAAACCGTTTGAGCTTATGCGGTTTGAAACCGTTTGATCAACTTGTCTTGAGATCGATTGGTCCAAACGACCTTAAGATCGTTTGAGCCCAAACGGTCTTGAGACCGTTTGGACCCAAATGGTCTTGAGACCGCTTGGACCCAAATGGTCTTGAGACCGTTTGGCCTCAAACGGTCTTGAGACCGTTTGGACCTCCAACATGGTTCAAAAGTTACAAATGTTTATGATTAAGTATGTTGAAGCCCTCAATTGGCCAAAGCCATGTTAACCACTTATAAATTGAGTCAATTAGGATGATTATCAATCAATTGGACACCAAATCAACCCTCAATTGAAATCCAATTAGGGTTAAGTTCATCTCAATTAGAGTTTCAAATCGGATGGTCATCAATATTCAACAATGTGAATCAATTCAAGGTTGATCCTATCAATTGACCTCCAATTGGGCCCAAACTTGGCCCAAACGGTATTGAGATCGTTTGGATGACCTCCAAACGGTCTTGAGACCGTTTTCCCAAGAATTTATTAAAATCTAAGTTGATTTGATAGGGGTTGAACCTTAATTAAGTCACAAATCAGCAATTTGATTATTTCAATAACCCACTATAATTGGGCCCTCAATTGATCAAATTACCTTAACCCTAGACCTCCAAACGGTCTTGGGTTGACACCAAACGGTCTTGAGACCGTTTGGATGAGTTCCAAACGGTCTTGAGACCATTTGCCCATCCATCCTTTGGACTCTAGTGAAAATTCATCAAGGTTTGATCTATTGAGTTAATCATTACATCAATACTTAATTGCAATATGGTTTGGTACCTTTGGACCTTCAATTGGTCAACTATACTTGACCCCAGACCTCTAAACGGTCTTGGGTGATCCCCAAACGGTCTCGAGACCGTTTGGATGATTCCCCAAACGGTCTTGAGACCGTTTGGGCCAATCAACCCAAAATCTCTAATTAACTCATTGGAATTTCAGCACTGATTTCAATTAGGGTTTGCCCTATTGATTAGCCTTCAACTCATGACTCGTTTGGAATTAAGCCATCAAATTTGGTGAGTCATTAATCAACATTATTATGAACAGTAATACCAAAGGGTCAATGCTTGGTCAACCATCTTAAACGGTCTTGAGACCGTTTTCCCAAAAAGGGCAAATTAAATAGATTGAAAATCAGAACTTAATTCAATTGGATTTGCTAATTGATTTGCTTATATCTCACGATTCCTTTGCAGTTAACCCCTAAATTTTTGTGGGTGATCAGCCTACATAATTAGGATCAGGATTCTCATACGATCGTCGCTTGGTCAACTGGACCAAATGGTCTTGAAGACCGTTTTCCTCCATGCGACCCTGAAACCGTTTGCCCACCAAACGGTTGTGCAAACCGCATGGGCAATTGGTTAGGACCGTTTAGTAAAGTGGAAATCCGTAGATAATCATAGGAATTAACGCCCGCATCTTCTACCTCAAGAATAGTAGCAGTTCTTCACGATTTTTCTTGCAAGGATGCAAGGGAAGATATGGAAGAAGAAGAACTAGCAACTATATGCATAGAAAAAGATGTATAATCAAAGCATAAGGTTTAGAGTTATAAAACCCGCCTAAAGGTTGTTCCTTGAGCTCCAAGCTTCCAAGCTTCAGGTCTTTAATGGTGTCTTTGAGCTGCACAGGTCGGCCAAGGTGAATTCTCCAAGGAAGAGTTGGAAAGGAATGGCTAGAAAGATAAAGCTAGGTGAGTTAGCCATGAATTCAACCTTGAAATCGAGTTTCCTCCATGAATTCAAGCAAAAGGGATGATCCAAACTTACCTTGAACTCCCTGGTCGTTCTCCTATGCTCCAGAGCTCTGCCTTAGTCGGTTTGAGCAAGGGGGATAAGTGAAGGAATGAAAGAAACGTTCCTTTGCTTGCAAAGGAAGTGGTATATATATTTTGGGTGAAATTCCAACATAAGAATATATGTTTTCCTCATTTCTCATCTAAGTCCTTCCTTTCTTCTTTGCACATCCCCACATCTTATTTATAAGGACAAACTCCTTCTAAGATCAAGAATTGAAGGCAAAGAGGATCAACCCATCACTAAAGCATACACATAAAAGGGCTATTATACATACACCTTGATTATTCAATCACAAAGGTGTTCTTTATTATATGATTATTCAAATGAAGTGCCCTCTTCATCATTTCTACTCTAAATGATGAAAAAAGTTATAAAAGATATTTAGATGATGTATTTTACAAGTTGCACCCCTCAAATTGGGTAAATTGCACTCTACACCAATTTAGGGTTTTCAAGTACAGGGGTTGCTTCCACAACTGCACCTTGGTGCTCAAGCTTGGGAAAACCCTCAAACTTCATCATAAACATCCTCATGATGTCTCAACATCAGAGGAACATCTCAACATGTGCAATTTGCAAGTTAATCCCTTAACTGGGTAATTTGCACATAGATCCCTGTATTACAAAACAATGCTACAACTATATATATAAAGGAGCAAAATTGAAATATATGTTTCTGAGGAACTTAATTACATGCCCAAAGTTAATCACAAGGATTTAATTACATATTTAGGCAAAACACCTAGGGTTAGTTCATAACCCAGGTCAGGGATGTTACAAATTATCCACCCCTTATAAGGATTTCGTCCCCGAAATCGATAAAATGTATTAAGAGAACAGGGCAGGGTATTTCCTTCTCATCTCATCCTCTAGTTCCCAAGTGGCTTCTTCAACACCACGGTGGTTCCAGAGGACTTTCACAAGGCTTAAATCTTTCTTCTTTAACTTTTTAATTCTGTTATCAAGGATTGACACTGGTCCTTCCTCATAAGATATATCATCATTCAATTCTACCTCCATAGGTTGTAGAACTGACTCAGTGTCTGGGTGACATTTCTTTAGCATAGAAATGTGAAACACAGGATGTAACCTCTGTAACTCTGGTGGCAGTTCTAGTTTATAGGCTACTTTTCCAATCCGTTCAATGATTGGATAAGGCCCCATAAATCTAGGAGCTAACTTTCCTTTCTTTCCAAAATGAAGGACTCCTTTCCAAGGCGAGACCTTGAGATACACTTTGTCTCCAACCTCGAACTCTAAGGGTCTACGACGCTTGTCAGCATAAGATTTCTGCCTATCTTGTGCAGTCTTAATCTGTTGTTGTATTACCTTAATCTTTTCTGTAGTTTGCTATACAAGATCAGGTCCTAACAACTGATGCTCACCAGTCTCATACCAACACAAGGGTGATCTACAACGTCTACCATACAAGGTTTCATAAGGTGCCATATCAATACTATGCTGATAGATATTGTTATAGGCAAACTCTATCAAGCTTAGGTGTAGATCCCAACTTTCGATAAACTGGAGAACACATGTTCTCAACAGGTCTTCCAAGGTCTGTATGGTCCTTTCCGACTGTCCATCAGTCTGTGGATGAAAGGCCATACTAAACCTTAACTGGGTGCCTAAAGAATTATGAAGTTGTTCCCAAAAACGACTTATAAACTGGGGACCTCTATCAAAAACTATAGTGACAGGAACTCTGTGCAAACACACTATCTCTTGAACATATAACTGTGATAACCTTTCAGTAGAATAGGTTGTTTTGACAGGTAAGAAATGTGCTGTCTTAGTCAACCTATCTACAACTACCCAAATGGAATCATGTCCTTTGCTTGTCCTGGGTAGGCCAACAACAAAGTCCATGGTCACATGGTCCCACTTCCACTGTGGTATGGGTAAAGGTTGCATTATTCCTGCAGGCTTCTGGTGTTCAGCTTTAACTTGCTAACACACAGGACACCTCACAATAAACTCTGCAACATCCTTCTTCATTCCAGGCCACCAATACATATCTTTCAAGTTTCGATACATCTTGGTGCTCCCTGGATGCATGGCATACATCGAAGAATGAGCTTCTTCCAGGACTAACTTCCTCAAGTTGTTCACATCCGGCACTATCATCCTCCCATGATAACAAGCTATTTGATCATCTGAGTCATGGAAACCATCTCGTTTCTCACTACCATACTCCGATCTAATATGCTGAACTACAACATCAACATGTTGTGCCTCCTTAATCTGCTCTCTTAGGGTAGGTTTAATATGCATCTCAGCCATCAACCCGGCTAACAATGATACCTTCAACTGTACATTGTCTTGCCTTAAAGAGATAAGCATATCTCTCTTAAAGCATACTAAAGAGTTTAGTTGTGCTCTATCCATGGTTGATGTTGCTGATTTCCTACTCAAGGCATCTGCAACAACATTGGCCTTTCCTGGATGGTAATCAATTGTACAATCGTAGTCCTTGATTAACTCCATCCAGCGACGTTGCCTCATGTTAAGCTCATGCTGAGAGAAGATATACTTAAGGTTCTTATGGTCAGTGAAAATCTGAAATGTCTCTCCATAAAGATAGTGTCTCCAGATCTTCAGGGCATGAACTACAACAGCTAACTCCAGATCGTGTGTCGGATAATTCTCTTCGTGTTTCTTAAGTTGTCGAGAAGCAAAAGAAATTACTTGTTTATCCTGCATCAACACACACCCTAGTCCATTCTTAGAAGCATCACAGAAAACTATATATCCTTTACCTTGCTCAGGTAGCACAAGTATGGGTGCACTTGTCAACTTCTCTTTCAATAGTTGGAAAGATTGCTGACACTTATCACTCCAAACAAAAGGAACATATTTCCGGGTCAACTTAGTCAAGGGTAAGGCTATGGAACTGAAATTCTTAATGAACCTTCGATAATAGCCTGCTAACCCCAAGAAGCTTCGAATCTCCGTCGGCGTCTTCGGTTGTTCCCACTGTAGAACAGATTCTACCTTTGTAGGTTCAACACAAATTCCCGAGGTAGATATCACATGTCCAAGAAAAGATACCTCCGACAGCCAGAACTCACACTTGCTAAACTTAGCATACAGCTTGTGTTCTCTTAGCAAGGTCAAAGCTTGGCGAAGATGCTGCTCATGCTGCTGAGCATCCTTACTATAGATCAGAATGTCATCTATGAAAACGACAACACACTGATCAAGGAAGGGTCGAAAAACTCTATTCATGAGTTCCATGAATGCAGCTGGTGCATTGGTTAGTCCAAACGACATAACCGTGAACTCATAGTGACCATATCTTGTCCTAAAGGCAGACTTGGATATGTCACTATCCTTAATACGGAGTTGATGATATCTAGATCTCAAATCTATCTTTGAGAAGACTGTTACACCACGCAACTGGTCAAAAAGATCATCAATCATCGGCAAAGGGTATTTGTTCTTTATTGTTACTTTATTAAGTTGTTTGTAGTCAATTCACAACCGCATTGACCCATCTTTCTTTTTAACAAACAAGACCGGAGCACCCCAAGGTGAAGTGCTCCGTCAGATAAAACCCTTCTCAAGTAACTCTTGAAGTTGTTTCTTGAGTTCTGCCATCTCGGCAGGCGCCATCCTATACGGTGTCTGGGCTATGGGTTTCGTATCTGGGACCAAATTGATTTCAAAATCAATCTCCCAAGGTGGTGGTATACCAAGAAGTTCTTCAGGAAACACATCCTTGAATTCCCTGACTATGGGAACTTCAGCAGGATTGGAACTTTCCTTGGTAACATCTACCACATGGGCCAAGAATGCATAACATCCTTGCCTCAACAGCTTATCAGTAACCATAGCTGATACAAGACAGGTGGGCAGAATCTTTCTTTCACCTTGAAAGATCCATGTGTTGCCTTCATCAGCAAACACAACCAACTTGGATTCACAATCCAAGACAACTCTATACCTTTCTAAGGTATCCATCCCGAGGATTATATCAAATCCTTGCATATCAAGTGGTATAAGGTCCACTTGAATGCGATGGTCAGAAAAGAAGAGGATGCAGGGAGAACATACCTCCTGCAAAACGACAGACCCACTCAACGGAGTCTCCAACAACAAACTATCTGCCCTATGACTAACCGTCATATTGCAGTTACGAATCACTCTCCGAGTGATAAAAGAGTGCGTAGCACCCGGGTCAATCAGAACACATACAACACAAGATGTAGACATATCAGAATATAAAAGTTCCATCTGACCTGCCACTACCCGTGGATTGACCACTGCATCAGGTGGTTTCATAGCATAGAACCTTGATGTCGCCTGGTGTTGAGGTGGTGTTGATGATCCAGCTTGAGACGCTTGTCCACATCCTCGAGCTGCTCCTTGAGATTGCCTTCTCTGAGATCCCTGTTGACTCTGCCTCTGAGGTTGTGTCACACTGACAGGCCTAGATCGGCAGTCCTTCATCAAGTGTCCCACCTTCCCACAGTTGTAGCAACTTCTTTCCAGTTGTTGTGGTCTTGGTGGTCCAGTAACTGACATTGATGCAGAACTGTGAGTCTCTTGTTGAGGTAGGCTTTGTCCCCTGCCTCTACTTGGTGACCACTGAGTTTGGGAACTTGATCTGGGTGGTGGAGGGTTAGGTACATAGAATCTCGGTTTCTTGAAATCCCTAGATGAAGAACCCTGGAACTGTGGATATCTTTTCTGGGTTTGCCTCTTCTCAACCACAGATCTCTCTATCCTTCGGACTGTCTCAACGAAGGTAGATAATCTCTCTCGGTTTTCTAAGGCAGATACAGGGGTTGATATATCAGCATTCAAACCCTTCTCGAATCTCCTGATTCTTTCCTCTTCTGTGGCAGCCATGTGCGGACAGAACCACAGCAACTCCATGAACTTAGCTTCATATTCGCTAATGGTCATCATGCCCTGCCTCAATCTCTCAAACTGAGAGATCTTCTCATCTAGGAAGGTCTTTGGAAAATATCTATTGATAAATTCTCGACGAAACTCTTCCCACGAGAACTCTATCCCAGGTCTCTTCTGCTCTTCCATGTTCCACCAGTGACCAGCACTGCCTTTGAGAAGATAGACAGCATGTCTAACCTTCTCAGCCTCCGGGATATTAAGAATCCTGAAAGCCTTCTCCAACTCTGTTAACCACAGATCAGCATCTGCGGGGTCGGCAGTCCCAAAGTACTCGGTAGCTCCGACACGACGAAGTCGCTCAAACGTCTTACCGATACCTTGTCCTTCAGGCTGGGCAGGTGCCCTAGGTTCAGGCATGGGCATCTTGTCGGTTATGTGTGTCATGGCAGTCATAAACTGCCCAAACATCGTCTGAACTGCTGGGTTACCCATATCAGCTGGGTCAAACTGGGGTGGTTCAGGTGCAGGCTGTTCTATTTCTAGAACCCTTGCACCGCCTCGAGGTGCACTAGCACTACTCTCTGCCACGTACTCATCATGTGGCTCTGCCATCCTTATGTATCTTCTTCTCCTGAGGAGCAAAAGATTCTATTAGATAAGGAAGAGATACTAAGGATAGACTCGACATTCTAAGTCCTATGCCTCTGTAGACTCAGCGAACCTAGAGCTCTGATACCACTTAATTGTGGGCTCTGATCTCCAAACCACGATATAAACACGATTTAAACTTAGCGGAAGCGATTCGATTAGCAGCGGAATACCAAAAATCAGCGGAAATTAAAACTTTTTGAGATAAAGCATTGAAACCATAAAACTTCCTTCATAAAAGGAGATAAACTGTTTACATCTCAGATAATTACTTCTTGAGTAATTATATACAACATGATACAAAATCTCAAGAACTCATAACCAAAATCTCATACCAAAAGACTCCAAGACCTGAGAGTACAGAGGACACATAGGACTGACTCTAACTACACCACATGGCAGGCTAAATCTCCACCTGAGATTTTACTGCTACTCCTGGTGTTGCTGCTGCTGGGACTGGTCACCTGTAGACATGTTCCTCCGTCTTCGACGTCCACCTAAAAAGTTGAAGTCTACGGGGTGAGACAATTTTACATAATTGTCCCAGCGAGAGTTATAACTCTCTGCCAGAAGCTTTATTATAGTACCTCAAAGAATAACTTAAGCAGTAAAAGCTTCAAAGTATTCAACATCAGATTTAATAGTAAGCATGAGTTCAACAGTTATGAAACATGAAGACATTTGCACTATACAGTGTGACATAAATCAATCAACTCGTAGTTATCTCTAACAGGTGTGCTACGCTGTGGATTATGTTTTTCAAACATTACTTTTATGCCCTGTGGAGATGAGGTTTACCACTCATCCTCCAACCAATCACTGCTAAGTGCCTTGGTATCATACTAGGTCATTGAAAGAGCCGGAATCTCATGACCTTCACCTTCCTCAGTCAGTAAGAGGATTACTTGTAGGACATCTCGTGCCTCTACTATAATAGCTTACCATAGTAATCTGGTCATTCGCTATTTTTAGAGTTATAGTGGCGTTCTGTACTCTCTTCGTCATCAGGAGATTTCATGTTTATCTTCCACTGATACAGAATATCTGTGCTTTCTTCATCATCAGGAGGTTTCATGTTTACCATCCACAGATACGGTATAGGATTGTAGTGAAGGATTGCTGGATTACACATCTACATCAAACACCTACACTAGGATGTAAGGTTCTACACATCCATATACCCCACATACTCAAAAGTATGTGATCCAAGAGTTCCCTTTGGAAAACCTGTTTCACCATCATTTGATCTCTGACAATGATGGATCTATAATCAGGGCTCTACATTACACTTGATTAGTTAGGTACATTCAGTATTCTTTTATCATACATTGTTCTTCAAACAATAACATTAGCATAACAACTATGAAATGAGAATACTAAATGTAACAAGCCTAACTCTCATCAATCATCATATCTCAATACCTTCATCACAAGTCATCTCTAAAGCATGACCTTGATGGTAATTATGGCTCTCACATCCCATTTTAATCCATAAGTTGCCATTGACAATGCATCAGGATATATCACTATTCATAAAGCTAAAGCATGCTTTCAATGAATATAGTTTCATAATCCATACCTGGATATGATCATCATCTCATGACAACCTGCATGGTTAATTCAACTGATAACAGTAAACAACTCATTCTAGAAGTTACACTTTCATACTTTTAGAAGAGTCAAGTTCCCCAATATTCATCAATCAGGGTTTACTATTCACAATACATGTCCTCACCCTAGAATTAGGGTTTACTATTCACCTCATGGCGAATTGAACTCATAACATCATCATGTATGAGAAACATCATCATTAAAGTTCCTAGATAAGATTAAGATTCACTAAACATCATAATTAGGGTTTCCATGATCTCACATAGGTGGATCATACCCTAATCATGCACATTCATGTGTATTGAAGGTACTTTACTTAAGTTTCCACTAAAAAAGGGTACTTTCTCTCTCTTATGATACTTTCTCTCTCCTCTTACTAGTATATGGTGATAACACCACTCTAGATCAGGTTGGGTTAAGTCCTCATTGACTAGCATAAGCCAAAACATCATTAACATGTGATTAGGGTTTTATTAGAAAAAGGTATTACTCAATTAAACCCCTCAAGGGTATTTTGGTAATTTACCTCATGATCACCATCATGGGTCAATTCATTAATCACTTAGTCCCTTAATGTTCTAAGTTACCATTAGGGTTTAGATTAGATCACCATTGAACCAAATACAACTTCAAGTGATTATGTATAAATAACCTTGAAAACCTCCAAACGGTTTCAACCTTCAACCACCAAACGGTTTGAAACCGTTTGGGTGCGTTGACCGTTTGCTAGGTTTGACTCCAAGACCGTATGACCTCAAGGTCGTTTGCCCAAACCGTTTGGGTGCGTTGACCGTATGCTAGGTTTGACTTTCCAAACCGTTTGAGCTTATGCGGTTTGAAACCGTTTGATCAACTTGTCTTGAGATCGATTGGTCCAAACGACCTTAAGATCGTTTGAGCCCAAACGGTCTTGAGACCGTTTGGTCCAAATGGGCTCAAACCGTTTGGACCTCCAACATGGTTCAAAAGTTACAAATGTTTATGATTAAGTATGTTGAAGCCCTCAATTGGCCAAAGCCATGTTAACCACTTATAAATTGAGTCAATTAGGATGAGCATCAATCAATTGGACACCAAATTAACCCTCAATTGAAAGCCAATTAGGGTTAAGTTCATCTCAATTAGAGTTTCAAATCGGATGGTCATTAATATTCAACAATGTGAATCAATTCAAGGTTGATCCTATCAATTGACCTCAAATTGGGCCCAAACTTGGCCCAAACGGTCTTGAGATCATTTGGATGACCTCCAAACGGTCTTGAGACCGTTTTCCCAAGAATTTATCAAAATCTAAGTTGATTTGATAGGGGTTGAACCTTAATTAAGTCACAAATAAGCAATTTGATTATTTCAATAACCCACTATAATTGGGCCCTCAATTGATCAAATTACCTTAACCCTAGACCTCCAAACGGTCTTGGGTTGACACCAAACGGTCTTGAGACCGTTTGGATGATTTCCAAACGGTCTTGAGACCGTTTGCCCATCCATCCTTTGGACTCTAGTGAAAATTCATCAAGGTTTGATCTATTGAGTTAATCATTACATCAATACTTAATTGCAATATGGTTTGGTACCTTTGGACCTTCAATTGGTCAACTATACTTGACCCCAGACCTCTAAACGGTCTTGGGTGATCCCCAAACGGTCTTGAGAGCGTTTGGATGATTCCCCAAACGGTATTGAGACCGTTTGGGCTAATCAACCCAAAATCTCTAATTAACTCATTGGAATTTCAGCACTGATTTCAATTAGGGTTTGCCCTATTGATTAGCCTTCAACTCATGACTCGTTTGGAATTAAGCCATCAAATTTGGTGAGTCATTAATCAACATTATTATGAACAGTAATCCCAAACGGTCAATGCTTGGTCAACCATCTTAAATGGTCTTGAGACCGTTTGCCCAAAAAGGGAAAATTAAATAGATTGGAAATCAGAACTTAATTCAATTGGATTTGCTAATTGATTTGCTTATATCTCACGATTCCTTTGGAGTTAACCCCTCAATTTTTGTGGGTGATCAGCCTACATAATTAGGAATAGGATTCTCATATGGTCGTCGCTTGGTCAACTGGACCAAACGGTCTTGAAGACCGTTTGCCTCCATGCGACCCTGAAATCGTTTGCCCACCAAACGGTTGTGCAAATCGCATGGGCAATTGGTTAGGACCGTTTAGTAAAGTGGAAATCCATAGATAAGATAGGAATTAACGCCCTTATCTTCTACCCCAAGAACAGTAGCAGTTCTTCATGATTTTTCTTGCAAGGATGCAAGGGAAGATAGGGAAGAAGAAGAACTAGCAACTATATGCATAGAAAAAGATGTATAATCAAAGCATAAGGTTTAGAGTTATAAAACCCGCCTAAAGGTTGTTCCTTGAGCTCCAAGCTTCCAAGATTCAGGTATTTAATGGCATGTTTGAGATCCACAGGTCGGCCAAGGTGAATTCTCCAAGGAAGAGTTGGAAAGGAATGGCTAGAAAGATAAAGCTAGGTGAGTTAGCCATGAATTCAACCTTGAAATCGAGTTTCCTCCATGAATTCAAGCAAAAGGGATGATCCAAACTTACCTTGAACTCCCTGGTCGTTCTCCTATGCTCCAGAGATCTGCCTTAGTCGGTTTGAGCAAGGGGGATAAGTGAAGGAATGAAAGAAACGTTCCTTTGCTTGCAAAGGAAGTGGTATATATATATTGGGTGAAATTCCAACATAAGAATATATGTTTTCCTCATTTCTCATCTAAGTCCTTCCTTTCTTCTTTGCACGTCCCCACATCTTATTTATAAGGACAAACACCTTCTAAGATCAAGAATTGAAGGCAAAGAGGATCAACCCATCACTAAAGCATACACATAAAAGGGCTATTATACATACACCTTGATTATTCAATCACAAAGGTGTTCTTTATTATATGATTATTCAAATGAAGTGCCCTCTTCATCATTTCTACTCTAAATGATGACAAAAGTTATAAAAGATATTTTCAATGATGTATTTTACAAGTTTCACCCCTCAAATTGGGTAAATTGCACTCTACACCAATTTAGGGTTTTCAAGTACAGGGGTTGCTTCCACAGCTGCACCTTGGTGCTCAAGCTTGGGAAAACCCTCAAACTTCATCATAAACATCCTCATGATGTCTCAACATCAGAGGAACATCTCAACATGTGCAATTTGCAAGTTAATCCCTTAATTGGGTAATTTGCACATAGATCCCTGTATTACAAAACAATGCTACAACTATATATATAAAGGAGCAAAATTGAAATATATGTTTTTGAGGAACTTAATTACATGCCCAAAGTTAATCACAAGGATTTAATTACATATTTAGGAAAAACACCTAGGGTTAGTTCATAACCCAGGTCAGGGATGTTACAGTGATAATAGGAAAAGAGAAGGAAAATTGTAGTATACAAATGCATATTACCTTATCTCAGTATTTATATACCCTGGCCAGGTATACAATTACTGATGATAAAGTAAATATGGAAACTCCTAGATTGTTATCTTTTTTATTGCTCTGATCAAGTAGTCATTCGGAAACAATCTAATGAGTATTAAGAAATAAGAAATATGGGAATAAGGGAGGTCAACCCTGTCTAGTAAAGATGTAAGAATAATAATAAAGAATAAGTACCCGTTGCCGAGGATTGATGATCTTTTTGACCAGTTGCGTGGTGCAACAGTCTTCTCAAAGATATACTTGAGGTCTAGATATCATCAACTTTGTATTAAGGATAGTGACATATCCAAGTCTGCCTTTAGGACACGATATGGTCACTATGAGTTCACGGTTATGTCGTTTGGACTAACCAATGCACCAACTGCATTCATGGAACTCATGAATAGAGTTTTTCGACCTTTCCTTGATCAGTGTGTTGTTGTTTTCATAGATGACATTCTGATTTATAGTAAGGATGCTCAGCAGCATGAACAGCATCTCCGACAGGCTCTAACTCTGCTAAGAAAACATAAGCTATATGCTAAGTTTAGCAAGTGTGAGTTCTGGTTGCCGGAAGTATCTTTTCTTGGACATGTGATATCTGCCTCAGGTATTCGTGTTGACCCTACAAAGGTAGAATCTGTTCTACAGTGGGAACAACCGAAGACACCAATGGAGATTCAAAGTTTCTTGGGATTAGCTGGTTATTATCGAAGGTTTATTAAGAATTTCAGTTCTATAGCCTTACCCTTAACCAAGTTAACCCGAAAAGATGTTCCTTTTACCTGGAGTGATAAGTGTCAACAGTCTTTTCAGCTATTGAAGGAGAGGTTGACAAGTGCACCTGTATTTGTGTTACCTGAGCAAGGAAAAGGATACATAGTGTTCTGTGATGCCTCCAAGAATGGACTCGGATGCGTGTTGATGCAGGATAAGCAAGTGATTTCTTTTGCTTCACGACAGCTTAAGAAACACGAAGAGAATTATCCGACACACGATCTGGATTTAGCTGTTGTGGTTCATGCCCTGAAGATCTGGAGACATTATCTCTACGGAGAGACATTCCAGATTTTCACAGATCACAAAAATCTTAAGTATATCTTCTCTCAGCATGAGCTTAACATGAGGCAACGTCACTGGATGGAGTTAATCAAGGACTATGACTGTACAATTGATTACCATCCAGGAAAGGCCAATGTGGTTGCAGATGCCTTGAGTAAGAAATCAACAACATCAACCATGGATAGAGCACAACTAAACTCTTTAGTATGCTCTAAGAGAGATATGCTTATCTCTTTAAGGCAAGACAATGTACAGTTGAAGGTGTCATTGTTAGCCGGGTTGTTGGCTGAGATGCATATTAAACCTACCCTAAGAGAGCAGATTAAGGAGGCACAACATGTTGATGTTGTAGTTCAGCAGATTAGATCAGAGTATGGAAATGAGAAGCGAGATGGTTTCTATGACTCAGATAATCATGTAGCATGTTATCATGGGAGGATGATAGTGCCGGATATGGATAACTTGAGGAAGTTAGTTCTGGAAGAAGCTCATGTTTTGATGTATGCTATGCATCCAGGGAGCACCAAGATGTATCGAAATTTGAAAGATTTGTATTGGTGGCCTGGAATGAAGAAGGATGTTGCAGAGTTTATGATGAGGTGTCTTGTGTGTCAGCAAGTTAAAGCTGAACACCAAAAGCCTGCAGGAACAATGCAACCTTTACCCATACCACAGTGGAAGTGGGATCATGTAACCATGGACTTTATTGTTGGTCTACCTAGAGCAAACAAAGGACATGATTCCATTTGGGTAATTGTTGATAGGTTGACTAAGACAACACATTTCTTACCTGTCAAAACAACCTATTCTGTTGAAAGGTTATCCCAGTTATATGGTCAAGAGATAGTGCGTTTGCACGGAGTTCCTGTCTCCATAGTTTCTGACAGAGGTCCTCAGTTCACAAGTCGTTTTTGGGAACAGCTACATAGGGCACTAGGCACCCAGTTAAGGTTTAGTACAACCTTTCATCCACAGACGGATGGACAGTCAGAAAGGACTATACAGACCTTAGAAGATCTGTTGAGAGCATGTGTTCTCCAGTTCACAGGAAGTTGGGATCTGCACCTAAGCTTGATAGAGTTTGCCTATAACGATAGCTATCATCATAGTATTGATATGGCACCTTATGAAGCCTTGTATGGTAGACGTTGTAGATCCCCTTTATGTTGGTATGAGACTGGTGAACATCAGTTGTTAGGACCTACAAACTACAGAGAAGATCAAAGTTATACAACAACAGCTTAAGACTGCACAGGATAGACAGAAGTCGTATGCTGATAAGCGTCGTAGACCATTAGAGTTCCAGGTTGGAGACAGAGTGTACCTCAAGGTCTCACCTTGGAAAGGAGTCCTTCAATTTGGAAGGAAAGGAAAGTTAGCACCTAGATTTATGGGACCTTATCCAATCATTGAACGGGTTGGAAAGGTCGCCTATAGACTAGAGTTACCACTAGAGTTGCAGAGGTTACACCCTGTGTTTCACATTTCTATGCTAAGGAAATGTCACCCCGACATTGAGTCAGTTCTACAACCTATG
The DNA here is from genome assembly GCA_963693085.1 of Alisma plantago-aquatica. Taxonomy (NCBI): domain Eukaryota; kingdom Viridiplantae; phylum Streptophyta; class Magnoliopsida; order Alismatales; family Alismataceae; genus Alisma; species Alisma plantago-aquatica. Next base: position 399,281,444 of record OY856410.1, read on the forward strand.
GAGGTAGAATTGAATGATGACATATCTTACAAGGAAGGGCCAGTGTCAATCCTTGATAGTAGAACTAAAAAGCTAAAGAAGAAAGATATAAGCCTTGTGAAAGTCCTCTGGAATCACCGTGGTGTCGAAGAAGCCACTTGGGAACTAGAGGATGAGATGAGAAGGAAATACCCTGCTCTTTTCTCCTAATGCATTTTGTTGATTTCGAGGACGAAATCCTTGTAAGGGGTGGATAATTTGTAACATCCCTGACCTGGGTTATAAACTAACCCTAGGTGTTTTGCCTAAATATGTAATTAAACCCTGGTGATTATCTTTTGACATGTAATTAAGTTTCTCAGGAACATATACTTTCAATTTTGTCCTTTTTAATCAAAGTTGTAGTATTGTTTTGGTAATGCAGGGGCTTATGTACAAATTACCCAGTTAAGGGGTTAACTTGCAATTGCACATCTTAAGATGTTCTTTTGATAATGAGACATCATATGAGTGAATATGATGAGACATGATGGATTTCCCAAGCTTGGGCATCTAGATGTAGCTTGTGGAATAATCCTTATGCTTAAAACCCCTAATTTGGAGTAAAATACAGTTTACCCAATTTGAGGGGTGCAACTTGTAAAATACACCATCTAGAACATCTTTTATGACTCTTGTCATCATTTCGAGTAGGAATGGTGAAAGGGACACATCAATGAATAATCAGATAAGAAAAATGACCTTTGTACATAAAATTCACTAAGTTTGAGTAAGGAAACCTTTCATGTATGTACCCTAGTTGAAAGTTGGCTTTTTTTACCCCTAGATCTTGAGATTTCATGAGATTTGCATAAGTTTAGATGAGATTGGACGTTTCCTTAAATAAGAAAGGACTTGGATGAGAATTTCAAAGTTCTAGAGGTCTTTATGGTGTAAATCAGCCTAAACTACATAAGCACCTTTCTTTCCAAACCAAGCAAACGTTTTCCTTCACTTCCTCACTTCTCATCTTTCTAAACTGACCAAGGCCAAGCTCTGGAGCTCAAGGAAACGACCAACCTGTTCTAAGGTAAGAGAACACCACTTTCTAGCTTGGATTCATGGAGGAAATCGTATTACAAGGTTGAATTGCTAGTTTTCTTACTTAGGTTCCTTGTTCTAGCCGACCATCCCCATCTTTTTCTTGAAGAATTGACCTTGGATGACCTGTGGAGATCAAGACACCATTAAATATTTGAAGCTTGGAAGCTTGGAGCTCAAAGAACGACCTTAAGGCGGGTTTTATAACTCTAACCCTTAGCTTTGTTATGCATATCTTTGTTCTTGTCTTCTATGATTAGTTCTTCTTCTACCTCCCTTCTTCCTTGCTCTTTTGCAAGCAAAACGGTGGAGGAACCGACCTGAACATAGGTTGAGGATGATGGGAATGGATTCCTATGTCACTTTATGAAACGACCTTGAACCCTTTTGTTCCAAACGGGTGCAACTCGTTTAAGGTCAAACGGGTTCAACCTGTTTGATCTCAAACGATCCTGCACGATCATTTGGATCAAAACGACCCCAAGACCATTTCATAGGGTTGACCAAGCATGTACCGTTTGGGTTTTCTGTTCACACCTATGTAGGATAATGACCCACCAAATTTGAGGGGTTAACTCCAAAGGAATCGTAGGTTGAAGGCCAATCAATTAGGCAATAGAATTGAATTAAGTACTGATTTTCCAAACTAATTAACTTGAACTTTTGGGCAAACGGGTTCCAACCCATTTGAGTGAGTTGACCAAGCGTTGACCATTTGGGATACCTGTTCATAATATATTGAATTTCATTCCTACAAAGAATTGTAATCTAATTCCTAACAAATTAAGAGTTGAAGACACTTCAATAACCTAACCCTAATCGGGTGAAAGTTGCTGATTTCAATATAGATCTTGTTGAGTTTTGGGTTGAAGGACCCAAACGGGTTCCAACCCATTTGGGGGTTCATCCAAACGATCTCACACTCGTTTAGTGACACCCCAAGATCGTTTGGAGGTCTAGGGTTAAAGAAATTTTATGGTTTGAGGGTCCAATTACAAGATGTTGATAAATGAATGAAAAGTGCTGATTTTTAATTTAATTAGGGCTCAACCCTTATCAAATCATTTTGGTTTTTGGTCAAACTTTGGGCAAACGGTCTCAAGATCGTTTGGAGGTCATCCAAACGACCTCAAGATAGTTTGAGCCAAGTTTGGGCCCAATTGGAGGTCAATTGATAGGTTCAACTCTGATTTGAATCATATTATTAAACATTGATGATTAGCCGATTGGAAACCCTATTTGAGTTAGATTTAACCCTAATTGGCTTTCAATTGAGGGTCAATTTGGTGTCCAGTTGATTGAGGCTCATCCTAATTGACTCAATTTGTATATGGGTAACATGGTTTGGGCCAATTGAAAGCTTCGACATAAGAAATCCCTTCAAGCATAATCTTTGTGTTACCTTTTATGTTCATGCAGTTTGAACCCAAGTAGACCCACAATCGTTTTAGACCAAATGAGTTCCCACCCGTTTAAGCCCAAACGAGTTCACACTCGTTTGAGTCCAAATGAGTCCACACTCATTTGAGTCCAAACGGGTTCACACTCGTTTGAGTCCAAACGGGTTCACACCCGTTTAAGCTCAAACGGGTTCACACTCGTTTAGGCTCAAACGGGTCCACACTCGTTTGGACTTAAATGGGTCCACACCCGTTTAAGATTAAGTGGGTCCGCACTCGTTTAAGGTTCAAATGGATTCAAGGTCATTTTAGATTAAACAAGTTCAAGGTCGTTTAAGAATCAAATGGGTTGAAGGTTAAACCCTAAACCAATTGGAGACCATCAAGGTTGATTATACTTAATCACTTGAAGGTGTAAATGGTTCAATGATGATCTAATCTAAACCCTAATGGTAACCTAAGATGTTAAGGGACTAATTGGCTAATGAATTGACCCATGATGATGGTCAATGGGTAAATTACCAAAATGCCCCTGAAAGGTTCAATGGAGTGATACCTTGTTTTAATCAAACCCTAATCACATGATAGTGATGAGTTGACTGGTGTTAATCAATGAGGACTTAACCCAACCTAATCTAGAGTGGTGTAATCACTATCTACTAGTTATAGGAGAGAGAAAGTACCAATTATAATGGAAACTCAAGTAAAATGCCTTCAATATACATGAATGTGCAAGTTTATGTATGATCCACTTATGTGAGATCATGGAAACCCTAATGATGATAATTGATGAATCTTAATCTTATCTGAGGTCTTTAATGATGATGTTTCTTATACATGAGTATGTTATGAGATCATTTCACCATGAGGTGAATAGTAAACCCTAATTCTAGGGTGATGACATGTAATGAGAATAGTAAACCCTAATTGATGAAAACCAGGGAAACCTAGCTCTTGTATGAGTAGGGAGATACAACTTCTTTAAATGAATTATTTACTATTATCAGTTGATTTAACCATGCAGATTCCTTTATGAGGATGATCATATCCAGTTATGGATGATGATACTATATTCATTGAAAGCATGTTGTTAGCTTTATGAATAGTGATATATCCTGATACCTTGTTAATAGCATCTTATGCGATTGATAGGATGTGAGAGCCATGAATACCATCAAGGTCATGCTTTAAGAGATGACTTGTGATGAGAATATTGAGAAATGATAATTGATGAGAGTTAGGCTTGTTACATTTAGTATTCTTCCTTCATAGCTGCTATGCTAATGATTAATGTTTGAAAACATGTATGATGATAAAAGAATACTGAAATGTACCTAACTAATCAAGTATAATCATACCATGTAGAGCCCTGATCATAGATCCATCATTGTCAGGAGTTAAATGATGGTGAAATAGGTTTTCCTAAGGGGATTTCTGGAGCACATACTTTTGAATATGTGGGGTAATATGGATGTGAATTTCCTTACATCCTAGTGTAGGAATTGATGTAGATGTATCTTAATCTATCAATCCTTCACTATGTTTTATGCCGGGGTGATGTAACACTAATCTCCCGAGGAAATCTTTTATACCGCATCGATGAGAGATAAACAAGAAATCTTTCGGTAGCGAAGAGAGTACAGAATGCCACTGTGACTCTAATAGTGAAGTACCAGAATACCCTGGTAAGCTATAGTAGTAGAGACACTAGATGTCCTGCATGTTGATCCTCTTACTGACTGAGGAAGATGAGGTCATAAGAATCCGGCTCTTTTGATGACCTATGTATGATACCGATGCGACTTAATAGTGATCGGTTGGAGTATGAGCGGTATACCTCATCTCCGCAGGGCATAATGATGTTTGTAAAACATAATCAACCGCGTAGCATATCTGCTTAGGTTGAACTACGAAATACATTGGTTGAAGATACATTACTTAGTATACCTGTTCTTCATATTCCTTAAATGTTGTTGTTCTAATTGATAACAATCTGCTGTTGATTACCTTAAAGCTTTTATTGCCTATGTTATTCTTGGTTGCTATAATAAAGCTTCTGGCGAAGAGTTATAACTCTCACTGGGACAATTATTTAAAATTGTCTCACCCCGTAGATTTCAACTTTTTAGGTGGTCGTCGAGGGCGAAGGAATCAATCTTCAGGAGACCAATATCAGCAACAACAGCATTAGAAGCAGCAGTAAATCTCAGGTGGAGATTCAGACTGCTGAGTTGTATAGTTAGATAGTCAGTCCTATGTGTTCTCTGTACTCTCAGGTCCTTGGAGTCTTTTGGTCTGAGATTTTGGTTTTGAGTTCTTGAGATTTTGTATCATGTTGTATATAATTACTCAAGAGGTAATTATCTGAGATGTAAACAGTTTATCTCCTTTTATGAAAGAAGTTTTTATAGATTCAAGCTCTTATCTCGAAAAGTTTTAATTTCCCGTGATTTTTGTCTTCCGCTGTTAATCGAATAGCTTCCGCTAAGTTTATATCGTGGTTTTGGAGATCAGAGCCCACAGAGATGGTGAGTGGGCATGGGTGATTCACACCATTTGATCAACTCAAGTCAATTACTTGATTGAATCAAGCGATTCATATCCTCCTCTTCATCAATCTCCCTCTTGCAAGTAGAACAATTGTTGAGGTGGCAAGTACCACCAATTCTAGGAGGAGAAAGGAGTAAAGGTCTTGAGAAGCTCTTCCAAGACGCTTCCTAGATGCACCTTGGATGCATAAACTTACATGTTGCCTCAAATGGGGCTGAGGGGCGCTGGGGGGGATCCATGCAGAAAACATGGTGGCACCACTAGCATGAAGAAAGGGTGAAAATGAGTGTTTGAGATTGTGATTTCATGTGGATGTATAGGGGAAAGAAAGAGTAAGAAGAGGCAAATAATAAGGGAGGTTCAATTGATGTAACAAGGTGTAACATACTAGATCTTAGACCCTACCCTGGAAGTTGACATTTTGGACTTAGCCAAACAAGGTTGAAGGTTAGACCTAAATAGATGTTTAGTATAACTCCAATGAGATAATGCATGTATAGATCACCTTAATGTAACCTAATGTTCTAACATTAATCTTAGGTTTATAATGGATACATAAAATATGCCACATAGCTCATTTTGGTGGTAATATGAAGATAAGAAACTTAGTTGGATGAATGATTTAGATACTGGGCCATTAACGGGCCATATGACATATCTCATAAAAAGAAGTCTCAAAAGTGGAAACAAACTTCAAATTCGAAATCTACATATCAAAATTAGCCTACATGTCAAATTTCATCTAATTTGGACAACCTTGAAATATTAGGATAAGTTTACGAGAGAGAAAATGAGTAAAAGGCATAAGTAATAAATAATGTGATTATATAACTTCAAAATATGGAAATAATTACAAATTCATATTCAACACATCAAAGATAACTTGTGGATGAAGTTTGGCCCAATTTGGATGTTGTTTGTGCAAGCCATGTAATTTTAGGTACATTCCAGACATTTCTGCAATTTACCCAATTGGGAGGTTTTCTTTGCAAATTGTCACATGAATTATAATCTTTAGATATTCCCTTACCATTATATATTTTTTGAACCATGGGGCACCTAGTTTCACCTTGGTTTGAAGGTGTTTCTTTCCAAGGACATTTTTGGGATTACTCTCTTTATAAATGAGCTTATCTTTAGAAGCTATCAACCAACAGGGCTATTTCTTTGATTGGAGGTGGGTTGGGATGGCCTATAAGTGTCCATAAACCTACATTTGATATTCAAGAAGCCTCTATGAGCTGTCCTCTTGCATGGCCATGAAATCCCTAGGCTAAGGACACATGGAAAGCTCCATGGACACCTCATGCTTGACTTCTTCCTTATCCATAAAGGTTTGCATGTCCATAGGCACCCTTAGCATCGGACACATGGAAAGTAACTTGATACCTCGTGCTTCACTTATTACTTATCCATAAAGGCTTGCATGTCCATTGACACCCTTATACATGACACATGGAAAGTCTTATAGACACCTCATACTTGACCTCTTTCTTTATATAGCCATATCTACCCCTTCCCAACTCCCAATTCAAAAACTCTTGCTCTCCTTTATTCCCTTTAGCTTAGAGCATCGTTCCTACTCTATTTTACCACAATGGTGCTGTCCCAAGGTAAAATGAGGTGCCTACCTTGGTGAAGAAGGCTCCTAGGGTTCCAAATCTCTCTATTTAGGATTTCTTAAGCTCCTACTTGGTTATTTCGACCAAAACTAGTAAGTTTTCTCCTTTCCTTCTATATTTTCATGTTGGTAGTCTTCATTCCACCTTCCTCCAGGTCAAAACCATGGCCTTCCATGGTGAAACCCCACCTAGAACCCATAAACACCTCATCTCCATGTTCTTTTGTTAGGGTTTTTCACATCTAAAGTGGTGAAGGTGCTTCTTGCTCAAGATAGGAGCTTTGTTGGAGAAACCAACCCCTCTAAGCTTGGGAACCTTACTTATTGGACCTTTCCACCTTCCCTAGAGGTTTTTTGGAGTCCTAGGCTTGGATTTGGGACTGACTTCGACTGTTTAGACTCTAAAGTTGAGGTATGATGTACCCCCTATTCTTCTATGTTGAGCAATTCATCTATGCTTATTCATTCTTTTTGTCCTATGGACATTAACCTATACACAATGTCTTTTCTTTTGAAAATCATGGTTCATGTGAACTATCTTATTTGATATTGATCATGTGATCATGGATATTATTTTGAAATCTTATCTTATGTTTTGTTCATGATGGAACTCTAGAAGATTACATGTGATGTCTTTTGCCCACTTATGAGGTGGATGTATATGTTGGTCACTTATGTGGTGACTAGTTTATATATTATGACTATACTTTCTACTTGTCTCTACATTTAACATGCTATGTGATTTAGTAGCACTAGAGTAGTGTAATTGCATTAGTTTTTATGGTAGATGTGTTATTTCCTCCCGAGCAGATGTGATATTTCCTGCTCTTTTGGGATGGAAAGGAACCTCATACCCAAGGCAAGATGTGTGATTCTTGGCCATGTTTTAAATATTTGGGAGATTTTCAGTATTCCTTTCTCTATCAGGTTTCAAGTTTATGAGACTTGGCCGCCTTTGTGTTTATATTGTTCTATGGCTATGTTTATCTCACATGCATGCATGCTGATGATATGGGGTGTATGCCCTAATTCTTTACATGTGCTTGTGTGGCACAATCTTTATGTTTTATTAATGTCAAGTGTTCTTTTGTTATCATATGATTTCAATTCCTTTTCTCTTAATACTCATTTGGGTGGTCCTTATCCTTTCTATGGGAAGCCTTTTATATTTGTTGTCCTTTATTCCATATATTGCTCAATTTCCTATTTAGTATGCACATACCAACATTTGTTGATGTCATCTATTTTCTCTTCTTGCTGGGGTATGCTTCCAACCCTAGGTGAAGGACTTGGATGATAAGGCATGAAGTTTTGGACTAGCTTAAGGATTTAAAACTTGGAGACAAAGTTGTTATGGTTTAGATTTCTCTCTACTTAGATCTGTATGTTGTGTCATACATGTAAACCCTTATGGGATATTATGATGTACTTTTGTAATCTTTTGTGAAAATTGAATATCATCATTATTTTTATTCCACTACTATACTTTGGTTGTTTTGAATACCATTTATCGAAGTTTGAAAATATTACACCTATTCTAGCATACCTTTGAGTGTGTTTGGAATGGATGTTAATTCTTCAAAAAAAAATTTAGTACGGGGTGATCCCGCCTCCTTACAACATGGTATCAGATCCCATTGTAGTTAGAATCTGACTATTTCAATTTTGTCTCCCTAGTTAGAATACTTGCCTTACCTTCACGTGATATGTTTTCTCTAGAGTTGATCAATAGATGATGAAGGGTTGATTTAGGATCCTATAGTTTCACATTAGAATAATGATGAATAGATCCCTAAAATACTTACAACTAAAAGATGCATAAGTAACCATAGTAACTTGAGGTTGTTTAGCTTGGCCTTTAGACATGTACTAGGACATGAAGTTGAGAGAAAAGGTGTCTAGAAAGTATCAGGGTTTGGGGGCTGGCAATATTTTCCTCTACACCACTAGCTTGGTTTACGAGAACTCCCGAATCCATATGATACCGGCCTGGCCTGAGCTGATATGAATTGTCTGAAATAGCATGCTTTTAGGTAATCATAGCCTTATACATCTATATGATTTATCTTTAGGGACCCTAATATGTTGAACTAGTCTCCCAAGTGTAAGGAGTTGTTTAAGGATGGATAAGATCAAGTTAACCCATAGTTCAAAGTTAGTCTTTACAAGTTATGTTTTTTTGCATGATGCTTCTGTAGTTGGATGTAAGGAAATGTAGTTGAACCTTTTGTACCTAAAGAATAGTTTTGATTTAATAAGATGAATCCTTTAAGGGGTGGTGAATAAGTTGTTTTCTTAGATGTGGATGTTTTGATTTGGAGGACGAAATCCCTTTAAGGGGTGGTGTGTTGTAACATACTAGATCTTGGACCCTACCCTGGAAGTTGACATTTTGGACTTAGCCAAACAAGGTTGAAGGTTTGAGCTAAATAGATGTTTAGTATAACCCCAATGAGCTAATACATGTATATATCACTTTAATGTAACCTGATGTTCTAACATTAATCTTAGGTTTATAATGGATACATAAAATATGCCACAACTCATTTTGGTGGTAACATGAAGATAAGAAACTTAATTGGATGAATAATTTAGATAATGGACCGTTAATGGGCCATATGACATATCTCATAAAAATAAGTCTCAAAAGTGGAAACAAACTTCAAATTCGAAATCTACATATCAAAATTAGCCTACATGTCAAATTTCATCTAATTTGGGCTACCTTGAAATATTAGGATAAGTTTAGGAGAGAGAAAATGAGTAAAAGGCCAAGTAATGAATAATGTGATTATATAACTTAAAAATATGGAAATAATGACAAATTAATATTCAAAACATCAAAGATAACTTGTGTATGAAGTTTGGTCCAATTTGGATGTTGTTTGTGCAAGTTATGCAATTTTAGGTACATTCTGGACATTTATGCAATTCACCCAATTGGGAGGTTTTCTTTGCAAATTGTCACATGAATTATAATCTTTAGATATTCCCTTACCATTATAGATTTTTTGAACTATGGGGAACCTAGTTTCACCTTGGTTTGAAGGTGTTTCTTTCCAAGGACATTTTTGGGATTACTCTCTTTATAAATGAGCTTATCTTTAGAAGCTATCAACCAATGAGGTTATTTATTTGATTTTAGGTCGGTTGGGATGGCCTATAAGTGTCCATAAACCTACATTTGATATTAAAGAAACCTATATGAGTTGTCCTCTTGCATGGCCATGAAATCCCTAGGCTAAGGACACATGGAAAGCTCCATGGACACCTCATGCTTGACTTCTTCCTTATCCATAAAGGTTTGCATGTCCATAGGCACCCTTAGCATTAGACACATGGAAAGTAACTTGATACCTCATGCTTAACTTCTTCCTTATCCATAAAGTCTTACATGTCCATGGACACCCTTATACATGACACATGGAAAGTCTCATAGACACCTCATACTTGACCTCTCTCTTTATATAGCCATATCTACCCCTTCCCAACTCCCAATTCAAAAACTCTTACTCTCCTTTATTCCCTTTAGCTTAGAGCATCGTTCCTACTCTATTTTGCCACTAATGTGTTGTCCCAAGGTAAAAGGAGGTGCCTACCTTGATGAAGAAGGCTCCTAGGGTTCCGAATTTCTCTATTTAGGAATTCTTAAGCTCCTACTTGGTTATTTCGACCAAAATTAGTAAGTTTTCTCCTTTCCTTCCATATTTTCATATTGTTAGTCTTCATTCCACCTTCCTACAGGTAAAAACCATGGCCTTCCATGGTGAAACCCCACCTACAACCCATAAACACCTCATCTCCATGTTCTTTTGTTAGGGTTTTTCACCTCTAAAGTGGTGAAGGTGCTTCTTGCTCAAGATAGGAGCTTTGTTGGAGAAATCAACCTCTATAAGCTTGGGAACCTTACTTATTGGACCTGTCCACCTTCCCTAGAGGTTCTTTGGAGTCCTAGGCTTGGATTTGGGACTGACTTCGACTGTTTAGACTCTAAAGTTGAGGTATGATGTACCCCCTATTCTTCTATGTTGAGCAATTCATCTATGCTTATTCATTCTCTTTGTCCTATGGACATTAGCCTATACACAATGTATTTTCTTTTGAAAATCATGGTTTATGTGAACTATCTTATTTGATATTGATCATGTGATCATGGATATTATTTTGAACTCTTATCTTATGTTTTGTTCATGATGGAACTCTAGAAGATGACATGTGATGTCTTTTGCCCACTTATGAGGTGGATGTATATGTTGGTCACTTATGTGGTGACTAGTTTATATATTATGACTATACTTTCTACTTGTCTCTACATTTAACATGCTATGTGATTCAGTAGCACTAGAGTAGTGTAATTGCATTGGTTTTTATGGTAGATGTGTTATTTCCTGCCGAGCAGATGTGATATTTCCTGCTCTTTTGGGATGGAAAGGAACCTCATACCCAGGGCAAGATGTGTGATTCTTGGCCCATGCTTTATATATTTGGGAGATTGGCAATATTCCTTTCTCTATCAGGTTTCAAGTTTATGAGACTTGGCTGCCTTTGTGTTCATATTGTTCTAGGGCTATGTTTATCTCACATGCATGTAGGTCGATGATATGGGGTGTGTGCCCTAATTCTTTACACGTGCTTGTGTGGCACAATCTTTATGTTTTATTAATGGCAAGTGTTCTTTTGTTATCATATGATTTCAATTCCTTTTCTCTTGATACCCATTTGGGTGGTTCTTATCCTTTCTATGGGAAGCCTTTTATATTTTTTTTCCTTTATTCCATATATTGCTCAATTTCCTGTTTAGTATGCACATACCATCCTTTGCTGATGTCATCTATTTTCTATTATTGTTGGGGTATGCTTCCAACCCTAGGTGAAGGACTTGGATGATAAGGCATGAAGTTTTGGACTATCTTAAGGAGTTAAAGCTTGGAGACAAAGTTGTTATGGTTTAGATTTCCCTCTACTTAGATCCTTATGTTGTATCATACATGTAAACCCTTATGGGATATTATGATGTACTTTTGTAATATTTTGTGAAAATTGAATATAGTCATTATTTTTATTTTTCTACTATACTTTGGTTGTTTTGAATACCATTTATTGAAGTTTGAAAAATTTGCACCTATTCTAGCATACCTTTGAGTGTGTTTGGAATGGATGTTTTATTCTTCAAATTTTTAGTAAGGGGGTGATCCCGCCTCCTCACACAAGGCATGCATGGGCACGATGATTCAACCCTATTTTAGGGCTTAATCTTGTGTCTTTTTGCTCTTCAATCACATCTATACCTATTAGATTACATGTTATTTCCCTTAATATGCATATTTGTATAAAATGCACTTATGGACATTTTTTGCATGTTTTTCAGGTACTTGGACCACACTTGGATGGACGAGAGAGATGAAGGGGCCCAAAGAAGCCCCCAGAGATCCCCCAACCTACCCCTAGTGGCCAAGAGTCAAGCTTAAGTAAAGAAGTCCATAGATAATGAAGTTTGAAGCTCAAACTGCAAACAAAACCCCCAGCACGACCGTGGTAACATAGAACGGTCATGCTGCAAATGAAGAAATCACAGGAAAAATCTCAATTTTGAAGCAGCTGCAGAGCATACTCTACCACGACCGTGCCACGCAGCACGGCCATGCTACCATCACCCACCACGGCCGTGCCACCAGATCCCACCACGGTCGTGCTACCCTCAACCCACCACGGCCGTGGTGACCACCACGGCCGTGGTGACCACCATGGCCGTGGCCTTTTCAGCCCAAATTTGACCACCAACCTGACATTTAGCCATTTTAATTCCCACGACCGTGCCCATATAACACGGCCGTGGCCAACCCTACCCACCACGACCATGGTACCCCACCACGGTCGTGCTACTCACAGAATCCACCCAGTTTTCCACTGTTTTCCCCATTTTACCCCTAACTTAACCCTAAACCACCTAGATTCCTACATAAGCCCTAGTGGCGGCTCGGGGGGTTGGCTGCTTAGAGTCCCATTTTCGCCCCCTTATCACCTCCACTCCATTCCACTTCACCTCCACCTCAAATCCACCCCATTTCACCATTTCCACCACATAACCCCCCATATCTAAGCCTTCCATCCACTTCCCACCACCATTCTACACCTTTCCATCCAAGAAGAAGGAGGAGGACGACCCTGCAGCTGCTGGAGAGGAAGATCGCTTCATCTACACCGAGCTCCATGGCTTCTTCTACCTCTGTCTTCTCTCCTTTTGTATTTTCCATTTCTATGAGTAGCTAGGCCCCTGTGGGTGGGCTGTTTGGGGGAAATTATGTTACTTTGATACCATGTTGGGGGGAAAATGACATGTAAATGTTGTAATTCCATTTGTTAATGATTATATTCTATTTCTATCTCTTTCTCCATGGATTGCTTGTTGGTTTGTGTGTGAAATCACCTAGGAATTTAGGCAAATTGCTTGTATGTGTGAATTTTGGGATTTGCCCCTAGGTCCAATTCATGGATCCCTAGGTTGCCTCCCATCTTCCTACATCCTAATCAATCTCCCTAAACCTAAGTGAGAGATCGAAGTAGCTAGATTAGATAATTCTAGTGCAATTAGCATGGATCCTTCTCAAGGCTAGAATGTGGGGGAATCGGGGTCCAAAGCCCTAATTTCACCTCCCCATTACTACCCTCGACCCCTAATTTCCCTAGGAATGGCTAATCTAGAAACCTAGACTTAATTAGACTCTAATTGAATTGAACCTAATCCCTAACCCAATTGAGCCTCGTAAGGGTAGTAGGGGGTGTGAGGGACTAGTTCCCCTATACACAACCTAACATATCCATGGCCAGTTAGTAGCTTAGGTTAATTCATTAGACTCTAACTTGTTGTTTGGTTTGGATAATCTAAATGGAATCATAATGTTCACATGTCACCCCCAACTTAAGTGATAAGTTCATACCCCTAAACAGCCCACACATCTCTTTACTGCTTAAAACCCTAGTTCTGTGCTTGCTTAGCTTAGTTAGTTCTTTTCTTGCTTAGTTAGATTCTTGCCTTGCTCTTGCCTTGTTTATGCTAGTTTAGTTCTTTAATTGCTCTTTTGTTTTTCTCTTGCTTGCCTTAGCACAATTTGTCTTTTCATACCTAGCTTAGTCCTTTCTTTCCTACTTAGTCTTAATCTAGTCTAGGGTTAATGTAGATTTCATTCCTGCCTTTAACTACTTTCTTGTTCATCCTTAGTTAACAATCAAATCAACCTTTAAACCCTTAACCCTAGTCTCTGAAGTAGGAACCTAGCTCTAGCGCCCCCTCTTTTCCCTGTCGATCGACCCTATACTTGCCACCTTCCTATACTACGACACGACCCCGTGCGCTTGTGGGTGCAGTTGTTTTAGTAGACGTAGGTGTGTTAGTTTAGGTCTTATAAATTTCGAAAGCAAAAACCCATCCCGTGCGTTCTGACCTCGTGGGGCGCATCTAGTCGGGTCAACTCGGCTAGTGTGTTGCACCTCTAGCGGAAACACACTAAGCTTTCTAGCATCGTTGCCGGGGATTAGAGGTGCTCGACCTAGCTAGTTAGTTTTGCTTTGACTTTTCCTACTGCCCTCATCATTGCTATTCTTTATTCATTTTTCTTTGCATTCTTTGTGTATATTGATTTTCTAACTTGCTTTCTTTTGTTTGGTTGTGCCTTGTGCATGTGACAAACCACTCAGAGAAGACAAGATGGAAGGCCAAAATGCACAAACCCATCCATTTCCTCCACAACCCTACCTCCAAGGCTATCCTAAGCCTTACACACCTCCATTGCCGCAACCTTACCACCACTTCACTTTCCAACCTCAATTCCCTCGTCCACTACCCTACCACCAAGGCTATCCTAAGCCTTACACACTACCACCACCTCCATTGCCACAACCCTCCTACCAATTCACCTTCCAACCTCAATTCATTCTACCACCTCCATCACCACAAACCTCCCACCAATTCACCTTCCAACCTCAATGCCCTCCTCCACCTAAAGTCCAACGGCCATCAACACCGATGCCACCACCACAACTATCACATGCTCCCCCTACTTCCCATGAGCAAATGGATATGATTGAGACCCCTCTCTTTGGTGCCTATGAAGACCCATTCCTCAAGAGAGAGAAAACCTATGGCATGAGAGTTCTGAGGGTCTTAAGGCTGATTAAGATCTATGATGATGATCCCCAAGGAGAGAGAATTGCTGAAAAAGACTTATGAAGCTCGCATGACCCTTGGGAGGAAGATCAATCAAGGAAAACATTTGAGAGGATTTCTTATGATGGGGGTGAAAAAAATTTGTTTTTGGACCATGGTTGATGGTGAAAGAACAACAAGCCCAGCTGAAGGCATGAAACTTAGCGCTTGTGGGAGGCAACCCACCTAGGTTTGGGATTTTTTCACCCAAACTTCAATTTTTGATACTTTTGCTTTGCGTTTACACTTTCTAAGAAAACACACACACACTTTATGCTTGATGGTTTTTGTTTTTTATGCCATTTTAGGATAGGTACATTGGAAGTAGAGTGATGCATGGATGATATTGACAAGGAGGAGAACAAAAATGAAGAGAAAATTGCAAATCAGTAGAGAAGCTACAGAAAGGATATCAGCACGGCCGTGCCACACAACACGGTTGTGTTGCATGCATTCCAAAATGGGCGTGGTGCACACCACGGCCGTGGAGGTATCCCCTACTCAATGGACACATTGGGATCTCTCTCCCCTCTTGCCATTTATCTACCACGACTCCATGCCCTCTACCCTACCATTCTGAGCTTCTATTTGATGTTGAGGACAACATGGTTTAAAAGTTTGGGGTGGTAGGGCGGTAAGCCCCTATTTACCCCACTTTCTTCTATGTTCCTTGTTCTAAGTTTTTGCTCAAGATGACTGAAGAGTATAACCATCTCTCATATTTGTGCATCCATACTTTGTGTGCTTGTTTTGCATACTTGCATGCCATGTAGTTTGCTTCCTTGCTATTTTTGCGTAGTTTTCAAAAATGTTGCTATTTTTTCCATGCATTGCATATCATGTAGATTTTTGGTAATTTTTGCATGTTTTGGCTAGGATTTGCTTGTTTGCTACTTTAAGTTTAATAATATAGGTTTAGATGTGATTGGAGGCAACTTGGCACCATTTTGGCCAATTTTGCCCAAATTTGAGATTTCTTATCTAAAAAGTGTGTTTTGACCCAATCTCTACTGTTTTGAGTAAAAATGACGACCTTTGACTAGTGCAAGTGAAATGTCATGCTTTATTGCTTAGTGGTATCAATGTTTGACTTTTTACATGTGCATCACCTCTCTCAATATTGTGATAGATTTGGCTGAATTATGAACTTGAGCAAGCTTTGAACGCTTAGTGTTTGTGGAATCACTTGTTTGATATATCAATTTCATCTTGTTCATTCATGTGGTGTGTATCTAGGATGAAGTATTGGATCAACTTTAATGCAGGATGTCTTATGTGGAAAATCATACCAATGACCCCTCTTTGACCTGACTCTTCTTCCACCATCTTCATACCCCTCCGCCTCATAAAAAGATGCCCTAGTGCACATAATCAGCCTTGGCCACCTCCAAAAGTTTGGGGTGGCCATATCTTTACCCCCCTTGCTTCACTCTATCCACCATATGCCCTATCTACACCAAGGGCAAGAAAGAAAAGAAAAGAAAAGAAAAATAAAAGCAAAAACAAAATAAAAGGATGCTCCTGTTTAAGAGCATTCAAATAAAGAAAAGATGAGTGTGTAAAAACACTCCAAAAATCTTACGGCAACCCTTTCTTCCACTTTCATACCCATTGAGCTAAGAAGCATCAAACTTAGCTCACTTTGCCTTTTTTCGTAGCCACGTGGGTCATTTGGTATGATTTGAAATATAAGACTGAATGCATGAATGCGAAACAACACCTAGTCATCCTTGATTAACACCATCATGAAACGGTTTACTCGGAACTTTATGGAAGAAGTATGGATAACTTGTGTATTCTATGTGTTATATTTGAAGTTCATATGCTTTGTGCTCTTTTCATGGTTGGATTGTGAAAGTAGGAGAGGAGAGAGGTGAAATGCATGCACTTTGTCATCTTTGATCCCATTCAGCAACAATCATCTTTTATATTGCATTTGTCATTTCTCGATTGTGGAAAATTTGTAGAGAGATTGAGTTAGAGCATACTTGAGGACAAGTATGTTTCAAGTTTGGGGTGGTGATTCAGCCCTATTTTAGGGCTTAATCTTGTGTCTTTTTGCTCTTCAATCACATCTATACCTACTAGATTACATGTTATTTCCCTTAATATGCATATTTGTGTAAAATGCATTTATGGACATTTTTTGTATGTTTTTCAGGTACTTGGACCACACTTGGATGGACGAGAGAGATAGAGGGGCCCAAAGAAGCCCCCAGAGATCTCCCAACCTACCCCTAGTGGCCAAGAGTCAAGCTTAAGTAAAGAAGTCCATAAATAATGAAGTTTGAAGCTCAAAGTGCAAGCAAAACCCCCATCACGGCCGTGGTAACACAGAACGGTCGTGCTGCAAATGAAGAAATCACAGGAAAAATCTCAATTTTGAAGCAGCTACAGAGCACACTCTACCACGGCCGTGCCACACAGCACGGCCGTGCTGTGACCACCCACCACGGCCGTGCCACGCAGCATGGCCATGCTACCATCACCCACCACGGCCGTGCCATGCAGTACAGCCGTGCTACCAGATCCCACCACAGCCGTGCTATGCAGCACGACCGTGCTACCCACAACCCACCACGGCCGTGGCCTTTTCAGCCCAAATTTGACCACCAACCTGACATTTAGCCATTTTAATTCCCACGACCGTGCCCATATAACATGGACGTGGCCTACCCTACCAACCATGGCCGTGGTACACCACCACGGCTGTGCTACTCACAGAATCCACCCAGTTTTCCACTGTTTTCCCCATTTTACCCCTAACTTAACCCTAGACCACCTAGATCCCTATATAAGCCCTAGTGGCGGCTGGGGGTCGGGGGTTGGCTGCTTAGAGTCCCATTTTCACCCCCTTGTCACCTCCACTCCATTCCACTTCACCTCCACCTCAAATCTACTCCATTTCACCATTTCCACCACATAACCCCCCATATCTAAGCCTTCCATCCACTTCCCACCACCATTCTACACCTTTCCATCCAAGAAGGAGGAGGACGACCCTGCAGCTGCTGGAGAGGAAGATCGCTTCATCTACACTGAGCTCCATGGCTTCTTCTACCTCTTTCTTCTCTCCTTTTGTATTTTCCATTTCTATGAGTAGCTAGGCCCCTGTGGGTGGGCTGTTTGGGGGAAATTATATTACTTTGATACCATGTTGGGGGAAAATGGCATGTAAACGTTGTAATTCCATTTTTTAATGATTGTTTTCTATTTCTATCTCTTTATCCATGGACTGCTTGTTGGTTTGTGTGTGAAATCACCTAGGAATTTAGGCAAATTACTTGTATGTGTGAATTTTGGGATTTGCCCCTAGGTCTAATTCTTGGATCCCTAGGTTGCCTCCCATCTTCCTACATCCTAATCAATCTCCCTAAACCTAAGTGAGAAATCTAAGTAGCTAGATTAGATAATTCTAGTGCAATTAGCATGGAGCCTTCTCAAGGCTAGAATGTGGGGGAATTGGGGTCCAAAGCCCTAATTTCACCTCCCCATTGCTACCCTCGGCCCCTAATTGCCCTAGGAATGCCTAATCTAGAAACCTAGACTTGATTAGACTCTAATTGAATTGAACCTAATCCCTAACCCAATTGAGCCTCGTAAGGGTAGTAGGGGGTGTTAGGGACTAGTTCCCCTATACACAACCTAACATATCCATGGTCAGTTAGTAGCTTAGGTTAATTCATTAGACTCTAACTTGTTGTTTGGTTTGGATAATCTAAATGGAATCATAATGTTCACATGTCACCCCCCAACTTAAGTGATAAGTTCATACCCCTAAACAGCCCACACATCTCTTTACTACTTAAAACCCTAGTTCTGTGCTTGCTTAGCTTAGTTAGTTCTTTTCTTGCTTAGTTAGATTCTTGCCTTGCTCTTGCCTTGTTTATGCTAGTTTAGTTCTTTAATTGCTCTTTTGCTTTGCTCTTGCTTGCCTTAGCATAATTTGTCTTTTCATACCTAGCTTAGTCCTTTCTTTCCTGCTTAGTCTTAATCTAGTCTAGGGTTAATGTAGATTTCATTCCTGCATTTAACTGCTTTCTTGTTCATCCTTAGTTAACAATCAAATCAACCTTTAAACCCTTAACCCTAGTCTCCACAGTAGGAACCTAGCTCTAGCGCCCCTCTTTTCCCTGTGGATCGACCTTATACTTGCCACCTTCCTATAATATGACACGACCCCGTGCGCTTGTGGGTGTAGTTGTTTTAGTAGACGTAGGTGTGTTAGTTTAGGTCTTATAAATTTCGAAAGCAAAAACCCATCTCGTGCGTTCCGACCTCGTGGGGCGCATCTAGTCGGGTCAAATCGGCTAGTGTGTTGCACCTCTAGCGAAAACTCACCAAGCATTCTGGCGCCGTTGCCGGGGATTAGATTCGCTCGGCCTAGCTAGTTAGTTTTGCTTTGACTTTTCCTACTGCCCTCATCATTGCTATTCTTTATTCATTTTTCTTTGCATTCTTTGTGTATATTGGTTTGCTAAATTGCTTTCTTTTGTTTGGTTGTGCCTTGTGCATGTGACAAGCCACTCGGAGAAGACAAGATGGAAGGCCAAAATGCACAAACCCATCCATTTCCTCCACAACCCTACCTCCAAGGCTATCCTAAGCCTTACACACCTCCATTGCCGCAACCTTCCCACCACTTCACTTTCCAACCTCAATTCCCTCGTCCACTACCCTACCACCAAGGCTATCCTAAGCCTTACACACTACCACCACCTCCATTGCCACAACCCTCCTACCAATTCACCTTCCAACCTCAATTCATTCTACCACCTCCATCACCACAACCCTCCCACCAATTCACCTTCCAACCTCAATGCCCTCCTCCACCTAAAGTCCAACGGCCATCAACACCGATGCCACCACCACAACTATCACATGCTCCCCCTACTTCCCATGAGCAAATGGATATGATTGAGACCCCTATCTTTGGTGCCTATGAAAACCCGTTCCTCAAGAGAGATAAAACCTATGGCATGAGATTTCTGAGGGTCTTAAGACTGATTAAGATCTATGATGATGATCCCCAAGGAGAGAGAATTGCTGAAAAAGACTTACGAAGCTCGCATGACCCTTGGGAGGAAGATCAATCAAGGAAAGCATTTGAGAGGATTGCTTATGATGGGGGTGAAAACATTTTGTTTTTGGACCATGGTTGATGGTGAAAGAACAACAAGCCCAACTGAAGGCATGAAACTTAGCGCTTGTGGGAGGCAACCCACCTAGGTTTGGGATTTTTTCACCCAAACTTCAATTTTTGATACTTTTGCTTTGCTTTTACACTTTCGAAGAAAACACACACACACACTTTATGCTTGATGGTTTTTTTTGTTTATGTCATTTTAGGACAGGTACATTGGAAGGAGAGTGATGCATGGATGATATTGACAAGGAGGAGAAAAAAAATGAAGAGAAAATTGCAAATCAGTAGAGAAGCTACGGAAAGGATATCAGCACGGCCATGCCACACAACACGGCCGTATTGCATGCATTCCAAAACGGGCGCGGTGCACACCACGGCCGTGGAGGCTATCCCCTGATCAATGTACACATTGGGATCTCTCTCCCCTCTTGACATTTATCTACCACGACTCCATGCCATCTACCCTACCATTCTGAGCTTCTATTTCATGTTGAGGACAACATGGTTTAAAAGTTTGGGGTGGTAGGGCGGTAAGCCCCTGTTTACCCCACTTTCTTCTATGTTCCTTGTTCTAAGTTTTTGCTCAAGATGACTGAACAGTATAACCATCTCTCATATTTGTCCATCCATACTTTGTGTGCTTGTTTTGCATACTTGCATTCCATGTAGTTTGCTTCCTTGCTATTTTTGCGTAATTTTCAAAAATGTTGCTATTTTTTCCATGCATTGCATATCATGTAGATTTTTGGTCATTTTTGCATGTTTTGGCTAGGATTTGCTTGTTTGCTGCTTTAAGTTTAATAATATAGGTTTAGATGTGATTGAAGGCAACTTGGCACCATTTTGGCCAATTTTGCCCAAATTTGAGATTTCTTATCTAAAAAGTGTGTTTTGACCCAATCTCTACTGTTTTGAGTAAAAATGACGACCTTTGACTAGTGCAAGTGAAATGTCATGCTTTATTGCTTAGTGGTATCAATGTTTGACTTTTTACATGTGCATCACCTCTCTCGAGATTGTGATAGATTTGGTTGAATTGTGAACTTGAGCAAGCTTTGAACACTTAGTGTTTGTAGAATCACTTGTTTGATATATCAATTTCATCTTGTTCATTCATGTGGTGTGTATCTAGGATGAAGTATTGGATTAACTTTCATGCAGGATGTCTTATGTGGAAAATTATACCAATGACCCCTCTTTGACCCGACTCTTCTTCCACCATCTTCATACCCCTCCGCCTCATAAAAAGATGCCCTAGTGCACATAATCAGCCTTGGCCAGAAAGCTTGGTGCGATTCCGCTAGAGGTGCAACACACTAGTCGATTTGACCTGACTAGATGCGCCCCATGAGGCCGGAACACACGTGATGGGATTGTGCTTTCGAAATTTATAAACCTAAACTAGCTACCTACGTCTACTAAAATACTACACCTGCAAGAGTACGGGGTCGTGTCGTAGTATAGGAAGGTGGCAAGTAAAGGTCAATCCACAGGGAAAAGAGGGGGCGCTTGATCTAGGTTAGTTTAGCTGGGTTCCTACTGTGGAGACTAGGGTTAAGGGTTGATTTGATTGTTAACTAAGGACGAACAAGAAAGCAGTTAAAGACAAGAATGAAATCTACGTTAACCCTAGACTATATTAAGGATAAACAAGCAAGAAAAGACTAAGCTAGGTAGGAAAAGGCAATTTACACTAAGACAGGCAAGAAGAGCAGAAGAACAATTAAAGAGCTAAACTAACATGAACAAGACAAGAGCAAGGAAATAAGCTAACTAAGCAAGAAAAGAACTAATTAAGCTAAGTAAGCACTACTTTCCCCATTTTGCCCCTAACTTAACCCTAGACCCCCTAGATCCCTATATAAGCCCTAGTGGCGACTGAGGGTCGGGGGTTGGCTACCTTCTACTCCCATTTTCACTCCCTTGTCACCTCCACTCCATTCCACTTCACCTCCACCTCAAATCCACTCCATTTCACCATTTCCACCACATAACCCCCCATATTTAATCCTTCCATCCACATCCCACCACCATTCTACACCTTGCCATCTAAGAAGAAGGAGGAGGACGACCCTGCAGCTGTTGGAGAGAAGGATTTCAGCCACTACTCTGAGCTCCATGGCTTCTTCTACCTCTTTCTTCTCTCTTTTTGTATTTTCCATGTCTATGAGTAGCTAGGCCCCTTGGGTGGGCTGTTTGGGGGAAAATATGTTACTTTGATACCATGTTGGGGGAAAATGACATGTAAACTTTGTAATTTCATTTGTTAATGATTATATTATATTTCTATCTCATTCTACATGGATTACTTGTTGGTTTGTGTGTGAAATCACCTAGGAATTTAGGCAAATTGCTTATATGTGTGAATTTTTGGATTTGCCCCTAGGTCCAATTCTTGGATCCCTAGGTTGCCTCTCATCTTCCTACATCTTAATCAATCTTCCTAAACCTAAGTGAGAGATATAAGTAGCTAGATTAGGTAATTCTAGTGCAATTAGCATGGAGCTTTCTCAAGGCTAGAATGTGGGGGAATTGGGGTCCAAAACCCTAATCTCACCTCCCCATTACTACCCTCGGCCCCTAATTGCCCTAGGAATGTCTAATCTAGAAACCTAGACTTGATTAGACTCTAATTGAATTGTACCTAATCCCTAACCCAATTGAGCATCGTAAGGGTAGTAGGGGTGTTAGGGACTAGTTCCCCTATGCACAACCTAGCATATCCATGGCCAGTTAGTAGCTTAGGTTAATTCATTAGACTCTAACTTGTTGTTTGGTTTGGATAATCTGAATGGAATCATAATGTTCATATGTCACCCCCAACTTAAGTGATAAGTTCATACCCCTAAACAACCCACACATCTCTTTACTGCTTAAAACCCTAGTTTTATGCTTGCTTAGCTTAATTAGTTCTTTTCTTGCTTAGTTAGCTTCTTTCCTTGCTCTTGTCTTGTTCATATTAGTTTATCTCTTTAATTGTTCTTCTGCTCTTCTTACCTATCTTAGTGTAAATTGCCTTTTCCTACCTAGCTTAGTCTTTCCTTGCTTGTTTAGACTTAATATAGTCTAGGGTTAACGTAGATTTCATTCTTGCCTTTAACTGCTTTCTTGTTCGTCCTTAGTTAACAATCAAATCAACCTTTAAACCCTTAACCCTAGTCTTCACAGTAGGAATCCAGCTAAACTAACCTAGCTCTAGCGCCCCCTCTTTTCCCTGTGGATCGACCCTTTACTTGCCACCTTCCTATACTACGACACGACCCTGTGCGCTTGCGGGTGTAGTGTTTTAGTAGATGTAGGTAGCTAGTTTAGGTTTATAAATTTCAAAAGCACAATCCCATCATGTGTGTTCCGACCTCGTGGGGCGCATCTAGTCGGGTCAAATCGGCTAGTGTGTTGTAGTGAAAACTAGGTGGATTTTGTGAGTAGCACGACCGTGGTGGGTCACCACGGTCGTGGTGGGTAGGGTAAACCATGGCCGTGGTGGATGGGAACGGTCGTGGGTTTATTAGAATGTGGAGATCACAGGGAGGTGTGTATGGATGGCCACGGCCGTGGGGGGTCACCACGGTCGTGGTGGGGACCTATGGCTACGGTCGTGTTGATCGCCATGGTCGTTTTGGCCATTTTCATCAATTTCTGGGAGTTTTACTGATTTTTTGTACTTGGGGCATGTCCACCATGACCGTGGGGACTCACCACGGTCGTGGTGGTGTCTCTCACATGAATTTGAGCCTTGAACTTGATCATCCATGGAGGATATTGCTTCAAAGCTTTCTTTGACCACTTGGGGTAGGTTGGAAGTGGTTTTGGCCTCATTTTGAGCTCCTCCAAGCCTGAGGAAACCCTAGACTGGACCATCCTCTTTCCATGCCATCAAGTAGTGGACAAAGTACCTATAAAACATGCAAAAAGCCTCCATAAGTGCATTTGATATAAATAAGCATATTGGGAGGAATGACATGCAATCTAATAGGTATAGATGTGATTGAAGAGCAAAAAGACACAAGATTAAGCCCTAAAATAGGGCTGAATCACCACCCCAAACTTGAAACATACTTGTCCTCAAGTATGCTCTAACTCAATCTCTCTACAAATTTTCCACAAATAAGAAATTACAAATGCAATGTAAAAGATGATTATTGCTGAATGGGATCAAAGATGACTAAGTGCATGAATTTCACCTCTCTCCTCTCCTGCTTTCACAAACCAATCATGAAAAGAGCACAAAGCATATGAACTTCAAATATAGCACATAGAATACACAAGTTATCCATATTTCTTCCATAAATTTCTAGGTGAACTGTTTCATGGTGGCGTTAATCAAGAATGACTAGGAGTGTTATTTCACATTCATGCATTCAATCTTATATTTCGAATCACACCAAATGACCCACGTGGCTGCAAAAAAGGGCAAAATGAGCTAAGTTTGATGTTTATTAGCTCAATGGGTATGAAAATGGAAGAAAGGGTTGCGGTAAGATTTTTGGAGTGTTTTTACACACTCATCTTTTCTTTATTTGAATGCTCTTAAACAGGAGCATCCTTTTTTTTATTTTCTTCTTTTTTTTCTTTCCCTTGGTGTAGATAGGGCATATGGTGGATAGAGTGAAGCGGGGAGGTAGAGATGTGGCCACCCCAAACTTTTGGAGGTGGCCAAGGCTGATTATGTGCACTAGGGCATCTTTTTATGAGGCGGAGGGGTATGAAGATGGTAGAAGAAGAGTCGGGTCAAAGAGGGGTCATTGGTATGCTTTTCCACATAAGACATCCTGCATGAAAGTTAATCCAATACTTCATCCTAGATATCACACCACATGAATGAACAAGATGAAATTGATATATCAAACAAGTGATTCCACAAACACTAAGCGTTCAAAGCTTGCTCAAGTTCACAATTCAACCAAATCATCCACAAACACAAGAGAGGTGATGCACATGTAAAAAGTCAAGAATTGATACCATTTAGCAACAAACAATGTTAACTCACTTGCATTTGTCAAAGATCATCATTTTACTCAAAATAGTAGAGATTGGGTCAAAACATACTTTTAGGCAAGAAATCTCAAATTTGGGCAAAATTGGCCAAAACAGTGCCAAGTTGCCTCCAATCACATCTAAACCTATATTATTAAACTTAAAGCAGCAAACAAGCAAATCCTAGCCAAAACATGCAAAAATTACCAAAAATCTACATGATATGCAATGCATGGAAAAAATAGCAACATTTTTGAAAATTACGCAAAAATAGCAAGGAAGCAAACTACATGGAATGAAAATATGCAAAAAAAGCACACAAAGTATGGATGCACAAATATGAGAGATGGTTATACTGTTCAGTCATCTTGAGCAAAAACTTAGAACAAAGAACATAGAAGAAAGTGGGGTAAACAGGGGCTTACCGCCCTACCACCCCAAACTTTTAAACCATGTTGTCCTCAACATGAAATAGAAGCTCAGAATGGTAGGGTAGAGGGCATGGAGTCGTGGTAGATAAATGGCAAGAGGGGAGAGAGATCCCAATGTGTCCATTGAGTAGGGGATAGCCTCTACGGCCGTGGTATGCACCGCGCCCATTTTGGAATGCATGCAACACGGCCGTGTTGTGTGGCACGGCCGTGCTGATATCCTTTCCGTAGCTTCTCTACTGATTTGCAATTTTCTCTTCATTTTTATTCTCCTCCTTGTCAATATCATCCATGCATCACTCTCCTTCCAATGTACCTGTCCTAAAATGACATAAACAACAAAAACCATCAAGCATAAAGTGTGTGTGTGTTTTCTTAGAAAGTGTAAAAGCAAAGCAAAAGTATCAAAAATTGAAGTTTGGGTGAAAAAATCCCAAACCTAGGTGGGTTGCCTCCCACAAGTGCTAAGTTTCATGCCTTCAGTTGGGCTTGTTGTTCTTTCACCATCAACCATGGTCCAAAAACAAAATGTTTTTACCCCCATCATAAGCAATCCTCTCAAATGATTTCCTTGATTGATCTTCCTCCCAAGGGTCATGCGAGCTTCATAAGTCTTTTTCAGCAATTCTCTCTCCTTGGGGATCATCATCATAGATCTTAATCAGCCTTAAGACCCTCAGAAATCTCATGCCATAGGTTTTCTCTCTCTTGAGGAACGAGTCTTCATAGGCACCAAAGAGGGTCTCAATCATATCCATTTGCTCATGGGAAGTAGGGGGAGCATGTGATAGTTGTGGTGGTGGCATCGGTGTTGATGGCCGTTGGACTTTAGGTGGAGGAGGGCATTGAGGTTGGAAGGTGAATTGGTGGGAGGGTTGTGGTGATGGAGGTGGTAGAATGAATTGAGGTTGGAAGGTGAATTGGTAGGAGGGTTGTGGCAATGGAGGTGGTGGTAGTGTGTAAGGCTTAGGATAGCCTTGGTGGTAGGGTAGTGGACGAGGGAATTGAGGTTGGAAAGTGAAGTGGTGGGAAGGTTGTGACAATGGAGGTGGTGGAGGTGTGTAAGGCTTAAGATAGCCTTAGAGGTAGGGTTGTGGAGGAAATGGATGGGTTTGTGCATTTTGGCCTTCCATCTTGTCTTCTCCGAGTGTCTTGTCACATGCACAAGGCACAACCAAAGAAAAGAAAGCAAGTTAGCAAACCAATATACACAAAGAATGCAAAGAAAAATGAATAAAGAATAGTAATGATGAGGGCAGTAGGAAAAGTCAAAGCAAAACTAACTAGCTAGGCTGAGCGCCTCTAATCCCCAGCAACGGAGCCAGAAAGCTTGGTGCGATTTCGCTAGAGGTGCAACACACTAGCCGATTTGAGCCGACTAGATGCACCCCACGAGGTCGGAACACACGATGGATTCACTTTCGAAATTTATAAACCTAACTAACGCACCTACTTCTACTAAAACAACTACACCCGCAAGCACACGGGGTCGTGTCGTAGTATAGGAAGATGGCAAGTATAGGGTTGATCCACAGGGAAAAGAGGGGGTACTAGAGCTAGGTTAGTTTGGCTAGGTTCCTACTGCAGAGACTAGGGTTAAGGGTTTAAAGGTGATTTTGATTGTTAAACTACTATGAACAAATGAGGAATTAAATGCAAGAATGAAATCTATGTTAACCCTAGGTTAGATTAAGACTAAGCAAGCAAGGAAAGACTAAGCTAGGTATGAAAAGGAAAGTTACACTAAGGCAAGCAAGAGAGAAGAAGTGCAATTAAAGAACTAAACTAACATGAGCAAGGCAAGAACAAGGCAAGCAACTGACTAAGCAAGAAAAGAACTAATTAAGCTAAGCAGGCACAAAACTAGAGTTTTAAGCAATAAAGAGAGGTGTGGGATGTTTAGGGGTATGAACTTATCACTTAAGTTGGGGGGTGACATATGAACATTATGATTTCATTTAGATCATCCAAACGAAAAAACAAGTTAGAGTCTAATGGATTAACCTAAGATACTAACTGGCCATGGATATGCTAGGTTGTGTATAGGGGAACTAGTCCCTAACACCCCCTACTACCCTTACGAGGCTCAATTGGGTTAGGGGTTAGGTTCAATCCAATTAGAGTCTAATCAAGTCTAGGTTTCTATATTAGACATTCCTAGGGCAATTAGGGGCCGAGGGTAGTAATGGGGGGTGAAATTAGGGTTTTGGACCCCAATTCCCCCACATTCTAGCCTTGAGAAGGCTCCATGCTAATTGCACTAGAATTATGTAATCTAGCTACTTAGATCTCTCACTTAGGTTTAGGGAGATTGATTAGGATGTAGGAAGATGGGAGGCAACCTAGGGATCCTAGAATTGGACCTAGGGGCAAATCCCAAAATTCACACATATAAGCAATTTGCCTAAATTCCTAAGTGATTTCACACACAAATCAACAAGAAATCCATGGAGAATGATATGCAAATAGAATATAATCATTAACAAATGGAATTACAACGTTTACATGTCATTATCCCCCAACATGGTATCAAAGTAACATAATTTCCCCCAAACAGCCCACCCAAGGGGACTAGCTACTCATAGACATGGAAAATACAAAAAGAGAGAAGATAGAGGAAGAAGTAGCCATGGAGCTCGGTGTAGATGAAGGACTCCTCCTCTCCAGCAGCTGCAAGGTCGTCCTCCTCCTTCTTCTTGGATGGAATGGTGTAAAATGGTGGTGGGAAGTGGATGGAAGGCTTAGATATGGGGGTTATGTGGTGGAAATGGTGAAATGGAGTGGATTTGAGGTGGAGGTGACTAGGGAGAGAAAATGGGACTAGAAGGTAGCCAACCCTCGACCCTCAGCCACCACTAGGGCTTATATAGGGATCTAGGGGGTCTAGGGTTAAGTTAGGGGCAAAATGGGGAAAGTAGTGAAAACTAGGTGGATTTTGTGAGTAGTACGGCCGTGGTGGGTCACCACGGTCGTGGTGGGTAGGGTAAACCACGGCCGTGGTGAATGGGAATGGTCGTGGGTTTATTAGAATGTGGAGATCACAGGGAGGTGTGTATGGATGGCCACGGCCGTGGGGGGTCACCACGGTCGTGGTGGGGACCTATGGCCACGGTCGTGTTGATCGCCACGATCGTTTTGGCCATTTTCATCAATTTCTGGGAGTTTTACTGATTTTTTGTACTTGGGGCATGTCCACCACGACCGTGGGGACTCACCACGGTCGTGGTGGTGTCTTTCCCATGAATTTGAGCCTTGAACTTGATCATCCATGGAGGGTATTGCTTCAAAGCTTTCTTTGACCACTTGGGGTAGGTTGGAAGTGGTTTTGGCCTCATTTTGAGCTCCTCCAAGCCTGAGGAAACCCTAGACTAGACCATCCTCTTTCCATGCCATCAAGTAGTGGACAAAGTACCTATAAAACATGCAAAAAGCATCCATAAGTGCATTTGATATAAATAAGCATATTGGGAGGAATGACATGCAATCTAACAGGTATAGATGTGATTGAAGAGCAAAAAGACACAAGATTAAGCCCTAAAATAGGGCTGAATCACACGACATAATGACTGACTGCATGTCATGCTTTTTGTTGTGTAAATCAAGGTGGGGGAGTAAGTACAAGGTCCCACAACCCATGGATTATGCAGAGATATGTAGTTCATGATATGTGATTTTTTATTGGCTGAGAGAGGAGGGAATATCATTGATGTGGAAAATAACTTAGAAAGAGATTGGAAAAGTTTGATTTTCCATCAAAATTTGCAAAAGTGATATCTCCTAAACTTTAACCCTTGTTGAGGTGAAGTTTTTACCATTAGGTCCCAAATTTCATGCTATTTCTATAAAAGGAAATTGGTCTCAAGATGATGACATTGGAGGGTCTCAACAATTTTTTTTCAATGTACATTATTGCACTTAACTTTATCTATTTGAGTTCAAAATGACATTTAATCAATCACAATTCATCATTTGAGCAACAATATGTGATCCAAATACACCCAAATGATGAAGAAAGTGACTATTTAAGGCAATGAGTATCTTATGAGTGGGTATGCATATAATGGAGAGATAAATTTCACTTCATTACGATTGTCAAGTATATATACTTTGAGGTATTTTGGGTTTGCTATTGTCTCAAGATGTTATTTGTGCTAATGTGTTATGATTTTATTGTATGCTCTCCACCATGCTCTGGTAAGGATTCAATAAAGATTTCAATATTTGGCCAAAGAACTAAATGACATGTTAATGTTGAAAGGCATAGTAAAATGTGGACTCATATTGCTTGTATATAACATATGGATTGAGATCCTAAACTATGGCATGAAGGTTAATATGATTTGGTTTCTCAAATTGAGAGACCCGAAAGACACGTATAACTAATTCTTTTTCTTTCTCCTATATATATCTTTATATATAGTTTTTATTTCTTTTGTAAGCATTATATTCCTTTTGAAATCTATATAAAGAGAAAAGAGGCATGTTTGGTTCTATTTAGAAGTCAATTTTTTGTAAATTCTACAATATATTATACTTCAATTTTGCAAATTATAAACCATGTGTAGAATCACTTTTCATAAAAAGTGACAATATATTCTTGTAATACAAGTTTTTTTAAAGAATAATAAAAGTTGTACATGTACTGCCTTTCCCTATTATGCAGAATTATAAACCTAATGCATGATGCAAAATGCCATGTACATGTAAACCTATAAAACGATACTAGTTTAATCATGTCATTTAGCTTACTTTCACTTACATACATCTAACAACCACAATATGATCCATATACAAACTATGACACTTGATTGTCGTTAAATTTCACATCCACACTTCAAAAAATTGTCTAACACCTACATACTATTTAAAGAAATTTCAAAAGGTATATTGATTTATCATTTTTGAATCCACCTCCAAAAAATCCACATCTAGTGAAAGTAATATGGTGTCCCGCAACACCATATATACCAGCAAAAAAATCATAAACTTGGTTTCCAGTTGCTCATTCCATTTGAGATTTGAGTTGAGCACGCTTTTCAAGTTGAATTCATAGAAATTCACAAAGTTTTCATCTATTGTCAACACCTCTTTCCAATGACATTGTCTTCAAGGCAGTCACGTACTTCATAAATAGGAGTCTCCTCAACACGATAATAATGATTGTAAGAATCATTAATTGGAATTTTCTTCTACATCTATTATAGTTTGTCTGAATAGCTTCATGGCTTAATAACCACATGAAGCATCAGAACTTTATCAGCAACCTTTGCCTTATAAATGCTTTTCCACTCCCCTTATATATAGTTCTCTTTCTATTTCCTTATCAAATAGTAATTGAATGGGTGGAAAACATCCCATTCTCCATGTGACACCACACCCTCATATCTTAATCAATCTATAGAGTTGGAATATAGGAAACTTCATATACTTATCAACAACATCTTTGTTCAGGTAATCATAGAGGAAGGCATATTCTCACTCTCCACTTAGATTAAACAAGATACTCACTCTCAAGTCTTCAGGATCCTAAGGAATATGTTTAATCACATGTTCATATAGAACCCCTCTATCCTTATGCCAGACATGTATCCATACCTTGATGTTTGCACCAGACATAGGATATATGTAAGAATTATGATCGTTGATACATTTCCCTTCAATATTTGTCTTGCCAATAAGAGAAATATTAGACAGTTTCATACCACAATACCTCAGATACCTACTCTTTAGCCATGTACACCATAGATAGCTCCAATTTGTGTTGACCTCCCAAGATTTTTTAGATTCAAATCCCAGTCTCAATCTTTCATAGACTTTATACCCAAGCATCCATTCTCTTTAGAGTTAGAAACTTTATCTTATGACACAAGAGACATATGGTGAGCCTCGTGACCCTCTCTGAAAATGAGCTTCCTAATCATATTATGAATTCTATCATGGCGGCAAAGAGACAGCATGACAATCAACATCACATAGGCCAAGACCATAGTAAGGGAGATCTTGGCAAGGCACACCCTACCTAAAGAGATAGACATCTCAATGATTAGGACTTAGCTATACTGATGATCTTCTCCAAGTTCTCTGCATAGTTTTGTTATAAACTTTGGAGTGTACAATAGGTACACTAAGATACTTTTTAGAGATCATCAATATGTTTGAAACCATTGACCTTATAGATTATTCTTTTGACAATTAGGTCCACACTGTGAGAAAACAAGATGCTAGTCTTTTTGGTGGAGATTTCCAGGAAATAAGAAATTTCAAATTCTTTAATACAGTCTAGAACAACTTTAATTTGCTTCACCTTATCCAGAGCAAGAAGTAACATATTTCCTGCAAAACATTAATGTGCAATTTTGAACCCAAAATATATTTTTATGCCTTTCTATTCTTTGTTATGAATTCTTAACTAGACAATTGGGATAAGTAATTCTATTTAGAAAATAAAGATATAAGAGAAAGAGGGGGTCCCACCTCACCTATGGAATGAGGAAGTCTTTAGAGCCATTGCCCACTCTATGGGTGCAACCCTACAATACATTAACCCAAAATTGTTATACCCAATTGATTACACCAAAGCATTCTATGTTTTTGTTGTGATGAAGGACATCACCATCCCTGACGACATCAATACTAGGTGTGGTGGGATGATATACAATATCAAGCTTTGTGCAAACCACCCATCCTCTTACACTTCCTCCTTCAAGGATCATTCCAACCACCCTGCTATCCGGTTCAAACCAAACCACATAACAAACAATCATAGACCCCCTCCACCGATCCATACCATATTATCCCAAAGCAACACAAACTACAACCATTCCACTGATTCTCTGAGACCACCACCACACTTCAAGAAGGCACGCACCCACCACAACAACATCCCACACATGCCACAACCATCCTCCCTGGGTCCCCATCCACCCATAAACTTTGTGAGTAGGATGAACACAACTCTCAATGACATGGACCAAGACACCTTCCAGAAGTTCAAGACTACCATCATTGAAGACCTTCGCTCTTCGTTGAGCCCAAATCTGATCAGGTCTAGCCCCGTGATGAAAGATCATGAAGTTGTGCATTCATATGTTGCCTTGCTATGCATACTAGAATCTCAAAAGTGTAAGAATTTTTTCTCTATTGATGATACATGTATGACCACACAACATACTCTTACTAATATATCTCATGTACATGATTATACTTTTGATGACAATATTGCATCCCATAATTTTTACTCCTCATCCCTCGATATAGCTCACATCTATAGCATTGCCACCCATGCACCATGGGTCACCATTGAGGATTTCACCACTTTCTACCATCACATTGACATAGTTTTTCTACATTCCACTACTGCTAATACCTTCCTTAGGGATCTTCTTGCACAAAATTGTTGGACTGGTATCCAGACCCAGTTTTGATACCCATCTGTCTGGGGATTGAGTTTTACTAAGATTCACTTCTACTATCCTTTTTCCATCACAACCACCACACGACATGGTCATATCCACCTAGAACATATGTGGGGCGATTGCACCCAACAACCATCGTACCATTCGAAACACCATCTATCAACAACACATTGACCTCATCACCATATAGGAAATGAAAACCACCTTAACTAACTTTCAGCATCAACATCTCAGAGGACATCACATGAATATATGGATTCAACTACCCCCACTGGATTCAGTGGTGGCATCCTGATTGGATGGAATGACAACACATACCACGCCACACACTCTTTCATGCTCAACCATAGCATCACTATACAGTTCATGAATGCTAGAACCAACATGATATGGCACTTCACGAGTGTCTATGGACCCCTTGGGTCATATAATTGAAGAATCATGTTCACTAGTTGACCAACTAATGTCCAACCCATGGATCATTGGAGGCAATTTCAACATTGTCACATGCTCACAAGAGAGATATCATACCAACCCTCTTAACCATACACTGGTTCCTTGACATGTTGACATCTTCCAAAATTTCATTACCACACATCACCTTAGAGACCTCCACCCAGTAATGGATGCTGGACATGGCATAGAGGTCTACATAAAGCCAGATTAGACTAATTTCTGTGTAACAACCTATGGGTCGGCATACACCCTGTGAGAACCCGCTACACTAAACGAGATTACTCAAAACATAAAGCACAACAAATCACTAATTAATCACATACCCAAAAATATGGGTAAATTAAAACCGATTTGAATGTCAACACCTGCTCAGAAACATTTGCATAAGAGCCCAACATCTTTCTTTTATCCATACTATGCCAAAAATTTGATACAAATTGTTCTATCGCCTTAGCCACAACATATATACACAGGAGAACAATATTTGTATATACCACACAACAAACATTAACATGCTAACAAAAATTCCGATTCATTTGAAAAACCATATACAAACTTTTCCTGCCCGGACCTAAGAGTACATGGATGCCTCTAGGACACACTATACATATAATCAACTTTCTCAAAAATTCATTACTATAGATCCTCTTTACTTCCACGATTCTGTTTCCATCACTGTCGATTACCTAAGAAGATGTGGTGAACCACAAGGGTGAGACCCAAGTCCCAGTAAGAGATATAACCTCCAACAATGTTTATTGATTCCAACATTTTTAGGTAATGTGATAGTTTAAGCAGTTTAATCATATATAAAAAATAAGTTCAACAACATTGATGATTAACAAAATACATAAAAAATAAGATAATAACTATCTTAATTAGCCATACTATTCTCATAGCCCTATTAACAGTATAAAGAGTCTAGCAGCATGAGCATCTCTAACATCATGAATAAATCTAGTATCATATGCATAGCTAACAACATCAGCATGTCTGACAGGTTGAATATTTCAACATCATAAGAAGAGATACAACATAAGCACAACTATCTGGATAAGCATGATTAGCAGTATATGCATCTCTAGTTACAAATGCATGGCTAGCATGCTAAATATAACTAACAACATGAGATAGCTAGCATCAGGATTATAATCAACATTAGCAGTATAGTTATCAACACAAGCATAGCTACCGTATGTACGCATCTACAATCTTAAGCATATCCACAACCTAAGTATATCTACTATCTCTTAATTACACTAAGCATCATCTTTATGCAAAGATAACAAACATGGGTTATCATCCAATGTGAAATGTCATGTATAACCCTAAAAAAATATGCTACATAGTTGTATTACATATTTTATTAAGCCATGAGGAAATTGAGGATACCACTCAAAATCCAACTGACCACTGCTAAGTCGAAATCAGTGCCATACAAGATCTAGGAAGAGCCAGACTCCTAAGATCTTCTCTGCCCCCGGTCAGTATGGGTCTGCCACAGTGACACATAAGGTCAAGCTGCTAACAACCTAGTCTGTCCTTGGTACATGTCACACCACTAGTGAAAGGAGGTGGGTACACATACCCTACCATCCGAGGTACAACCGCAGTTGTCCTCCAATCTTGTCACATATATAATCACTAAGACACGACCACAACTGTTCTCAATCACATCAGATGTATGAGGCATGACCATAGCCAACCTCCACAATCTACATTGTGGATGACAAGGATATATCCCCAACTTGACACCCCCACATACCCAACAATATGCACTCTAAGTTTCCCTTAGGAATACTCATTTCACCATCTGGCAAGTTCTGACACTCCGATGGATCTGTGGCACAAGGTACTACATGATTAGAGTTTCACTTGATTAGTTATGCCAATTGGGTGAATTAAGGATGCATCAAACAAGTGGACATACAAACCCTAATTCACTTCTAGCAAGAATACACATATCACAACTTTTAAAAGATATAAAATGTGTGAAACATAATTTCTCATCTCATCATCACATGGTACTATTCACTTGCCATTCAAGAGACCACACTAGTCATCATACTATCACCCTTTTCATAATATCACAAGGTATCAACCCTCATCAACATAAGAGGATTACACCTCATTCAGGACTCAACCATGCCCAAAGGTCATTAAGACCATCATACTATTCCCTACAAGATCATCATTATCTTTGCATGCCTTATAACAAGGCTCAACAACATCACTTACATATAATATACTAGATCAACACAATATTGCATTAATGAGCTAGGAGATATTCATAAACAATCATAGCACGGCTATATTAACATTAAGAACATTCCTTTATTACATCAACATGTAAGGAATCTAGATATGATTAACCCTCATCATATTCATAATGCACATGTTTAGCATAAGAAAGTATCAACCATGTGTTCTATGATAACCACCACTTAACATATTAAGGTTATGATCATATTAAGGAGGTTATTCCACCATCATTCCATCATATAAGAATTTTAAACATGAATACTCATCTTTTATCTATTTGCATTAGAGTTAGGTTCAAAAAGATAAATTATATTAATGTTACTAATCAACACTTATACCCAAACCCTAACTCACGACATCCCCATTGGATCATGGATGCATAAGGTGAAGCATCACCATCACATTCAGTACTATTATCAAGTATGAACCCACACATAAATCAAGGTGTAACCATCATGTTATAGCATACTAGGGTTTTAACAACAATAAGAGAGTACTCCATGATTGTATTAGTCATTCAAGGACTATTCATACCCAATTACCATCATTTAGTTATATTAAAGGTAGGTATAACAAGCTATACCTCATTAGAGTTACGTATCAACACAATATGATCATCATCACTTCTATTCATATGAATGAATAGATAAGACTACCTTATTAAGGGTAAGCCTCCATTTGTTCCATCATCTTTCAACCCATATCACCATACCTCTATGTCACCCAGAACCATTGGATGTTTAAAAGGTAAGACCATTGGTTGTTTACATAAGTAAACACCTTGAATGAATCATCTATGATGTTATTGAGTTGTGATCTATAAAAGTCACCATTTAACCCTAGACATCCTTTGATTAACAACAATAAGGGTTCTGTTGAGAGTAGAGTAAAACCCACAATCAGCTATTCATTTAAAACAAGCCATCCATTCTCAACAAGTAAGCTCCTTAAGTTGATCATATAAAGGAAACCATATAAATAACATTATTAAGACCAATATATTACATTATCCATCATTCCACTTTATTGTAGGAATAAACATTAGATCTTGACCATTGGGTCAAGTTCATATGTTAAAACCATCAATTACAGTATAGGTCCGACCATTGCATCAACTGACCCAAGAAACCATTAGTATAAGGCTTAATTGATGCTACAAATATATGATTAACTCACCATAGGTTGTGGAGACCTGATCTAACATCATTAGTGACCATTAAGTCATCATAAGTTGTTAGATCAACACTATATTCATTAATCACCCTCGAATATCAAACTCACATCAACATTGATTGATAGCATCATTAGGGTAGTTAGTTGTTAATCACTAAGTTTCTAATTAGGCCAACACCTGACCTAAAGGTTGAAAGTCATTTGACACCCTTGGTCACCACCATCAGTTGTCATTAAGACAACACCATCAGTTGTTGCAATGGTACCACCATTGAGTCATGTGTTTATAGAAGAAATTAACTTTAAACCGTAAAATTGACCATTGGTTGATAGGTGTTTAACACCATTTGTTGCCAAACCAACCTGATCCAAGTCATATTATACCTTAGGAATAACGTAAACATGAATATAGGTTCATCTAGAACTGAAATCAGAATAGGGAACATTATAAAAATCGAAATCCAAGTCAAGCATAGCTTTTTAGTGCATGGATCATCATATTCAAGCAAGAACATGAGCTAGCAAGCTTATGGTAAGAAATAAACGTGGAGCAAGTTATAAAAGTTGCCTCTAATGAGAAGATGAAATCCCAAACAGAAGAAAACTCGAGCAGGTAGGGTAGAAAATCCAAGCATAAGTTGTGAACTCATCCATCTAGCACCTTTCTTCATCAAATGAGCAACCCCTAAGCATAAGGAGCAAGAAAGGTAGGGTTTTAGAGCTTTAGAGCAATTTATACCATGGAACAACAAGGTTATGACCTGGAGAAAGGTATGAGGAAGGATAAAAAAGAAATAAACGGAGGAAAGAAGGAGATTATTACTATTTTAGGTCAATATCACTAGAAGGAAGCTTTTTAAACCCTAAAAGGAAGTCAATTGCAACCCTAGATTCTTTTTCCAAGAAGATCCCCTCTTTCTTATTCCTTGGATAGGAAGTTCGCAGCATCACAGAGGGAGGATGAGGTTTGTATAAGGAGGGAAGTTGTGGAGATAAAATGGCTCGTTTTGGTGCTTAGAGATAAGTATATGAAACTTTAAGATAAAGAAAAAGAAAAATTTGAAGTTCTAGTATCTTTCCCAGTGTCCATGTCCTTAAACTATTAAGAATATACAAGCATACATACAAGAATCTCCCCCACAATCCATAGAGACATGTTTATCCCCTGTTTCTTGAATTTCCAAGCAAAACAAATCATTCATTAGTTGATAGCTACTAAAGGTAGCTCATCCATGAAGGGGTAAACCCTAAAATACCCTTGGAGAAAACACCTTCAAACCAAGGATTAAATAGGTGCCCCATGGATCAAAAAGCTCAAGAATTATGGTAGAATATCCAAGTAACATAATGAAAGTGATAAATTGCAAAGAAAACCTCCCAATTGGGTAAATTACAAAAAAGTCCAAAATGTGCATAAAATTGCATAACTTGCTCAAACAGTGTCCAAATTGGACCAAATTTGAAACTTAAGCGTGTATTATGATTTCAAAGAATATAAAAAGGTTATATTAGGGTTATAAGAATTAAATTATGATAATGAAGCCTATTCAACTCATTAAGCAAGTTTAGGGGCCTTACACACCCCATGGCTCACACATCTCTCATTACATCTAGCTTATCTGATCATTTCCCCATTCTACTCCAAACAAAACCTCCTAGATGAGGATAATTCCCATTATTATTTGAGATATTTTGGACATGCCACCATGGATTCGCCCCCATGATCACAAACATTTGGAACTCTTACCCTACCTCTGATAACCCAGGATATGACATCCAATACAAGCTCAAACTACTTCGTCCTTCCCTCAAGCGACGGAACAAGACACACTTTGGCTCCATTCTAGACACTATAAAGGCCAAGGAAAATCAACTCTAATCACTATACAACACAACTTACCTATATACACACACATACCCATTCTGGAAGACATCAAAATCCTCAAAACTCAAGAAGAAACCCTATGGAAATAACATGCTAAAATCAAATGGCTTAAGGAGGGAGACAAGAGCACTAAATTCTTCCATGTGACATGTAAAAACAAACATGGTCATATTCAGATTACCAATATTGATGGTATATATGCCACCTCACAACCCAGATGGACCCTCATCAACCACATCACCAACTACTTTAGAGGACTATACAATAACAATTTTATTTTTCAAACCCAGTTTGACTTTGATTAGAACAAGATTTTCGCACACAAAATCCCCCATACCAACAATCTTTTCGAGCCCTTTCCTCGAACCTGAAATCTAGAGTGCTATGACACATCTAGGACTGGATAAACCACCTGGACCAGATGGTTTTGATATGTCCTTTTACCGTGCATCTTGACACATCATCAAGGAAGACTTTATCAAGCTAAGTCTAGAGATGCACAAACACCACAACATCTCCCATCTCCTCAGACCAATTAACGACACACGCATAGCTCTCATCCCTAAAAAGAACACCCAAATTCCATCAGGGACTATAGACCTATTAGCCTTATCAACTCATCATACAAGATCATTTCCAAGATGCTCAGCAGTCATATAAAACTGCTTCTATAGGAAATCATTGACCTTCGTCAATGTGCTTTCCTACCACACAGAAATGACACATTCATAATGGTACAAGAAACCCTACACACTTTCCATGCACTCAGAGAACCAGTCCTTACACTTAAGTTGGACTTTGAAAAAGCTTTTGACAATGTCAACTGGGAATTCCTCATACTTTGTATGCATGGGCTAAACTTTCCAGCCAAATGGTGCTCATGGATGCACTCATGTATCGGAACTAGTACTTTCTCTACCTTTATTACCTCATGGTTACTTTAAAACTCTAATGGACTTATACAAGGAGACCCATTATCACCCTATCTTTTCATCATTATCACATCCGTTCTCAACTCCCTCATACACAATGCTACGGAACATGGTTACCCCAACATGCCTATAGGATGCACACACAATGTCATCCAATACGATGATGATACCATCATCATCATCAAACCAAATGATTCTGATGTCATCAACCTCATCATGATTCTAGCAATTTTCTCCAAGTTCTCGAGTCTTAAAATCAACTTTAGTAAGTCCTCCATTATTAGCAACCATGTGAGCCCAACTAAGATGAACCTATACATTGCCATGCTTGAATGACGGCACAAAGACTTCCCATTATCATACCTCCACCTACCACTCACCCCCACACACTTACCATGTTCTGCATGGAATCCGATCATGCAGAAATTAAACCATCAAGTCAATTCCTAGAAAAACAACTACCTTTCCCTGGAGGGTCGACTATCTCTACTTAATGCCACCCTCACACCCATTATTACATACCATCTACCATGCATCCCCCTCCCATCCACTATTATCATGGCCATTGATAAAATCTAACAAAAATTCCTATGGGAACATCATGGCAAGAAACTACACTTGGTAAACTGGGATACCATATGTAGCCCCAAAGAAGACGATGGATGGGTTATCATCAATATCAAACTACACAACTTATGTCTCATACACAAAATCATGAAATCTGTTTGCAACCTAGAAGACAAGCTAAGGATGAACATCTTCATAGACAAATACCTCACAAAACAAGCATCTTGGTCATTCACTGCTTCCAGAACAGCTTCATCACTTTGGAAGCACATAGACAACACTCTCCTCATCATCTCTAGCACAATGCGGACCACACTACACCAATGGATAGACACAAAATTTTGGCATGATCCCTGGTGGCATGGAAAAAACTCATTAATCTTCAACTACCCATCGGCACCATTCCAAACACCATTCTAAACTATAACAATAGCCAGGAACTGACCAAGCTATGATTCAATCGTAACAACATCCTCAAGACTTTCCTCAAAGGTTGGACAGATCAAACTACATATTCAGATATCCTACAACAACTTGAACACAACACGTCTAGGGATAATACATGGATATGAGGAAATAGATATAATGTCAAAGACGCTTACGAATTCTTCTCATATAGAGGACAAATCAGAGGATATAAGACCATAAGGAACTTTATGTCCAAAAAAAATTCACATCCTCATTTGGCTCATATGCCATGATAGAGTACCAACTGACAAGATGATGAGAAACAAAGGATATCAGGGACCATCAAGATGCCTATTATGCAAAAATAATGATGTAACAACCCAACACCTTTTCTACAGATGCCACACAGCCAGACAGATATGGACACATTACAACACAACCACCACAATCTTAGCAGACCCTAGTCTCAACACCATTCATAGACTTCAAGTCACTAGAAGCAGAACAAATAGATATGATAAACATGACACTTTGATTGCTGCAATCATATGGTCCATATGGACATCTCGAAACAAGATTTTATTTGATAATCACAAACATATATATACAACAAGCCATACAACAGGTGAGTACAAACTACCACAATTTCCTACATGGCTGGTTACTTAGGAGACAAAATCTCAAGGAGAAATACAACCATGTCTCTGAGCCTAGCACTACGAGAGCCCAAAATGAACGTCTGATTGAAGGTGGTGGTGAAAACTAAAATCCTCCACACTACTTGCTTTTCCATCCAGACATGGGAATATATATCTTTTGATAATGTGATCCCGACTTATTTGGGAAGGAATGCAATATAATAACTCTACTACCTTCAAACTAGGGATACACCCCTTGTGATCATATCCCTTCAGTACATTAGTAATTTTTACTATCATTTTCATTTTTGTACCAACTGTAAGCTTTTTATCATCATGGCTCAATGCGGTTTTCATGAGTCAAACATCAATATCAGGAATGAATTATCTAAAAAAAACTATTGTAGACTCCTAGTTGCTTTGAATCCATAAGTGATAGCTCCACTCCATGCAAATCTCGTAGTACTAGCCCCTATAGTAGATTTCATGATGTACCTCACCACATTAGCAAAAAGACCAGTCTTATTTAGAATGTCCATAATTACTGTTAATGACATTATGTCATTAGCCTTAGAAAGGTGTACTTTAATTTCCATTTACCACCAATATGCTTTCATTGATCCTGCGGCCGAGAACACAAATACATTGTGTTAGATACATCCACATAAGATTCAACTCTTTTAAAACATTCCACAACTACCTTTGAATAAAGTTTAAGATAGAAATCATTTAAAGAAATAGGTATCAAATGTTTACACTTCTCAACTTTTAAGATCTTAGGAATAAGGATGATAGTGGCATTGCACACATCAATGTCCATGTTGAACTTGCTTATCTCATTGTCTCTTGAGTGGTTATAGAGTCTTTTATAACATGCCAACTCTTTTTCATGAACAACCAATCAATGCCATCAAGTCATGGATTTTTGTAGGGGTTGTGTGCTTTGATACTACCATAAATCTCCTTATTTGTAGGAATTGCTCCATATGACCTTAAATTGGGATTCTAAAGGCTAGTGAACCAGGAAGGGACCTTGTTACTATAGTTGGATCCTATGATTCATGAGTAATGAAAATTACCTTGAAATTATTCTCTACCATATTTATTAGATCCTTATTATCAGGAACCCAATTACCATTCACTCTCATCATGGATATGGTGTTTCCCCTCCTTTATTTGATGCACACACTATAGGATTACTTTTTTTATTATTATCTCCACATCATAGACTATCGATGTGCTTTATTAGTTACCAGATCTACTCTATTTCTACTAGTAGTACATCAAGCTTTGATTGAATCTCCATATACATATTTTCAGTAAGGATATTGTAATTATTAGCCATGTCCCTTTGTAGGCTGTCTATATTCCCTAGGAGTCTTTATTTGTTTCTATTTTTTCTCTTTTCTCACCTTATTGCCCCAACACATGATCTCCTTTATGGGATGTATTAGGTTAGAGTGAAACTCCATCTTTTTGTGCCACACATTACAAATAATCAAACAAAACTCCAAGTGATTTTACAAGGAGGCTTTAGATAGAAACCACCTAGGACTGACTTGTTTTGAGTTACATTATACCAAAAGTGGTTAGTGGGTATATTTAATTCTAGGTAGGTGGTTGACAACGTAATTTGAGAAATTTTGAATGAAGTGCACATTAGTCACAAATCTATACAAGAGTTTTCAAAGGATCCCATGCTTAAATGTGAACTTGACTCCTGAAAAGACCAAATTAGAATACCATATTGAAGAAGAGTATCATTAAAGAACTTGGCTCCATTATAATTGTATGGTTTTGTTCCATGTTCTCATTATGGATTAACAAGGTATTGGAGTCCCCAAGGACAATCCACTATTCATAAAGGAATTATGTAACATTATGGATTTTGGGTACAAAATATAATTTGAGCTATAACATAATTCTCTCCATATATAATTTGATTTGCAACTGATTTCTCATTCTAGTTCTCATTATTATTTTGGCCAGTCATCATGTTCTTGGATATTACTTTCTCTCCTTTTGAATTATTTGGGTATAAATGATTGCATTTCCTTGCATCAAAATATTTACAAATTAGTCCAAGTTTTGTTCCATGAATAAGCTGATATTGAGCATGACAATTCTAATCAATTGTGTAAATGTATCTTGATTTGACCATGACCACAAGTGTTCTTGAATTTATAACTATTGGATTTGGAAGGAATATAAAATATATACTTTTAATTATATATGTGGATTAGGGTGATTAATGAGAAAATTTAATAGGCTAGTTTAGAGCTTTAGAATAGAGAGCTAGTGTTTCTAGAAATTATTATGATAAGAAGTGAAACAATGGTAAAATTCTCATGGCTACTGTCTTTTTTGTTTAGAAGTTACAAATTGTTGAAGCAATTAGAAAATGGGATATAAATAACACTTTCATAAATGAAATTAACCAAAGTGAAGGAAAAGGGTGTGTTACCCTATTCCCTAAACTCCTTTGCCCACAATTACCGGAAAAATAGTAGGTGTTCACCCCGACAATCAACCGTGATCTCACTCCTGCTCCCCATAGGAAACACAATAAGGCCCGACTTTAGTCTCAAATACACTACACCAGCGGCCTCCCTAATGCAGTCTAACACCCTAGAGCAACCATATCCTTCTTCCCCATCGCAACTAAACCAATGTTTGATATGTTACAGACCGTGGCGTCACTTTGCAATGATCCAAAACTTTCTGGCAGATAGAGGAAGTCATCATCACTGGAAAGGAATTAGCCTCACAATGCTCCTTGAAACCCTATGTTTCTCAAAACATCCTATAAAGCTTCATGGCCAAAAAATTAAAATGGCACGTTTGGCCATTTTAATGCTCAGAATGGCACACTCTTCATCTTAATTCCCAAAATGGCACATTTGCAGGATAATTAGTCCCCATTGGAGACATATTGTTCTATGCCAGGGCAATACGTCCTGGTGGGTGACGCATTGCCCCACGACAGAGAAATACGTCCCGGCTCAAGACGCATTGCCCTGCTGTGGGGCAATATGTCCGAAAGTGAGACGTATTGCTCTGCGAAAGAGTAAGGCATTTTCAAGCCAGGCGCATTGGTCCCACCGCAGAGCAATGCATCCTGAGCCGGGACGTATTGCCCTACTGTGGGACCAATGCGTCGGGCGTCGAGATGCCCCAACGGCTAGTGGGATAATGCGTCTCCCTTGGGGACGTATTGCTACCACGCAACACCCGAACATTGGCCGCAGCGGATGCCACGTGGGGGCAATATGACCCCAATGAGGACATATTTCTCTCATATATATAGGAGACAAAATCAGCCCCCCAAACATGCACATTTCCTCTATTTCTTCACTTCTTCTCTACTCCCCATTGCTCTAGAGTTCTCTGGTCGAGATTCTACTTGTAACTGATTTTAAGTGGAGCTTGGAGCTGATTTCTGGCACTATTCTTCTCATCTTCTTTCTCTCTCTGGATGGGATTCAACTTCTCTTCTTTTTGATCTGGTATTCTGATTCACAAGGGAGATCTCACCACTTGAGGTATTTTCTCTACTACATTCTAATATTCAAAATTTTGAACCTAAAACTACTATACAATATTAAAATAAAATAATTGTATAGATACTATTTAATTCCAAATAATTAAAACCATGTTATAGAAAATGATTTTTGAAGTAAATGTTAT
Organism: Alisma plantago-aquatica; assembly: GCA_963693085.1. Lineage (NCBI taxonomy): Eukaryota > Viridiplantae > Streptophyta > Magnoliopsida > Alismatales > Alismataceae > Alisma > Alisma plantago-aquatica. Next base: position 399,326,254 of record OY856410.1, read on the forward strand.
CAAAGAAAATGACATTCTTACTATTTAGTTCCAAAGAATTGTATTCTTAGTATTTAATTTCAAATTCTAAATTATTGTTCTACAATCTTAATTACTCCTCTAAAAATGATGTTACTATTCTAAAATATTAACTACTATTCTAAAAAAGACATCATTGTTCCAATTAAGTTAATTTACTGTTCTAAAATCTGAATTACTGTTTCAATTAAGTTTATTTGTTTTACAATGATAGGAACATGACATCGAGTTCACGTTCATGAATTGTCAAGCTTTGATATGATGGTCAATTTCTCTCTGATGGGTCTTATTCTAGTCGATCTGTTACACCCATAAATATTTCACTTATCAATACCCTATTTGAACTAAAATCATATATCCATACAACACTTGACATCAATCCCAGCCACTTCTCTATCAATATATCATATCTTTTTCCTGGAGAAGTTCATATGCTCATACAAGTTGATGATGATGATGCATATAGAACTTTGTTCTCACTTTCATCTGATGCCTGTATTGATGTGTTTCTTGAAAAAAACATCTTTCCACCAACATTCTAGTTAGATGAGTCTATTGAATCAATTTCACCAAATGAACAGTAATGTAACTGATGAATGGAATCAACCACATGAATTCTCTCAAAATCCTACTATTAAGAATATTAGTCTTGAGGTTGAGGAGGGAGAACAAAATTTTGAACAAGAAGGTGACGATAATAGTGATCAGGAAGGTAATGATAATAGTGATCAGGAAGGTGATGATAATAGTGATCAGGATGGTGACTCATTGGTTGAAACAGATGATGGTTATCAACATCCATTCCCTGACTCTATAACAACATTGAGTTCTGTCCCATACATATTTGATAGAAAATGGCCCCGACACAATCACATTGATACTAACTATGAAGCTTTTCAAGATGATGAATGGGTGGAAGATTTTCATCAGGAAGTTTATCTCAATTACAACCCTTCCAGCACTGAAATTTATGAGGGTACTTTATTTGCATCCAAAGCTGTTATGATTGAGATGATTCAAAAATAGTAAGTACAAAACAATGTCAAATATCATACACAACGCTCAAATAATTGATTTATCAAATTTGTTTGTATCCATGACCAATGATGTCCTTGGAGTTTGGCCGATTGGCAGTCCAAAAGAGCAAGTGGCATGTGAAAGATAAAATGTTATAGTGGGAGCCACAATTTTCAAATAACTATTCTGCATCAGGACCATCGCCAATGCATGTCATCTTACATTGCTCGTATGATAATGCCAATCCTAGTATCATGAATGGATATGTCAACACGAGAAATTTGTGACAAGGTGAATGCTGAACTAAACCTTCAAATATCATTTAAGAAGGCATTTCTAGTGAGGAGGAAGGCTGTCTGTAAAATATTTCGAGATTGGGAATCATCATATCATAATTTGTTGTCGTTCCTGATATCTCAATCACAATATATTCCAAGAACTATATATTCCCACCTTGTGGATGATTATACCCTTCAAACTCAAGGCACTTGTAGATTCAAGTAGGTGTTTTGGGCATTCGGTCCAACTGTGAGGGGTTGGGTCTATTGCAGGTCTGTTCTTACTATTGATGGCATATTTCTAACTAGAAAATATTATGACACACTTCTCATTGCATGTGGCATAGATGTTGATAATGGTCTATTTCCACTCACTTTTTCTGTTGTCGAGGTAGAAAACAAGGACTCATGGGAGTGGTTGTTTGGTTCTCTACAAACTTGTATTCCAATCATTCCATGCCGTACATATCTGTGTATTATTTGTGATCGAATGAGTGGCATTTTTCCAGCACTTAAATCAAAATTTTACTGGGCTCAACATCATTATTGTCTTCGGCATCTTCGTGAGAACTTCCATAAAAAGTCAAGTCACAGGAGTTAAAGGAACTTTTGTGGAAGGTGGGATCCACAACTGATAAACTTGAATTTGGTCATCTAATGGCTGATATAGAAACCATAGAACCAGCTGCTAAGGAGTATTTGGTAGCCCAAAATCCAATACAATGGCCTCTCACATATGATAGAGGTTACAAGTATGGGTCATTATCTAGCAATCATGTTGAAGGGTTAAACAGAGTCTTAAAAATTGTTAGGAGTTTACCAATGCAAGCACTAATTGTTGGCATATATTATCACTCTATTACAATGTGGTTGGAGAAGCATAATGAAACATATGATCATTGGATTACGGGATATAAATGGCCCCAGAGGCTTCATAATGAACTTTTTAATGTACAACAGGATGCAGAAAAAATAAGAATATCACGCCACATGAATAATGATGAATGGCTTGTTGATGACATGAACATATATAAAATTCAAGTCAAAGTATGTCCAAATGGTGCCAGTGAATGCAGTTTTGGTTTTCCACAACAATGGCATTTTCCATGTTGTCATATTTGAGTAGTTACGGGAACTGTCAATTATGATTGTGACGAACTTGTGAGCCCATATTTGACAAATAATTCTTATTTGAACAGATACAAAACTGAATTTCATGATATTGCCGACAAGAGGTATTGGCCTCCATTTGATGAAGGCAGATGTATTTGTCCCTCAAAACCCCCTAGGAAATGAAGGCATGCTGGGAGACCAAAGAAAAAAAGAAGGCCTTCAACTATGGATGTTGATCCAAATCAATATACATATCATTGTCATAAGTGTGACAGAAGGGGCCATAATAGACACACTTGTCCTAATGTAATGTGAAGTCATGTTATGTTCTTATTTCAGTTTGTTCAAGTCATGTAATGTTTGCATTTCCATTTTTTCAAGTCATGTAATGTTCTTATTTCAGTTTGTTCAAGTCATGTAATGTTTGCATTTCAGTTTGTTCAAGTCATGTAATGTTTGCATTTTAGTTTGTTCAAGTCATGTAATGTTTGCACTTTTCATTTAATCTAATGATTGCACTTTTCATTCAATCTAATGCTTGCAATTTTCATTTAATGTAATATTTACATTTTTCATAGATATGGATCCTAGAGAAGTATCATTCTGACTCTCCCAACACCACTTCAAGTTGTATTTTGGCCTATTACTGATGCGGGTATTTTGTAAAATATTTCTTTGGCTGGTTTTGGGATTGTTCATAAGATACAACCTATCCAACTTGATCCCAATTTAATCAGTGCCCTAGTTAACCGGTGGGACAAATCTAGCAACACTTTTAGGTTTCCCTATTTTGAATTGAGTGTCACGCTTGTAGTTCTTTTAGGTCTTAGGATTGATGGCCCACCGATATAGCTGCATATCCTTTAGGAACAATTGAGAGGCAATTTTCTTCATGGCCTCACCTTTGTGAGAGCTTATTGGAAGCTGCACCAGATGGGATGTCTAAGGGACATATTCATCTTGGGTAGTTGCGTGAGACCTTAACTGGGATGGATTTCACCTTGGGAGATGAAGAACAACAAAGACAAATGAGGATAAGGTAAAATAGCATATCTCCTATACTTTTTAGGTAGTTACCTTATTTCAGATAGTACCAGGGATAGAGTTCATGTATGGTACCTCCCACTTGTGGCTGACTTTGCAAGTTGTAACACACTATCTTGGGGTGCTGCAACTCTAGCATACTTGTATAGGGAGTTGTACAAGGCTACCACCCATTCCAAGAAAACCACCCACTTGTCTGGTTGTGTATGTCTACTGCAGATGTGGTAATGGGAGAGGTTAGGAATTGGATGCCCATGCTCACTTGTTATATTATCTAATCAATTATCAATAAACTATTGTTGGTTACAATAGCACTTCTATAATCCGTAGGTATGTTTAGAGATTTTCAAATTAACAAATTTATAATAATTGAACATATTATAGACATTCAAATACAAGTGAAATAATTTTAAATGTACAAATTTAATTAACAGTGTCAATATACAAATCAATAAGCAGCAAATAATAATTATAAAAATAAAAATATCAAATAAAAAAGCAATACATCATGTATGGGGACGTATTGCTTCCTTTATAGAGAATAAGTCTTGCATGGATATGTTTTAATCTGATGTGGTAGAAATATGTCTTGGAGCAAGATATATTGCTCAGTGAGAGAGCAATGCATCTTGGCACATGACACATTGGTCCCACAATAAGGTTATACATCCTGGCTCATGACACATTGTTCTGCAGTGAGACCAATGCACCCGGCTCGGAGATGCATTGCTCTCTCATAGAGCAATACGTCCCGCTTCTGGACTTATTGGCCCCACTATAGGGTAATGTGTCCTGATCCGAGACATATTGCTCCGTCACAGGACAATGCGTCATCCTCTAAGATGTATTGCCCTCACACAGAGCAATAAGTCTCCAGTGAGGACGTAATTCCCTACAAATGTGCCATTTTGGGAATTAAGATGAAGAACGTGCCATTCATTGCATTAAAATGGCCAAACGTGCCATTTTGTTTTTTTGGTCAAGCTTCATTGCCTCTACCATAGGTAGAACAAGATGATGAATATCTGCCACCATGGAAATCTACAACCTCCATAGTACTCTGATGCCCTTCCTAATAAACTTGTACATCTGCCTCTTGTGGAAGGCGCTGTCCTCCATCCTCATCGACCCAACTAGCCCCAAACTTGCCAGCATTGAAACCCATAACTCTGCCAGCCATTGGCTACGACCTACAATAGTGTGCATCAGCTCTCCCACAACCACCTCAACATTGTTCTTCCTCATCACCAGCCTCATATCTAAAACCCAAGTAATCTCTTTGCCTATATAAGAGCTCCACCTATATCTGAAATCACCTACAACTTTACAAACTTGTAATTTGTGAAAGAGGCCCAAAGGATCCACCCCAAAAGATCAGTCCAATGGGGGGGAGAGCCCTTGAGGCATATCATCCCTCTCTATCTGCCCATACAGCTGAGGTGGGACTAAATGGATTTGTAACAATCCATCCCCCTTAAGGTCCGACGCCCACGACGTACCCATGACAATTGGCCCTGGCTTCCACACCAGGCTCAAATGAAGTGGCTTTAACACTTGACCAAGGCCAACTTATACACCATGGGCCCTCTCCAGAGTGGCTTGGAATCACTCATTCGGGCCTTAAGTGGGCTGAAAGGCTCTGATACCAATTGATAGAAGCCCAAAGGATCCATCCCCAAAAGACCGGTCCAATGGGGGGAGTGCCCTTGAGGCATATCAACCCTCTCTAGTTGTCCATACAGCCGAGGTGGGACTAATTGGGTTCGTAACAATCTGCAGGCCGTTGATCTCCTTGCTCTTTTACATCAGATGCTGCAACCTCCTCACTACCACTAGCCTTGATCCAGTCTTAACCAATGTTATCAATGACCTACATGAGATGGTTTCTGAGATTGATAGAACAACACAGAAATCCCTCATCATGATGCGAGTCTGTGATGCCGGCGAGGGTGGTTGGGCAGAGATGGTTCCTGAGACGTCACCGATGACCCGTGGATGCAGATGGTTCTCCCAGCTGTACTGGGTCTTGCAGATGTAAGGAAGGAGATAAACAATAACCAAAACAAAACTAATCGATAATCCATTCAAAGGGAAACAGTCCATATATAACACAACACCCGATGTAAAGGTAACACCTACCAATCCTTCTAGATAAAGTGGCCCAATGGCTTAAAAGCTCCTACACTACTGATTGGAGAAGGTGCTCTGCTCTCGGCCAAGCACTACCCTAAGTCTGCGGAGGAATCTTCTGTTGTAGAGTGATGGAGCAGGTGACAGGTTGATCAGTGGGTGTCAGTTCGTGTATCAATCCGGTTAGTAGAAGAGAGTCATCTTCATAACATCTTGGTGTCAACCACATATAGTTTGAGAAAAAGGTACAAACCAGGAGTAAACAGTAAAACTATGAAAGATTATATCAGATAGAAGGCGTTGGGACGTGCAAGATGCACTTTCTTTAAGAGTATTTTTGCAGCTCTTGATGATGAGCGTTAGTGCAATAGACATCTACGGTGGCTACTCTCCCAAGATCCAACAACGGTTGCCGATGTGAAGTATGCACAAGCAATCAGACCAGTGAGTGAACAAAACTGATTGTTCTTCTAATGAACAGGAAAGCGGTGGAGGGAAAAGAAGGAAACCAGAGCATTTTTGCGACACTGTTAAAAATAATAAAACAAAGCCCTTGTTAACAAATGTGTGTAGTTGTACACCGATGAGGTATGTGTTGTGGTTTGGAACGGCCCAAACAAATAGGTGCAACTACTATCGACAATGGTTCAATGAACCAAGGAGCAAAATCAACCTGGGGTCGCACCCACACAAGGAGGCTCAGGAGGTCAGATTTGCACCTCCCTGTACGCGAGATGCAACATACGCCGACACGACTGATTTAAGGGTTTCTAGACCAGCCCAACCCAAATCCAGTTGGGTTGCGTGTGCAAAGGCCATATCCAATTATTTTCCTCAATTATCCTATGGGGAAAGAACCCATATATAAGGAGGGAAGTATCAGAATCTCCCAATATGAGATTAATGCACTGCCTTTGCTTTTAAAATATAGCAAAAACACAACAATACTCTACTCTTTGAAAAACAAAACATTAAATTTTCAAATAACAATTCACTGGAAAACTTATTAAATGACATGTATAAACTTTAGTAGAATTAAGCTATTTGAACCAAAACTTTGAGTAGATGTACATGATCAATAGAGAATTGGTAGAACTATGTTCTTGAACAATTTCTCTTTTTCATATCAGAGGTTCATTACTCACATGGCATTCATAAAATCAATTACCATTCTTACATATTGGCGCATTAAGGCCATGTGCTTATTGGGAATATTCATGAGTGCTCTAGAGATCTGCCCAAATCTCAACATGAGCAACCCCACTCCACACTCACATAGTTGGACATTCATCAAGTATATATTGCATTTATATAAGCCACCACCAATGTCTATGAAATCCATTAAGAAAATTAATTCAACTTATTCACTACAAATTATTATTTACATCATAAAAATGAGATATAAATATTACAATACATTGAGTCGTCTAGTGACTTACTTTTTCCCATTGAACCTCCTTCTCAAGATCACCGTTCATCAAGGTTGGGTATCTATCACTTTGACTTCTGATATGGGCATAATCTCATTCTCCTCGATGTGCTACTCACTAGTCTTTGACTTAATGGTAGAGGATCAACCAAGTTTAATTCTGACTGTACATAATCCATCGAGATTATACTATCACTGATAAGCTACCTCACAATATTATGATGTAGATGAATATGTCTACTCTTCCCATTATAAACTTTGTTTTTAGCTCCTTCTATCACAGATTGATTATCACAGTGAATAAACACTGGTGGAGAAGGTTTCTCCCAAATGGGAAGATCCATTAGAACATTCTTAGCCATTCATCTTTAGTTTCAACCTTTTCTAAGGCAATAAACTCAGATTCCATAGTGCAACAAGCTATACATGTTTGCTTGGTGGATTTCCAAGACACAACACCTCCACCCATGGTGAAGATGTATCCACTTGAAGATTTCAATTCATTTCAATAAAAAATCCAATTGGCAACACAAAATCCTTCTAGCATAGTTGGAGATCCACAAAAGAAATCCATGATTAATTGTGCCTTTTAGGTATCTTAAAATCCTATATAGAACATTCCAATGATCCTTCTTAGGATTTTGAGTATATCTACTTAATCTCCCCATTGGATATGCTAGATCTGGACGAGTACAATTCATTAAGTACATCGGGCTTCCAATTACCTACACATATTTGACTTGTTGAATACTAACACTTTTATTTTTCTTAAGATTGCAATTAGAATTAAAAGGTCTGCTAACTGGCTTACAATCAAACATTGAAAATCTTTTGAGGTTTTTCTCAACATAATGTTCTTGAGAGAGCATGATGTAATCATCACTTTTAAGAAGTTTAATTCTCAAAATTACATCTACTTTCCCCGTATCTTTCACGTCAAAACTAGAAGCCAAGAAACTTTTTGTACTAATTATTATATCAATATTAGTGCCAAATATAAGCATGTCATCCACTTAAAGACATATAATTACACAACCTTGGTTATCAACTTTTGAATATAGACATTTGTCTCTTTCATTTATATGAAAACCATACAATACAATGACTTTATCAAATTTCTCATGCCATTGTTTAGGTGCTTGTTTCAAGACATAGAAAGATTTCATTAGTCTGCATACCATATGTTCCTTTCCCGGAATAATATAACCTTCTAGTTGATCCATATAAATTTCTTTATCTAAGTCCCCATTCAGGAAAGCAGTTTTAACATCCATTTGATGTATAATTAATTTCTTAACAGATGCCAAAATGATTAAAACCCTGATTAAAGATATTCTAGTTACAAGAGAAAAAGTATCAAAATAGTCAATATCCTTTTGTTGTTTGAATCCCTTGGCAACTAATTGAGCTTTATATTTATCTACACTACCATCAATTTTTATTTTTCTTTTAAATATTCATTTACATCCAATGAGTTTGACACCCGGTGGAAGATCCACTAATTCCCATGTTTGATTAGATAATATTGATTCAATCGTACTATTAGTTACTTCCTTCCATAAGGAGGAATCAGATCAATTAATCACATCATTGCAAAATTTAGGATCATTATCTACAATGAAGGAATATAAATCATCATTGGGATTCTTTTCCTTCCTCATCCTAGTGGATCTTCTAGGTTCTACATCATCAGGTTCAAAAAAATCATTAGTATTGGATCTATTGGGCATGTTCTCTAAAAATTCATTTGAAGGTTTAGATAAATTTTCCATAGGGATTTTCATAGGAAAGATATGTTCAAAAACTCTGCATTTTTAGATTCAACTACAACATTGTTGCTACTTCTAAGTACCAAGAATCTACATGCTGCACTATTTTGAGCATAACCTATAAAAACACTATCAAGAGTTATAGATCCTAATTTTCATTTCTTAGGTTCAGTTAATAAGACTTTAGCTAAAACACCCCCACACTTTGAGATATTTCAAATTATGAGGATATGCTTTCTATAATTCATATGGTGTGTTATTTGTCTTCCTACTAGGAATACAATTTTGAAGAAAACAAGATGATAAAATCACTTCCCCACCACAAGTTGGTGGGTGCTCCTGAATTATGTAAAATAGAATTCATCATTTCCTTTAGAGTTCTATTTTTGGGTTCAACAATTCTATTTGATTGAGGTGAATATGGAAGTGTGTATTCATGTATAATACCATGGGTTACATAAAAACATTAAAGGGATAACAATCATATTCACCTCCCCTATTCGAGCGAAGACGCTTTATTTTCTTATTAAGTTGATTTTCTACCTCTATTTTATATTTAACAAACATATCAAAAGCTTCATCTTTTGAATGTAATAAATATAATTTTTTATAGCATGAGAAATCATCCACAAAGATAATATATAACCTTTTTCCACCTCTAGATAAATTTCTTTTTAAATCTCCAAGATCTGCGTGTACTAAATCTAATAATTCGGAATTTCTATGTGAAATTTGAGGACATGATTTCTTTGTAGATTTAGTTTCAGCACATACTTGATATTTATTATTTAAATCAACACCACCATGTATACCTTTTATCAAACCTAAAGATTTCATGTGTTGTACAAATATATAAAATTAATATGTCCAAGTCTATTATGCCACATATCAAGGAGTCAACGATATAAACAACAGAAGAAATTTCATTAGCAGAAGAGTTTAGTACATTCAAAAGAAAGAAACTATTTGAGCAGTACCCCATACCATGGTAGTCCCCAGACTTAGACAAAATGACATTGTTTGATTCATATGACACCTTGACCCCAAACTTAACAAGTTGAGAGACATAAATCAAATTAACCCTAATGTTTAAAATATACAACACATCTTTTATCAGTAAAATTTTCCCAGAATTCATCTTGATTGTGACATTACCCTTTCCAGTCGCAGAAGAAGCACTGGAGTTGCCTATGACAATCTGATGCTCATCCTGTCCTACTTCTGAGTAGGTCATGAATGTATCATCTCTGTTGCCACTAATGTGGTGACTAGCCGCAGAGTCAATGATCCAATCATGCTGCTGGAATGATCCCATACTGACAGGTTGATGAATGCCACAAACATGTCCTCAATGACAAGGTTGGTTGTTGTGTCTTTAGAATCCTGAATTGCTTGCTTCTTCTTGTGCCTACATATAGGAGAAGTATGACTAGGCTTGCCACAACCATAATAAAAATATTCTTTTTCTTAATGTCTTTGTTACTTTTATTTTTATTTTTATTTCTTATCCCTTTCTTATTCTTTCAGTTATTTTTAGTCTGATCAGAAGAATTATTTTTAACTTTATTATTAACAAAGTTTGCAGTACATGATAAATCTTTATTCAAATTAGATTTTTTCTAGTACGATTTTGATCTTCAACTCAGATGTGTATTATTACATCATCCAGTGACATAGTCTTTCTTGTGTGATTTAAGTTATTCTTGTAATGTTTTCAAGAATTATACCGTTTTCAATTAACGACCCCATAATGAAAGACTCTGGAAGATCATTTTTTTCATTTATCAAGTCATCTAGTAAAATCTAAAATTTATGAATATGAGTTGTTATTTTTTTTATCTCCACTCATATGTAGATTTAGAAACTTCATAATAGTAAATTTATGAGTAGAAGCCTCTTCCAGAATGCATTTATTATTTAAACTTTCTCAAATTTCTGAAGCAACTTTGATTGGAAAGTATGCATCAAACAGTTGATAGATATCGTACTTAGAATAACATGCCGAAAAATATAGTTTGCTTTTTCTCAATCGACAGAGTCATTTTTAAGTTTGGATTTAGATATAGAAAATGATACATTCAAAACTTCCAAAGCAGTAAGAATTTTTTCTTGTCAACACCTATAATGTTGTCTATTAAACTGTGCAATTTTTATAACATCAGACAGAGGTATTTATGAAATAGTCAAAAGAATGATAATTTAATTATTATTATTTGACAGTGTCACAGGCGTAGAAGGGGTTTCAAAACCTTCCATGTTAGAACCCATCAGAATACTAAATACTTTTAAAACCGTAGTTCAAGAAAGGGGTACAAACCAAAAGTAAGCAGTAAAACTATGAAAGATTATACCAGACAACAGACTTTGAGGTGTGCAAGATGCACAATCCTTAAGAGTATTTCTGTGGCTCTTGAGAAATAGATGACTATGATGTCTGCTCTCCTAGGATCCAATAACGGTTTTCGATGTGAAGTGTGCACACACAATCACACCAACGAGCAAATGGAATTGATCGTTCTTCCAATGAGTAGGAAAGCGGAAAATGAAAAATAAGGAAGCTAGAGCATTTTTGTGACTGTTCAGTATGATGGCGGAGATGTTGTAAATAATAAAACAAAGACCTCATTAACAAATGCGTGCACCGGTGAGGGATGTATTGCGGTATAGAACCGTCCAAACAAACATGTGCTACTGGAAGAGACGCAACACATGTTAAAAATAGTTCAATGAATTAAGGAGTAAAATCAACTGGGGCCGCCCACAAAAGGAGGTTCAGGAGGTCGAATTTGCACCCCTACACGTGGTATATGACTGGTGAAAGGGATTTCGGATCAGCTCGACCCAAATCTAATTGGGCTGCCCCGCCATGTGGGTGCAAAGCCCATATCCAATTATTTTCCTCAATTATCCTATGGGCTAGAACTCATATATAAGGAAGAGGGAAGTATCATAATCTCCCAATATGAGACTAAAACATTACCTTTATTTTTGAAATACAACAAAAACACGACACCACTATGGTCAGGGACTCTTCTACTCAATCCATATCACCATGTAAGCCTGAGACCTGAAGAAGGGGTGGCTGCGGAGTCATTTCCCCTAACAACTGATCTTGGGTCAAAGGTATACAAAACACATCTTGTCTGGACTCATGAAAGTAATGCGAAGTTTAGAGGAGTTAATGAAATCCTTAAGCCTCCATGCCATGGGATTATCTTCGGTCAGTTCTAAGGAGATCTGACGACAAAGACTTCAATCTGACAAGCCCTAAACTGAGATCAGTTTTGTTTCCGTCACTTATAGGTCAGTAAACATACATTTCGTATTCTTGATATAGGGAATTAAATAATTAGATAAGTAAAAGAAAGAACTTGATAATGCTAAAGAATTATACAGAAATTAATCGACTACTAATAGTTGGTTAAGCTACGTTATCTTAAAACCACATCATACATACATACCCATTAGGTATGGATATATCAATTAGTTAGATACAACGTACACATGTATCTTTAATACTATTACATCCAACAATTAATTGGTAATCTCATATCATTGTTATATGCTTTAGGCTTCAAGTACTAAGATAATTTGATGTGCTTATATTTCATACTATCATCTACATCTATATGCATCATTTTGGTGTATACTTATATACATGTATATGCATATCAATACTTGTGACAAGTAATAGGATGAAACCAATGATGATCATGGTATAACACTTAGTAATAACAAAGGCCCAAACCCCTTGTCTAATCACCTATAAACATACCATATGGATACTCATGTTAGGGTATTAGTCCTATGTAAACATGGTTATCCAATTTGATGAAACTCGTTAGCGCATAGATACCAAACATGGTCATAACGAAAACTTGACCTAGTTAATTCAATAACTTGATGTTTGCCACATAGGAATTTTGAAATTGGATACATATATACATAATAATATTTAGAAAAGGAACTTGGATTTATGAAGTGTATTTATCTAAATCGAAACTATTTTGAATAAAGGGTTATATGAGGCAAAAAATTGTCTTAATCCACACACATATATGACATTCACTACTGTATTATATGTTGTTGACACTAATGTACTATGTATATGATCCATAATTCCAACGACTTAAGGAAAATTCAAATACAACCATGGAGTAATGATATAATCTATGTTATGTCTAAAATATTAATAATAAACTTAAACCTGATGATACTTAAGAAGTGATTTCTAAGCAAATAAACATCAAATAATCCCAGTACATTCTCTCTTTCTAGATTTGTGAGAAATTGCCACCTTTGGTTCTTGTGGACATATCAATTGGAAATTCTCATTTGGAATAAGTACTAAATTCTTGACTTTGTTATTGACCTATTTATTTCCCTTTGAATTTCATTCATAGAATTTTACAAAAGTGGTGGACCAATTTGTTATAGCCTTTTCCTCTTGTTGAAGGTCGCCATAATTGAATTGAACGTTGTTTCATAGCTAAGCTATTGGTTGATTTTGATATTGACACAAAAATTCAAATATTGACTAAGAGCCTTGGCTCATTAGACTCTATGGGTCATATCCCCCAAGCCATGCACAATGGATAATGGACAATTAGAGGTCCCCCCCATACTCGTTACCCCCATAACTCGAAAGTGTCATTCTCTCATAGAAGGGAGAATACTAGGCACCTAACCATGTCAAAGAAAAAATATTAGACTGTGCCAATGGATAATTCATTTTTATTTTGAATAACATGATATTTTGATATTAGTTTTGAGGATCTTTTGTTGTTTCTAGTTACCACTTTAAGTTTGCATATCCTTTTGAAACTAGCATGGTAACTAGACCACCATCTTGTTATTACCCTAGTCAACCAAGTAAACTTGTCAATATTTGATTTCATAAATTTTTAGTTTTAAATAGCTCAATAATTGAATTTATTATCGTACTTGCTAACTTATGTTTCCCTCTTGGGATCTATGTGTGGTTTTATTCCCTCTTGAGAATTCATGGGTAGGTGATACAAACAAGACTTAGAAGAGACGCACATGAGTTATCCTCTATCAAAGAGTAGATAACATTACACTATTCTTAAATTTTGTAATCATATTATAAGCTTCCACAACTCTGATGTAAAGACTTATTGTAAAAAGATTTGTTAATATTTTCTTATACAATTTTGTAAGAATTTGATCATAAATATCTAATCTTCACACATTACCCATTTCTATTAGGTGCTTCCACTAGAGTTTCCTCACAGTTATATTTGGGTTGGCATGGATAAACATGATCAGATAAGATATGTTAACTCTATAGGTTATGAATGTTGATGACTATTGAAAATTTTGACCTAACAGTCATGGGCATTCTGACATAAACAGATCCCTCATACAAAACCCCTAGTTACAACCCATGGAAAATTGTGAAGCCTAGGTTCTGTATGGCATTTGTGATGAAGTTATCAGTGATTTAGGTATAGCAATGCCAATCACTTTCAATTTATTTTGTTGAATTAAATCTTTTATGAATTAAAAGGACTTGGAGTTGTTGATGCCTTGAATGTTCCAACAAATAATGTCAACATTACCATTGAAAAAGGTTTATAGAGAGGGTGACACCTTATTATGTTGTTGCCTCAGGTTTCAATTTTCCTTGTCTTCCACTTTTGAGTTGTCTTCTCCTTGGTCAAGTCTAAGACTCCTCCTATTCTCATAAGGAGGTTTTCCCTTGATTCCCTCATATGAAGATAACTTTCTTTGATCTTCCTATTAGTAGTTACTTTGGATGTTTTTGTAACCACTATTTCCATTGAGGTGTTTGTTGTTTCCACCATATCAACTGTTTCATCAAAGGTCATTTGCATTTTTTCATCTCCCTTCTTCTTTGTAGTCATTTCATCTCCCTTAGATTTCAATAGTGTGTACCTCTTCACCTCTTCCTCATTAGATTCTTTAGTTTAAACATTTTCTTGGGGATAAGTTAGAACTATCTCAGTTCTTATAATATCGCTAAAGATCTCTCATCCTATTTCAACCTGACTTTGGCTTTAAGCTTTCTTTTTCTTCTAGATCTTAATTAATCTAGTATTGGGACTATTTATAGTTCCTTCTATGTTTCCATAAGTTGTCCAATTTGTTTCCTCGGTTGTTTCTTCCTCATATAATTATAAAAAGATATTGTTTTTAGTAGATTTTACTCCAGACATCCCTTGGATCTATTTGTCAGAGGTTTGTTTCTTTGGTACACCTCTATTTATTCCTATTTTTTGGGTGCTATTTTTTTCTTTCTTTTCTTGACTATTTGTTGGTGTAACTATCACTAGTATTATTTTCTGTAGTGATTTGTTGTAAAGAACATGACTTAGTGGTGTGTTTCATCTGGTTACACAAAGAATGTATGTTAACCTTTGTGTTCCACCATGTATTCTTTATCATTAATTAAAATGATAGGGCGGTCCTTCTTTGTCGAACCATAAGTGATTCAACTATTATCATATTTCCAATATCTAGGCGAATGACCTAAAAAATAGTAAGGATATACAAATGGAGTGGTATATTAATGATCCTTGCATAAATTGTAATATGATTGGGCAGTTTGTCATCAGGTTTGAAAGTGGGTTACCATTTCCACATTGTAAGCCAATATAGAGTCCTACCGATATGGATCCCTTACTATGTTAGACTATATCTCCATCATCTAGTTGACCTTCATATATCCTATCAATAAAGAAATGGTTTTCTTTTTGTTGTTGATCTTTACTTCCCAGACTATTGAACAAGTTGTATACCATGACTGTCAACATTGTCAATGCCTAGTGTAGGGAATCCAGACTCCATTATATTGTCTTTTTGTGTGTCCTTCTATCTTGTGACTAAAAAATGAATATCCCATGTCACTGGGACTCCTATAATCACTTGAGTAGGTGTTTTGTGATTACTCACAGAGGAAGATTGTAACATACTAAAATCTAGAATCTTGACTCTAGAAACATGAATCCCTTAGATGTGAGGCTAGCATGCTTGTACCCTTTGCTTTTAGCCAAGCAAGGATACACATAAACCCTAATACACTCGTTTGAACCCCAAATAACATTAATTGCTTATATAATGAGTAACTCGGATAAAAACTAATCTACCCATGTATGGTACCTCATAGGATGCATAACATCGTTAGGTGTTATAATAACATGATATCTTAATCAGAATTAAAAATATACCTAATTGACTAAATGATGCTTAATATGTATGTAATCCCTTTTAATAAGTCATATATGCTTATTTTTTTGCCAATGCATACATAATGAGTAAAGTTTGGATAATGATAAGTATAATGTCTTTAATGTATGAAATAGAATAATAATTGGTTCCTTCATGTAAATCTACAAGAATAATTTGCCATTATATACGTTAATATTGAATTAATGGAGTTAATGGGTTAAATAAATATTAAAAACCTATCAAATAATATGTTTTTTTACTAAAGGGGAAGACAAAAAGAAATATAGAGCATCTAATTTAGGTAATGAGTGGTTATCAAGGACATATGTCCATTCCAATCTTATCTCAACAGTCCAACTAATCTAGTGTGGGTGGTTGATATGGCTCAACTACTCCAATATTATATCCACTTAAGGTACCACTTTGGATGATGTAATCAAAAGTACATTTTTAGCTCTCAAGTATTAGGACTCTAATCTCATATGTTACCAATCATGTTGTTTAGAAAATTTTGGTTTGGATAAGCAAATCTACAAATGCACACAGACTAACTGTTCAAAATTTAGTGCAAATTCTAACAAATGAGAAATGTGGTGAAATTTGTGCAATATGATAAACCATAACTCCTTTTATTTCGATATGAGTAAAATAGTACTCAAATAATGGGTAATATAATCATAAACATTGAGATAATTGGGTGAAACCTTAATTGTATTATAACTTATAAAAGTAAGTTTCAAAAGTGAATTCCAATCTCAAAATCAGGTTAATTGGGTCCCAATTAGCTAAGATACCAAGTTTAAACTTCATTGGATAATCCTAGATGTCCCAATTGTATTGGAGAAGAAAATCCTATAGTATACTTGCCTAACATTAACCAGTCTTAATTGAAGTTTCAATTCTTTTGCTAGTTATGTATTTTGAATTGTGTGGCCTTCACTGTGCCTCATTGGATCATCATCTAAGAGCCACATTCTCTCCTACCTTGAGAATGAGATAGAAAGAGAGGCACACAAAAAATCTGGCAATTCTTCACCTTTACCACCCCTCCTTTCCTTCATATCACTCACTTCCATCTTCTCTACATTCCTCACACTATTTTGAGTTAGTTATAATTAACTCAATGGTTTTTCACCCCATTGATATCCAAGTCTAACCATGAATACCCTTTCTCTATTCCGCTATGTTTTCCTTTCCATTTTCTTCTCGCCCCTCTCTAGGATTTCAGACCCCTATAAATATGTGACAAAACATTCAAACAACACCTACATATTCTTTAGAACTCTCCATTCATCTTCAGTCTCTTTGCTACCAATTTTCCCAACTCTGTTTGGGCTCCCATGTTACCTCGATGATGACAACGACCTTCAATTAGTGAAATGACTACCAACCTTTCTTGTTCTCTTCCTTTGATACATTCAAGGATCCTCAAAGTAGTGATTACTTCATAGTAGGTTTGCACCACTTTTTCTCTATTTCTCCTTGATTCATAGTCTAAATTGAACTTGTAAGAGAGATTAGACATTTCAGTTATCAACTTTTGTTTGGGCTTGTCACCATCATATTTGTCGAGAGTTTGAGAGTGTTATAAGTGGTTGGATCATACTTGGTGTACTAGAATGTGGATTTTCTTCTATTTCTTATTTTATTAGACTCATGTGCCCATGGCAGAGTAGTTTGGGCTAGCTTGTTCTGCTCGTCACTCCTGTCTGAGTTTTTTGGAACTGGGAAGGTCCGAGGAAGATAAAGGTGGTCTTCATCTGTGTTGATTCTTGCTTTTGATTTGGTGATTGATTAGGGTTTGAAGCTTCATAGACTCTATGTTTTCCTGCATTTCATCATGTGTGGGAACCATGTGAGGAAGATGATCACCTATCATTTGATAGTTTTTCTCTGTCTTAATTTGAATTAGTGTCATGTTATGATGGATGGTTGTTTTTGTCCTTTGAATTAATTGTTTGTCCTATGAGATTTTGGGTTAGGTGTTTATTGTTTTGTGTGTGTCACAATTATAGTCATTTATCTGAATTCTAAGGTATTGTGGTCTTCTCACTGGTGATTATGTTTAATGACCAGTAATCCATTTTATATTCGATAGTTCATAACTGAATATTGGTAACTCTAAAAAAATGTCTTTGTAATCATGGGATTTTTTCCCATCCAATGGTATTGCTTTCATCCCCTAATTTTAATGCAATATATATGTGATTTTTAAGAATTTTGTAATTGGTCAAAATTCATATCTAATAATCTATAAGTTAGAAAAACAAAGTAAATATGCTATGGATTTAGGGAAACATAATATACAAGACGGTGTGTCTTTGATAACTAAATTCATTATTAATTATAAAAGGTTTTAAGTTTTATGTAATAAATGTAATTTAACCCTAATTATATATATAATCTTAATAGGTGGAACGTGACTCCAATGCAGAACTAGTGTTTACCCTCGATTTATCTAGATTCGACCTGAGGTATGTTGCATCTTCAATTAATTGTATTGAGAAAAGTACCCATGTTTTCTCTCTCTCTCTTAGTCCTTTGAGATATACAACCACATATGGTTTCTCTCTCCTTTGAGAATTTGACTCTTGAGAGTGGTTCTACACTGATATTGATCTTGTGATCCACTTAAATTGATGGATATTCCATTGGACTCTGATTTGTATCTTGTTCATCTTATAACCTGTGACTATCCTAATTTGAGGAATTGAACTAAGTGAAACCCTAACTTTCATGTGATGCACTTTTCTTGTTTTTTGATGAATCTAATTGGTGGAAATGCACTATTTTTTCCACTTTCTAGTGGATGTCTTATATGATCCATTTCTGTGATGGAAATCCATTAGAAATTTATTGTGATTGAACTTTCACTTGACTTAACATTATTGCATGCTTGTTGATTCAGTAACCTTAGATCTATACAAATCACTTTGGATTTTTGGGCTATGTGCTCAGGTCATGTTTTAGGATGGAGGTTATATGCCTCATACCCATGTTATCTTCCCAACTTTTTATATTAGGGAGTTTGGTTATGTGCCATTCTCTACTGGTTTTGGGTTATGTTCCCAACTGCTATTGTTTATTTATATTTCACTAGTGTTGCATTTATCTCACTTGCATACTCTAAATTGTTAACTACTTTAATGGATTGTGAGCCATAATTTATTTAATTGTTCTTATGTGGAACATTTTGAAGTTTTGAAATATGGCAAGTTCATCTTTTAAATACCTTATATTGTTTCTCTTATATATCTAATTAGTTGTTCACATTCCCTCTTTGTTGGAAGCCCTGATAAAATTATATTTGTTTTCCATTTTCCCTAATGTTGCTCAATCCTATTTATATGCACATACAAACATTCTTATGTTGACATATTCTACTTTATATTATTGTTGTGGGGTATGTTTCCAACCCCTTAGGTGAAGGACATGGAGCATTTGACATGATGACTTGGACTTGTGTTAGTGAAGATTTCTTTTGTGGGAGATAGACTTGATGTAGTCCAAAGTCCCATCTGCTTAGACCTTGAAGATGTTATGAAGATCTTACTTTCGTAAGCCCCCAAGTGGGAGATTATTATGTAGTCATGTAAATTGTAAATAGTAACGATATTTCATTCCACTACTCTACTTTGATCTTTATGATATCCAATACAAAAAATTAAATAAAATATAGTCATCCATTGCAACAATCTGTGTGTGTGTTTTTTATGGGTGATGACACTTACTTGATTTCAAAGGGAGTGGATCCCCTCCTAGGCACCACTCCTTACAAAGATCATATCATCCTACTAATTAGCAGATGCAAATGAACTTCTTGAACCTCTACCCTCACAACTTTTTATTTCTTTCTTGATCCCTACCTCCCACATCTCATCTATACTAGTATCCCCTTTCTGGTTCATATCCTCAATGTCTAGATCTACCATGGGCCCTACCATGTCTGAGTGAAGATCCCCTTCTGTCTCCTCCCCCCTCCCCCTTGAAACACTGCTTCCTACATGAGCATTAATGCAATAATGTTGTGATAAATAATCAAAGTTGTAATTTTACCTTTAAGTCCCTAGGGATAAGTTTTTGGGAATTCAACGGATCAATGGTATTATTATCAACCCTTTTCAATTATTTTAGTTACATTATTTTCCTAAGGAGACATATTTGAACTTTCAACAAAATAGGAATTCATTTCTTGCCATGAGGCTATTAAATTGAATATTTAGACAGAGATAACTTGAAGACCCAAAAGGGGGATTTCAACTTGTCTATTTGAATTATATTTTTTTTAATTTTATGAGGAAAAGAGAGTTTTAAGAAGGAACTCCCAAAATTTCAATGCAAACAGATCTTCATAGAGAATAATATAAAATATAGAAAAGTATACACTTTTCATTCAAATATGGGCTTTTATTAGACACCTCTTTAAGATTTTGATTTAATAATAAAAGGTGGTCTTTCTGGATTGGAGTTTGGTCAAGGTTTGGTTTACTTTATAAGGAAGAAAACCATATCAAATTTGTTGTCATTTTTAGTTACATAATTGGAGATATGAACTTCTTATATAAGTAAAACATGTTGATATTGGATATTAGATTGATTGATTAATCAATCAATCTGACACAATTGATATTTGGCCCCTAGTTTCCAACTTAGGTGCATTTATCAGTAAGTGATGTCTCAACTCTAACCCATGGATGGTCATGTGATGTATTGCATGTTATCTCCTACCTCCCTTCGAGAAAGAAGAGGAGGATTGACTAGAACCTACCGCCCCATGTACCCACATATATCCCCATGAACTTTTAATACATACTAAGAAATTAACTCTATGGGGATAAGAGAAATGATGTTGGGATGATGGGGGTGTTCTTTCATATATCTTTGATCTCTCCATCATTGTGTGAAGTGAGATGGTGAGGGAAGACCAGTACAACCTTTGTGGAATGAAGAGGTCAAAAGGTGAAGAACCACTACAAAAACTCAATGAAACTAATGAAGAGATTCATATGCCCTTTCATTTTTGCCTCACTTGTCCCTATACACCTATTATCTTATAGTAAGAGGCTGGTGTGGAGGGAGGTTACTCTAAACCCATAGACCCAAACTAAATATATATGATCCTAGAGGTTGTGCACCTCTCATTGTGGTGATTCTGGATTCTGAGAGTAGGAGGGGAGTAAAATTCCCCTTTCCTCTGTTGTGCTCTGATGTCCCTCACCAAAGTTGGGTTCAAATAAGAGTCATGTCATGTAAGGAAATCACAAGGGTTCTTGGGAGTTTCTTGATCCTATTAGTAGGCCTTGACAAGACATTTGTAGCCAACATTGGACACAAAATAATTGTTAGAGACATCTCAAGCATTACTGTTCTATTCTTGAGCATGAGAAGGACATTGTGTGTAGTTTGGAGATGGCCAACATCATGCTCACTTGGAGGCAATGGATAGGGTGAACCGGTCTAGCCCCATTCAAAATGGTTGGTTCACCCAAACACGATTTTCAGTCCTTGAGGGATTTGTGCCTTTCCAATGAGTCATGCAGTTACCGGCCATGGTGGCATGGACCAATTTTAGACAACTATATGGCCCACTAACCAAGGTATATTCCTATGGTGTCCCAGATATGACATCAATCAAGCCCTACTGTTTGTTAGTATAATTCAAATATAGTGAAATTATGTATCAAATTGAACTTGAAAAATGAGAGGAACATGTTAAAAATGATTTTAAGAGCTAGATCTACTCACCATTATAAGAATATCATGAAGACTCACATTTTGATCTCTAAAATGTGAATCATCTAGATCTTTTTATCATTTATCTTACAATAGATCAAAACTAATTATTTATGTAGTTTTCATAAACCCTACAAGTGATGATTTAGTATATCTTGAGTCTTGATAACATCTAGTATAACTCTCTCGCTCTCTATTTTAAAAGTAATTCTATATACTTCACCTTATATGGATTTGAACAAAAAAAACCCTAAAATAGGGTAAGAACATGCTTTTAATAACATAAATATGTTTCCCTACTTTAAGGCCTATTTTCTAAATATTGACTATGTCAATAGGAAATATGTCTCTTTGGTTAAGTAAAATTCAATTTTACCAAACTTGATGCTTATTTTATTACTATTAGTTTAATTAAGGAACTTAGGTTTGAAAATATGTATGATTGGAGTTTCCTCCAAAAGTGGGAATCAAAGAATGAAAACCTAAAGAAATTAATCTTAGTTGTAAGGTCTACCAAACCCTAGTACCCTTGATAAACCCCTATCAAAGGTGTTTAGAGAAGTAGTGACACTTTAAATGATGTGTGATTATTTCAAAAACTTGGATTATTTGGTTGTATCGGGCATCTTATGCTCTACAAACAAGGTATTTTGGTTAATTATAATTTAATTGATCTTAACCATGTTCTTTTTCTTGAAGTTTTTTGATGTTGCAATGTATCCTAGATTGATCATTTCATTTATTACAAATGATAATGACTTTTTGTATCATGTAAATGGTCATCAAACCCACTAATAGAATCTCACAAGGGTGTTGTAGGGAGAATCCACTTCAAAATAACAAGGAATAAGGGACAATCACTAAGTGGATAAATAAAAACTAGTATGAAAATGAGGTGGAGTCCATTGCAAAAACACCAAGATATGAGAAAGAGTCTCTCAAGGAACAAACATTGGTTCACAAACTGTAATATATTATTATGGATTTAAAACATAAATTTAATTTGTGAAGTTCATTAGTCGTGAAATATTCTTTCATATACTACCATATATATTGTTACTTCTATATGTGTTGTTGTGTTTGCACCCACATACTCGACATAGAAATATGTCGTCATGTTGTTTGTTGGAATTTTAGGTTAAATTCATGATACATATGTGAAGATGTGGTTTATTTGACAAAAAGTAAAATAATTAAGCTCTAAAGAAACCATGATAATTAGATGGTAGTATTTCAATTCCAATTTACTAGAAAATTTAGGTTTTTATTTCCAAATTTTAGATTCTGGATTATGTGCCTCCATTTGGATACCATATTTGTTGCACATCTTTTATCTTTTTTAATTTATTTATGTGAATTTGGTCTTGGAAATATGATTTGACTACTCTTCCCTCTGTAGTCATTATTTATGGGAATTATGGGAGGAGGGGGCCATCACAGAACTCATAGCTTACATGATCAAGGTGGATTGTTGAATGGAAATGGTGAAAAATAATGTCAATAGTAGATACTTATAAATTTTGAGAACGTCTCTTCATGCCAACCCCAAGAAAGGCTATATCGGTCAACTACACAATCTAGCTAAGAAAAACACTAGCCCCAACTACAACAAAGTTCAGGACAAGGATATTGCCACAACTAAACAAGTACAAAGTGCTAGTGACAGATGACCATAGAGACATACTTAGGAAGATGGGCACCATCACTGTTCAATATCCACACTGAGATTATGCTAGTTCACTCAAGAAGTTAGGTTTCCATATCTAGGTGGAAAATTCCCAAGACACACATGGTTTGGCAACTTCACCTTCACCATTTTCCTTTCTTGAGCACTTTCAAGAGGAATAGAAGTGTGGATGGAACTACTTAATTCATTTTTTTCATGTTTAGGAAGGATTCCATATTTAAAGACAAATTCCTCACTACCATTCTCCTAAACCATATGCAAATTGGATGAATGAGTGTAACCTAGATGACAACATGGCCAACTATGATGAATACAATGAGGGGACCATTCAGGATGAATTTTGTAGAAACTTTCATCTTTCTCCACTAGGGGAAAGGTCATTTGCATCCACAATCCAACATAACAATATCTACATTGTATACTTGCATGCACCATTTTGACAAGGGGTATCACTCAAGGCATTCTGACATTTCAAGACCTCTATTGCACCTGGTGTGTTTTGTATAGAAAAGATTTGAATTGGGGATCTCTTATGATCAACTTTTCCCACCAATTCTTACAACACACTACTTTGTATCCCTTCATTGAAGGATGTATGATCATCACCAACATAGTTGCCTATCTTGGGTGCACTCACACTTAGATTTGAAGCAATGAAGGGGTCACAACTTATTAATTTGAATTACCACAATACAAACAACTTCATTAGATATACAAAGGATAACAAGGTCTTCTTATTTCTTTTCAAGGATTTTATGACGTCTATTCTGCTAAATTCCAATATCTTAGAGTAAAAGTTTTGTAGGAATAAGTAATATGATATTAGTTTCCTAATTTTCTAGTACAACAATTACTTCTCCCTTAAAGCCCCTTCTATATCATCTTGGATTTGACTTATGTTAATTTTTCTTTAGTCATAACACATTTAACTATGATTTTTTGACACAGATGTTGATATTCACTGGAAAACCTTTACATCAACCACCAACAGATGAAGGTAAGTGTACATATCCCATTACATTCTAGGTCAATGCTTCTATGGAGGCACACAATGTTGAAATTTCTATCACTAACATTGTTCCACCCACTTCCTGTTGTACTAAGAGGCATATGACTCACACTATGGCACCACCAACTCCATTTTGGTCCCCAACATGTCTTTTAGATGCCGCTTGACCCAAATTGAATATGGCAAGTTCACATGAAGTGTGAGTAGCAATGTCAAAGGCATCAGTTGAACCACCATATGTACTATATGTAGTATGCCTACTATGAGTGGCATTAGTGCTAGGATGACTATAATGTGTCATAAACTCCATACCAAAAATACACATGGCAATACATTTACCTGATTTTGATTATTGGGGTAAAATTTATGACTTGATCTAGAGTAAGAGACACGTGGTCTGACGTAGGAACCTTATAAATCCCCCACTGATTGCAGCATTAGAATGACCACTCTCCAACATCAACATCCTAATCATCCACATTAGGGTGGAAACCATAACCACAACAATTTTCCATCCTCTCCATTTGTATTTTAGTGTTTTCTCAAGAATGATCAAATTTATAAGATGGGGTTGTATGGTGGTCAGTACGTACTCCATTTCACCCATGCACACGCACATACATACATACATACATACATACATACATACATACATACATACATATATGTTTATTTATATATTTAGACCCGGCCAGCGTAGCTCATGTGGTAGGCACGGTGTCCCCCTCCAAGGGGAACCCGGGTTCGAGCCCCATGCTAAGCGCTGTATTTACCACCCGCCAGCTATCCGGGCTATGGCTGGGCAAAGGACGCGGGGCAGCCTGTAAAGGTTGTCATAATCCTTTTATTTATATATTTAGATAGATATATGTTCTTATTTTAGTTTGTTTTCTAATCATTGCATGCCATCACCTTTTAGCATTTTGCATCCAATTAAAATTTAAATTTATATCTCCATCCCTTGCTTTGATTAACCAAGTCCATTACCTAGTTGGATTAGATTTAAATCTTTTATCTACATTGCATGCATCAGATCTAGGGTTTGTCATGCAATACTCCTTGGTCTATGTAAATCTTTTAAGTAGCCAACTTCTCAAAAAACAATGGCTAGAAATCATCCTTTATAGCCTATGAACACAACATCATATCCCCCAGAAAGGATAGGAGGTATTTTAGGAACACACATGTATCAACACAATGTTCCTCATATTGATTAGTGGAATAATATCATGAAATCACCATTAGTCCCCCTTTCATGCCATTATTTGATCATAGTGGATTAGGAGAATAACTTGATGGATTTAATTAAAAAATCAACTTTGTATAACAATCTAAACCGTCTTCTACTTTTCTTCTTCTACGTTCTTACCCCATCATGCAAAATAAATAAAAATACATAGAGATTGTCAAACCCTAAGTTTGGGGTGGTACATTTCCCTATTACCTTTACCACTTCTTCCATATCCTCTCAATATAATAGGGGTGCACCACAAAAAAAAGATGCCAATGTGCAAAACAAGTGAAGCTTGTACATCACCATTAAGGCAAAATGTAAGATAAATGGCATCACAAGTTGATATGAGGAGAGACTTGCATTTCCTTCCGCAGACTCCTTCACTAAATTTTCACATAGATAAAAGACATATTTATCATTTGAGACCATTCTGCTATACCATAATATCCAAGATGTGCATGCTTATGATTCTATAGGATTTTTTAAATTAATAGAACTCTTACACAAGTGTCATATTGGGGATTGTGGTGAGGAAGTCACTTTATGGCTCAAGTCAGGAAACGAAGATGTCTACGCATGTTTCATGATCTCAAGAAGTTGGGTCACTTCACCATTTTGAAGGTAGGAAGCTAAACATGATGTGAAGGCGAGATAATTTCATTGGTAGAATGTATTTATTTGGGATTTAATTCTAGATTCTATTACTCAAGAAAAAAAATACATCTAAGTTTAGGGTTGTTTGATGAATATATGTTCATCCTAATTTGAGTTGCATTAGTTTACCACCTAATTCATGCATTTAACCTAATTTTCTATATAATTTATCATCTTATCATTGCATGCCATCATCTTGTGTATTTTTGCATCCATTTTAAAAATTTAAATTTCTATATCTGTCACTTGCTTTGATTAAACAAGTCCATTACCTAATCTACTTAGATTTATATCTTTTATTTGTATTGCATACACCAGAATCAGGTCTTGTCATGCAATACCCCTTGGTCGAAGTAAATCTTTGAAGTGAACAAATTCTAAAAAATCAATAGCTAGAAATCTTTGTTTGTAGCCTAGGAACACAAGCATCATGTCCCCTATAAAGGATGGGAGGTCTTTTAGGAACACACATGGATCAACACAATGTTACTCATATATGTCAGTGGAATAATATAATGAAATCACCAGTAGTCCCCCTTCCATGTCATTATTTGATCATAGTTGGATTAAGAGAGTAACTTGATATATTCAATTAAAAAAATCAACTTTGTAGAACAATCTAAGCTCTCTTATACTTCGCTTCTTCTACCTTCTTATCTCATCCTCCAAAACAAATAAAAATCTAAAGAGAGTTCCATATCCTAAGTTTGGGGTGGAACTTTATTGCTTATTCCATACTTCTCTCTATAATAGGGGCATAACACCCCAAAAAAATAAAAAGATGCCAATGTGCGCAACAAGTAAAGCTGTACATCACCAACAAGGCAAAAAGTAAAATAAATGGCATCACAAGTTGATATGACGAGAGACTTGCATTTCCCTTCCACAAACCCCTTTACTAAATTTCCACCTAGAGAGAAGACATATGCCTCATTTGATACCATTTTTCTATACCATAGTATCTAATATGTGCATTCTATGATTCTATAGGATTTTTTTAATTTTCATAAAAATCTTACACAAGTGTCATATTGGAGATTGTGGTGAGGATGTGACTTTAGGGTGCAAGTCAGGAAAAATAGATATGTAGGAATGTTTCTCGATCTCAAGAAGTTGGGTCACTTGGCCATTTTGAAGGTGGAAATTTAAACATGATGTGAAGGCAAGGCAATTTCATTTGTTGAAAGTATTTATTTGGGCCTTAATTCTAGTTTCCGTTAAGGAAATAAAGACATTTAGGCTTGGATTTGTTTGATGGGTATATGTTCATCCTAGTTTAAATTACATTTGTTTAGCACCTAATTCATGCATTTTACCTAAGTTTCTATTTAATTTATAATCTTATGATTGCATGCCATCACCTTTTTGCATTTTGGCATCTAGTTTAAAAATATACAATTTTCTCTTCATCCCTTTCTTTGAGTAACCAAGTCTATTCCCTAGTTTAATTAGATTTCAATCTTTTATTTTCATTTCACACATTGGATTTATGTTTTTTCATGGAATACCCCTAGGCCGAAGTAAATTTTTGTGGTAACCCGCTTTTCAAAAAATCAATTTTTAGAAATTATCATGTGTAGCCTAGGAACACAAGCATCATGTCCCCTACAAGGGATGGGAGGTCTTCTAGGAACGCACATGGATCAATACAATGTTCATCATACCGATTAGTGGAACAATATCATGAAATCACCATTAGTCCCCCTTCAATGTCATTATTTTATCATGGATTAAGAGAGTAACGTGATGTATTTGATTAAAAAAATCAATTTTGTAGAACAATATAAACCCTCTTCTACTTTTCTTCTTCTACCTTCTTATCCCCATCCTCCAAAACAAATAAAAAGCCAAAGAGAGTGACAAATCCTAAGTTTGGGGTGGACCTTTACTACTTCTTCCATACTCCTCTCTATATCATAGGGTCATACCACCTAAAAAAAAGATGTCAATGTGCGCAACAAGTGATGCTTGTACATAATCATGAAGTAAAAGGTAAAAGAAATGGTATCACAAGTTGATATGATGAGTGCCTTGCATTTCCCTTTCACAAACCCTTTCAATATATTTCCACCTAGAGAGAAGACATATGTCTCGTTTCATACCACTTTGCTATACCATAGTATCTATTATGTGCATTCTTATGATTCTACATGATTTTTTGAAATTTATTAAAACTCTTACACAAGTGTCATATTGGAGATTGCGGTGAGGACATCAATTTAGGATGCATGTAGAGAAAAGGAGATATCTAGGCATGTTTCATGATATCAAGAAGTTGGGTCACTTGGACATATTGAAGGTAGGGAGCTAAACATGATGTGAAGGCGAGACAATTTCATTGGTTGAAAGTATTCATCTGGAAGTTAATTCTAATATCTGATACACAAGGAAAAAACATTTAAGTTTGGGGATGTTTGATGAATATATGTTCATCCTAGTTTAAGTTGCATTATTTTACCACCTACTTCAAGAATTTTACCTAAGTTTCTATTTACTTTAGGCTTTGATGGTTCTCTACTCTACTTGAATTTACTAAGTCTAAAAGTCTTCTTTACCTAAACTAATGCTATGAAAGATCACATGCAATTGGATGAATTTTATTGTTGTATAGTTAGGGTTTTATCCCAAGGGAGAACTTATTAAGAATCTAGTGATCACTTAACTCCTACATAACCAACACTAGCCACAAATGGTTGATGTGGTTGGTTACAAATATTTGTCATATAAAACCATATCAATAAAGAATTGTTTTACAAATTGATTGAGGGAACTTGGCAGATGAGATTCACTTGTTGAACCCTACAATTCACTCATTATATAAGACTAGTAACAAAAGTCTATAATTGTGTCCAATGTGCAAATTGACTATTCTGAATTAGAAAATTGAACATAGAGAAATGCGACTCAAATGTCAGAATCATGTTATTCTAAAGCTCCAAACTCTTTTTTTTTGAGAAATGTCCATTAGATGTTCTCATCATGGGTTTATTATAAAGCAATCAATATTCCCAGTCTTGCTCATAAAGTTATCATTATTGCAAACTCTATAAATAAGAAAATTGATGACTAATCAAGACCGTGAGAAATAAACAATTGGTTCATAGTGAGACAATAGTCAATATATCTCAAATATGAAAAAATTGTAAATAGGTAACAATCCTACTCCTATAACCCAATTAAAGAACTACTCGTCATCCATTTCAAATTATAGACAAAAACAAGAGTAGAGTGAGGAGATCATTGTCATGTGAGGGTGAAGATATGAATTCTTAGTATATTGTAGGAGCTCTAGTGTAGCGGTTGGATATGGTCCTGGAATATAATTGTAATATCTTCCACTTGCTTTGTCACCATCCCTCCTAAAAGTAAGTCAAACTTAGCATCTATGTAATATTTTTCAATGTTAGTTGTATCTTCTCTTTTATGCAATTATTGATGGGGACACAACCTACTTGGATAAATGGAGGTGAAACTACTATGTATAGGTGGTTGGCATAGTCAGTCGGCCAGGTGGACAAGTGATTAGCTCATGCCTGAGATGGCTATAGATCTTTGATGCCAATTAATCAGTCTGTGCTTCATTCCTGGTTGGATGGGGGTCAACAAAGTATTCTTGGGAGTTTCTAGTTGATCAGTTGAGTGAGGTGGAAACCGAACTTGCCTTCCTTGCAAAGATTGGAGAAGGAATGCTAGATGGATGACTAGGCAAGCTAGTTGGTTGTTTGGAATTTGCACTTGGATTATGTGGTTCCCTGTTGAGGTTAGTTGAGAAACTAAGTGTACCAATCAATCATCTAATCACTTTTTGTTCTTTTTTGTAAGTGAGATCAGCTAGCTAGACAACCACATGTGCTAGTTTGTCAGATAACATACTCTAAAGGTATTACAAGTTGGAGTTGTAATTCCAAAGTTTGCACTCAAGTTTTCAAGCTTGAATAATGATATCTTTGGGATATGAACATTCTTTAGTATTGATTATTAGGAAGAATGAGTGGGTCTCCCTCTTCCATTCTGTAATCCGGGAATTGGAATCACTAAACTATGTCAAAAAAATGTAGAAAATTATAAAAACTAAATTCAACTTAAACTTAAGTAGAACCATGAGCTACATGAAAAACTAGGCATGTAATGTGACTAAAACTAGGTTGAATGTATATCCTTGGTATACATATGCCTTTGAGAAAAGAATTCTTTTACTCAAGTTCCCTATGATTTCTTCATTTGAGTTTTTTATATGATTGTTTAAAATGGAGTTATGTCTGATGATACTTCTTAATTATCATTTAGGGTTTTGATTAGAAGAGTGGCGTTCACATCTATAGTACATCGTTAAACCAATTCTAGTCGCTCAATTTTTTTTAGTTTTTTCTATCTATTGTATTGATCAAACTCCACCTACTTAAACATGCCTCCCTAAGTTGGGTAATGAGCCCTTGGCCTTGGAAAGATTTGAGGATCACCCAAAACCCTTTCTAGTGATTGTTCATCTAACTCCTTGATTTTCCTTCTAAAGTAGCGATTCAATTTACCCTATTTTGATTCCGTCCTAGATTAGTACTCAAACCCCATGCACAATCACAAAATTTTGAATTCATTTTCACCTGGATGTGGTGTTTTTGACTTAGTGTGGTTGACACAAAGGAATTAGGATCCATGGTTATTTCTCTTAGTTTTTCACTAGTTCCAAAGATTTTTCCTCTAACAAACCATGCTATGAATTGGTTCTCCTACTTCTAATCATTACTGGACTACTCCTTGGGGGTCTTTCATTTCAGAAGGATCCCAAGAACTTGAAGAAGATTTGCATTATTTATGGTTTTCTATAAAGGGTTGAGTTTAGATCGCCTTCTATCTTCATTGGTTCTAGTACTCAAGACTTATAAAAGACAAAACTCTTGAATTTATGTACAAGTTTATTCCCTCCCTTATTTTGTAGAATGGTTATTGGGTTCCAAGGCTTCCACTTATTTCATCTTTATTTTACCACACAAAATTTTGAGCCACATGTTAACTAAAATAAATGTGTAATTCATAAGTTCTTAAAATTAGATGTTGACCATTCATGTCTTTTTGCTAAAGTTTACAAATGAATAATCATATTAGTACTTTTTTTGGTGACCGAGAGAACCCACCCCACATTTAACTTATAAATATATAATTAATGATTAGTAAGTCAAAAAAATATGATTTAATATTTTTAGAATTATGAGAATTTTCTCAACAAGATGGCATGGTTTTCTATCACCAAAATTAGTAAAACATGTAATGATTATTTTTAGCATCCCATTATACAATTAAATCACTTTAATACAAGGTAAATAATTACCTTAGGCGTGGACCAAAACATGAGTTAAATTAGTCAAGCTAGTATGGACTTCAGGACATGTATGTCATATTCTTCATTATTCTTGGTAAACTTACATATATTCCCTCTCACTTGACCTAATTGAGAATTATCACTTAATGTTAATTTTTCATATATATATATATATATTTGACATAATTGGTCCCACTCATCTCAAAGTTGGTGATGTACCTTTGTTGTACTATTACAATTACGAACTGAACTCTATAAAGTGTGTCTTGTTCATCTCATTCTGATTTATAACATATTTGTAAAATGGGGGCTATTGGGGTTCATTTTCAAATGGAACCCCTAAATTACATGTGATTTGTGATATTATACAAAATTGCATATCATTTGTAAAATTCTATATTTTAATCAATTTTTGTGGCATAACCCTAAAAGGAAACCTCCCTTGCAAATACTTGGATGAAAACCTAATTTTTTCTCTCTAACTATGCACATATGAATATTATAAGTATCATAATGTAAGAATTGAAATACTTCATGTGGTGATCCCTTTTTTGTTTGTTTTCTTTATATTGGAATTTACTGGTGATGCTTATACATGTATATAGGGGTGTTAGTGTATTCTAGTCATACTTATTATTTTTGGAACTAGATGTTGATGTTCTTTACTCATTATTGGGTTTTGATGGCATTTACAATTTGTTGGGTAGTTATGGCCATTGATCAAGGTGGTGATGCCTCTTCCATTTTGTTTTGGGTGGTGATGTCCATTAGTTCATGGGGGTGGTTGTATATATCTTACTATTTGTATTTTTTCTAACTTCTATAATACTTTGCATGATATACTTGTTAACTATATTGAGATTAGAGGAATGATTAGACTTTGCTCTTTCAAATAATGTATAGCATACCATGTTACATGTTGTTTAAATATCTGTTTATGCAATAATTCTCTCCCTATTTCATGGGAGCCTTATTTCTTGATTTTTATCCCTTTTAATATTAATCAATTTACTTCTTATATGAACATACCGGCTTTTGCTAGTGTTTTCAACGTATTCTTATATGTGGGATTTTGCTTCCAATCCCTTAGGTGAAAGACAAGAAGTTGTTGATCATGTAGGCCTCACACCTTGAAAGTGTATCCAACCTAGTTTGGAGATAATTTTGAGGTTTACATATTACCCTTAGCAACCAATTATATTTACTTTCTAGTTATCCTTTACGTATCCACCCATACAAGCAAGATCTGTATAATGCAATAGTTGCAGATTAGGATTTTAAACATTATACCTTGTTATGGAAGAGGTACCAATGTGTAAACTTGCAACACATGGTTTAGAACCTAAACTTCCAATATACATCTATGTCTAATCTCACTAGATAAAAAAATTGAACTCATTTCTAGTGTCTTTAGCACTCTAAAAGTCACTTCAAGATGCATGTCAAAAACTAATTTTCCTATGTTTCAATACATGAATCCACCAATGAATGTAAATGGTGGATGGTATGCTTATTTTGGTGATTGGAACATATTCCAAGAAAAACAAAATTGGCTTTGTTGACCCTAAATCTATTCCAAATGTTACCTCTGGTGGAATGCACTATTCTGTTGCAAGTTCTACTACGGAACTAGTTGTTTTGTGTATGAAACCATCTATAAATGTGTCATTCTATGGTTGATATTTTTCTACTCAAAATGCATGTCGTTGGTGAAGACACTCATCCAAAATGAATTAGTTGTGCAAACTCATCTCCATAGTATACACATATTGAAGATGGAGGTCTAGAGTTGCTAGTTTCCTTCCTCCCATTCTCTCTTTCTCTTAGTTGCTATTAGGGTTTCTCAAACCTTAGAAATAACAATGAGGAAATGAGATATTATACATGGAGAGCCTCTTATCATATCATATATAGAGATGAAATGAAAGGGTATGGGTTCCCAAACTATAATTTGACCAGGCTTGTAGGCTCCCTCATTGAACAAGGGAATCCACCATGCACAGGCCCCACAAAATGCACCATTCTATGAGTCCCGGTGTGATGCAAACATGCATATTTCCTTGAGGGGTAGTGTTATGACCATATCTGAGCTTAATCAGTAAGTTAGGGTTTATGTGGATGATTACATGCTTTACTAGATTTATAATTACTTAAACATGATTGATGATGATATCTCAATCATGATATGTTAAACCTAATGAGAACCCCAAGTATGTTATCTCTTTGTATAATTAGGGTTTGAGAAAATATAAACCCTAATCGGCTGAAATTAGGGTTTTTACCAAATAGGCTAATGTTGGGGAGGAATGAGAGAGGTATGCAAATGATAATGAAAATGGTACTTGAAGGATAGGATAGCACAGTCGTGGTGGGTCGTTGGTGGCACGGGCATTCTAGGCCACACGACTATTTTGAAAGAATTGAACTATTGACCAAATTTTATACTCAAATATGATGAAACCAATGCACCATGGCCGTGGTAGGTAGCACGGCTGTGCTGGGTCGATCTTAGCATAGCCGTGGCAGCTAGCATGGACGTTCTGGGGCATTTACTCTTCAACTGACATTTCTGCATAATTTTGGATAGCTTTACTATTCGATTTTTAGTTATATAATGGAAGATTGGAATGATCTCATATTTTAACCAAAGATTTGTAACTCAATCATACACAACATGATAAATTTTCATAATTTTTGGAGAAGGTTTGATCTCTTAAATACACGAATTACAATAACTTTTTTATGACAGAAAATCTGCTGAAATAAGAAAAAGTTTTGTGAGGGGTCAATGTGTAATTGACCCAAGCAGCTCGATTTCTCTATATGGTCAACCTAACATACAAGGAGCTCTCATAATTTGTGATTCAATCTATAGAAATGAAATCCTAGAGTGAGAGAGAGAGTAATGGTTTGAGAGGAGAAAGTGATGGAAATGCTGACCTAGGGTTTTGTGGTCCAAGGAATGATGAAATCATATAAGTTTAGCTTCTTTGGATATAGTTTCATGGTGAATCTTCTCTCATATGTCAAGATTCCGTCCCTCCCCAGATTGGATTTGAAATCATATCAAATCAATTCCTTTTCTCACTCTTTCTCTCCTAATCTTCAATTCAAGGGTTTCCAAGTTGAAAGGAAGAAGAAAGTGGTGATTGCTAGGGTTTTGATATGTATTCAAGATTTTCAAATATGGGATACATTTTTAAGTTGTTTTATAGCTTAGGGTGAGTGGGTAAAAGAATATTTCAGTCAATTGTACTCAATTAGATGGTTTTAATTTATATTCTCAATTTCTCCCTAGATGACAATAAATGAAAAGAACTGTTCTTGAATTCAGTTTATAGAATACTTTAATTCATATTCCAACTACGATCTGAAAACGTTTATATGATGACATGGATATATAAATCCATGTATCTTGAATACTACAAAATTAATAAGTTTATTGAGAATCTTCTGAAGATCTGAATTTTCAAGTTATTCGGGTGCTTGAACAACATTATAGCCGAAATTCAGATCTATGTTTATATGATCTTACTTATGTTCCTAGTGCATATAATTATACATGTTTGATCTCTTTGATTTGATATATGGACAAATAGAGTTTCTAATTTTCACAATACACATCATGTGAATAGCAAGTAATCAAGGATGGAAACCCAATATAGTATGCTTTTACAAGTATACATATCTAATTTAGTAGTAAATGGTTGATTGAAATGATTCATGTGATATTGTGGGATTTTATCTGAATATTATCTTATATGCATATATTCTTTGTTTATGAGATTTGGATTTTTTAATTCAAATACTTGTCATGAAATGCATATGTTGTTATGCTATTGCAAGTGGAGATATGACATGCCCTAGATAGGTATGTTATCGATGCCATGCATAAATGAGAGAAATGTTGAATGAGAATATTTATATTAGTAGACATGATATACGTTTGAATACATGAGAAGTGTTATATGTGCATGTGTAAGGATAAACCCTAAGAAAGGGGTAAACAATATGTTAAGCATTCAGTTCAGTATCATCAGTGATTTCAATTCAATAGTCTGAGTAGTCATTAATATATAGAGTTAAAATAGATTAGTCTAAGAGAAAGATATAATCAAAGTTATAGTAATAATTGTAGCCCTGAACACCGTAGATTCCCTATGAGAGGTCTGTGCCGTAGGGATGAAATGACCTAATCCTGACCATGTCCAGTATACGGGGGTCAGATCGTACTAACATGTGGTATGGGGGATGAAGCCCTAGTGGAAGTCTCCTTAAAAATATAGTATGTAGTATCCAACATTAACCAGAGATCCTGGTGGCACTAGAGTACAAAAAAGACAATAGGTGGCTTGAATCTCTTCCTGTGTGCTCAGGTTAGAAGAGGAGTCCAGTTTTACGGCCCATAGGTGTGCCAAGGCCAGAGAGCCATTTTCCTGTTGCATACCAGTGATGTAGTCAGGCTTAACATCATGGGTGTGTCAGCTAAGTCTTGTACGGTGAGATCATATTTCGTTATGATTCTTCATATGTAGAGTACACTACATATGATCAAGGTATAAGATAAAATATGACAATATAAGTTTAAAGAGTTTCTTATAAGTAAGAAGAGTTAAGAAATATTTGATTTCAGTTTCACAACAGTTGTTCTTTAAATGTAATATTGAATATAGTGAGGATTATATTTCCATACTTGTTTATTTCTAATGATGTAGGCTTCAATGTTATTAGTAAGTTTTTGGAATATCTAGTCTTTTAATTTGAAATTACTATCTTGTTTTATTTCAATTATCCAAGAATGATAAATGTCTGATTCAGTACTTTAGACTGCATTATTGTTTTACCCATTCACTGAGCGAGTAGGCTCACCCCTCTACTCAAAATTTTTAGGGAAACTGTGGGGATTGAAGATATCATTGCATTAGAGTAGATCTATCACAAGAGTTAAGTCTGAGTATAGTTAAGCTCAGTTGGTCCTTGTCACTCTAGCTCCTTGTAAAGAAAAGAGAGAGAGTTGTAAATGATGATGTATAACATTATTCCTCTTTTAGCAATATATGTGAATCGGCAAGTCTTATGTGCTTAAAAGCATGAGAAACATAAAGAATGTTCATACATGCATTTTTACTGTTGAAATCAGATTAGAGAAATCAATGTTTAGATTCCCTTGTAAAGTTAGTTTATGTGGTTCAATGCGAGAAAACAAAGAGTTTGAAAAAGAAGAAAAAGTTAAGGGTGATCTTTGTATTACATTAAATCCTCAATTTATGCCCTAATCTCATGAT
Organism: Alisma plantago-aquatica; assembly: GCA_963693085.1. Taxonomy (NCBI): domain Eukaryota; kingdom Viridiplantae; phylum Streptophyta; class Magnoliopsida; order Alismatales; family Alismataceae; genus Alisma; species Alisma plantago-aquatica. The sequence goes on from OY856410.1 coordinate 399,363,183, forward strand.
TAGTGGTAATTGTGAGATCGGGGTGTAACAACTTGGTATCAGAGCTTAGGCTGAGTCGTCAGGGACCATTAGGATAGAAAGTTAGAGTTATAAGTGTGGCAGATAGGAGATGATGTGTCTATAGCTCTGGGAGGTCTGGGTATTTAGATACCCTGGCATGGTATCTGAATAGTTAGGTTGCCCAGTATCAAGCTACTTTGTCTATTCTTCTCTGAATGCCCTGGCCAAGCATGCAGTGGAGGGATGGGCTAGAGAGAAACCCTAGAAATATTAAGGTTAGAAGACTAGAAAGAAATAAATGGATTGAGCATAAGAATAGAATGTGATGCAACTCTTGTTCTATATTGCTTCTTTGATTAGAGATAAATAGAAATGCTCTTATATGTATGAGTTCATATTATCAGTTTGTAGAATATATATGGTTCTTTCATATTGTTGTGTATCATGAAGTGATTCAGTTATTGTTTATATTCTTTGTATCAAGTAGACCAGAAGTTATGTTTAAATGAGTTTGCCCCAAGTGGATATTCTTTCCACATGTTTGAGATTAATAGGAGTTGGTTAATCTTGAGTAGCTCTTGGCTTCAGGACTGTAGGTTCGGCCTGGTCTGGCTGGCCGGATGCATTACTGGGATCTAATGACTCCTATTAACAATATAATAAGAGTAGACTCTGGATAAATTAGACCCACATCATAGTGAGAATGTACATACACTAAGATGTTGAAACATATGGGAAATATTAGATTAGCTAAGAATCAGTTGGAACTGATATCTGAGATCCAACTTTGGGGCCTCATATGAGAAACCCTTAATTAGAAATAAAGGAACATGAAATAAGGTTCAGATTAAGTTTAATGATTAGTATTATATTAACTCTAAATATGAAATGTGGAAAAGATATGGGAAAAGTATGTAAGAGACAAGATAGTAAGAATCAATCATGAGGAATGGATCATATAATCGAGTAAAATACTTTTATGTATTCCAAAGCAAAGGGAAAATAGAAGAAAAGAGTTAAGTATACAATAAGTACATAGAAATGAAGAGTCTTCAGAAGAGTTAAAGTAAAGAGAATTAGATGAACATGTAAATCATAAGACTAGGATAAGAAACTTAGTTGAAACAAAGAGAAATGTTGGAAATGATGAGTTTGATTCCAGAATGAGGATTACATGACATAATTGAGAGCATGAAATGTATACCTTTATTATTAAGTTTAATACATTCATCCTTACTACCTTTGGATTACAACTCTCTATAGAACAACAAACTAGTTTCTAAAAGAAGAACAAAAGTGTAGCTTAACAAAATGAATAAGTCATACAAAGGTAGACTATACTCAAGAAGGAAAAACTTGATTGAAAGAGAAACTAAGTTTGACCCATGCATGAGTCATTTGGTTTAAAATGAAGGATATGTAATGTATTAAACATTAGGTGAAACTAGTAGAGAGAATATTGATTTAGAATTTCAACTTCACATTAGTAGAAGGAGAAAAAAATGTGTAACATGGTATACATGATCATACACATGAATAAGAAACATGATCATAAGAGAACAATTAGAAGTTAAAGATGATACGTGGAAGAGTAGTATATGGTAAGAGGATTATGGAAAGTAAGGAAGGGTTTGAAACATGATGGAGTAATATAGATTATAAAAGAAAGAGGTTAGGAGATTCAAGCAAATGCTACTTAGTCAAGTATCCTTGTTCTAATTAAACCTACACACAAGAAATGTATTAATGGAATGTTTGAAGATAAGAATTCTAAGTCTTAGAACTGTCTTCTCTTCCATATATTACTTAATGAGAGAAATCTGGGAATGAAGTGATAAGAAAATGAATCATACATGATGCATAACCACCAAGGTATAGACATATAGTGAATGTAATAATGACACACAATATGATGATGAAACCCTAGAAGGGTAAATTGAGAATGTAATTTATCTGAATGGCCAAATAAGAGAAAGGAAATTCAATTGATAAGATAAGGAAGACTTTAGTAAAACTTGTGAGATCCAAAGTTTGGATTTCAAATTAAGGGAGTAAAGCCATATCATAATAACATCATGTTACTGATAAGGACTAAACCCTAGAATGTTTAGAGTTGTAGTAGTTCAAGGGATGTCACTAGTGATTTGACCTTGAATACTAGCATCTCTATAAAACAAGATCATGAAATTTGCACTATGAGAAGTAAACTAGCACTGATAGTAATCCAGGGTTTTAAGGTAGCTAATCTGAAAGGTAGATAAACAATATGGAAATGATTCAGAGCAAAGAGTAAGATATAAATTTGAAATGTAACAAGTGTGTTTTGAACAAAAGGAGAAATACAATATGAGTGAAGTGCGATAAGAAATAAATTATTGCAGTGATAGCAAGAATGATGAATAACCTATTTGTACCTTGTATGTTTCAATTTTAGGGATGTTTAATCTACATGATTAACATGAGAAGGATAAGTAGAAAAAAGTAAGTATAATGAATGAAGAGAGAGATAAGAGAAAACAAGGGCTTTTAGTAATATGTGAATTTGTTTTTAGAAGTATAATTTGTTGAAGGTATATTAAGGGATGTAAATTGGTTCTATGTATGATTTTAGTGTACATGTGCAAGCAATATGTTAATTTAAGGTGTCTAATAGTTGTAGTCATTCATACCAGTAATCCATATAGTATTGTACAATTGTGGTATGGTGATATGTGTTTAATAATGATGGAACAAATGAAGGGTTACCCTGAATAAGGTAGCCTTACCTATTCACTCATATGAATAGAAGGGATGATAACCATATTGTATTGATATGTAACCCCAATGAGTATAGCTTGTTATACCTAGCTTTAATATAACTAAGAGATGGTAATTGGGTATGAATAGTCCTTGAATGACTAATACAATCATGGAGTACTCTGTTACTATTTTTGAAACCCTAGTATGCTATAACTTGATGGTTACACCTTGAATTATGTGTGGGTTCATACTTGAGAATAGTATGAGATGTGATGGTGATGCTTCACCTTATGCATCCGTGATGCAATGGGGATGTCGTGAATAGTATTGTACAATTGTTGTTGAATCTAGTCTTCCAACTCAAGACTATTTTGCTATTTGAGTAGCACAATAGTAAAATTCAAAACAACACGGTGAACTCTCTTTTGTGACTTAGAGGTAACACAAAACAATAGTACATATTGAGATGTATGAATTGAGATATTTGTATTATATTATCAATGTTGAGGTAACACCTCAAGAGTATGAAAATATTGAAATGGTTGTTTCTCTCTCTATCCTATGATTGATTGTGGCATAAATAATTCGTTGGATATCATTGGGAACTATTTCAGACATTTTGTGATTAGAAAATAAATAAAGGACTTAATGTTGAAAGATACATTTAAGTATGAAATATAAGAATATAATGACCTGTAAGATATCAGAAGCTTAAAATAAACCTTGAAAGTACTTTGCTTGCATATTTATATTTCGGGGGAAAAACCTTTTTAAGGGGGAGAATTGTTATGACTGTATTTGAGCTTAATCAGTAAGTTAGGGTTTATATGGATGATTACATGCTTTTCTAGATTGATAATTACTTAAACATGATTAATGATGATATCTCAATCATGATACGTTAAACCTAATGAGAACCCCAAGTATGCTATCTCTTTGTATAATTAGGGTTTGAGAAAATATAAACCCTAGTCAGCTGAAATTAGGGTTTTCACCAAATAGGCTCATGTTGGGGATTAATGAGAGAGGTATGCAAAGGGGAAATGAAAATGGTAGTTGAAGGATAGGATAGCATGGTCGTGGTGGGTCGTTGGTGGCACGGGCATTCTAGGCCACACGAGCGTTTTGAAAGAATTGAACTAATGACCAACTTTTATACTTGAATCTAATGAAACCAATGCACCATGGTCGTGGTAGGAAGCATGGCCGTTCTGGGTCCATCTTAGCATGACCGTGGCAGCTAGCATGGTTGTTCTGGGGCATTTACTCTTCAACTGACATTTCTGCAGAATTTTGGATAGTAGTGCACTATTAGATTTTTAATTATTTAATGGAAGCTTGGAATGATCTCAAATTTTTAATGACGATTTGTAACTCAATTATACACAAAATTCTAAATTTTCATAATTTTTTAAGAAGGTTTGATCTCTGAAATACACGAATTACAGTAACTTTTTTATGATAAAAAAATCTGCTGAAATAAGAAAAAGTTTAGTGAGGGTCAATGCGCAATTGTTCCAAGCAGCTCAATTACTCTATATGGTCAACCTAACACACAAGGAGCTCTCATAACTCGTGATTCAATCTAGATAAAAGAAATCCTAGAGTGAGAGGGAGAGTTAGGGTTTGAGAGGAGAAAGTGATGGAGATGCTGACCTAGGGTTTTGCGGTCTGAGGAATGATGAAATCATGTAAGTTTAGCTTCTTTGGATATAGTTTCATGGTGAATCTTCTCTCAGATGTCAAGATTCCGTCCCTCTCATGATTGGATTCAAAATCATATCAAATCAAGTTCTTTTCTCACTCTTTCTCTCCTAATCTTCAATTCTAGAGTTTCCGAGTTGAAAGGAAGAAGAAAGTGGTGATTGCTAGGGTTTTGATATGGATTCGAGATTTTTAGACATGGGATACATTTTTAAGTTGTTTTACAGCTTAGGGTGAGTGGGTAAAAGAATATTTCAGTCAATTGTACTCAATTAGATGGTTTTAATTTATATTCTCGATTTCTCCCTAGATGACAATAAATGAAAAGAACTATTCTTGAATTTAGTTTATAGAATACTTCAATTCATGTTCCAACTATGATCTGAAAACATTTATATGATGACATGGATATAGATATCCATGTATCTTGAATACTACAAAATTAAGAAGTTTATTGAGAATCTTCTGAAGATCTGAATTTTCAAGTTATTCGGGTGCTTGAACAACATTATAGCTGAAATTCAGATCTATGTTTATATGATCTTACTTATGTTCCTAGTGCATATAATTCTACATGTTTGATCCCTTTGATTTTATATATGGACAAATAGAGTTTCTAATTTTCACAATACATATCCTATGAATAGCAAGTAATCAAGGATGGAAACTCAATCTAGTATGCTTTTAAAAGTATACATATCTAATTTAGTAGTAAATGGATGATTGAAATGATTCATGTGATATTGTGGGATTTGATCTGAATATTATCTTATATGCATATATGCTTTGTTTATGAGATTTGGATTTTCTAACTCAAATACTTGTCATGAAATGCATATGCTGTTATGCTATTGCAAGTGAAGATATGACATGCCCTAGATAGGTATATTATTGATGCCATGCATAAATGTGAGAAATGTTGAATGAGAATATTTATATTAGTAGAAATGATATATGTTTGAATACATGAGAAGTGCTATATGTGCTTGTGTAAGGAGAAACCCTAAAAAAAGGGTAAACAATATGTTAAGCATTCAATTCAGTATCATCAGTGATTTCAATTCAATAGTCCGAGTAGTCATTAATATACAAAGTTAAAAGAGATTAGTCTAAGAGAAAGATATAATCAAAGTTATAGTAATAATTGTAGCCTTGAACACCATAGATTCCCTATGAGAGGTCTGCGCCATAGGAATGAAACAACCTAACCCTGACAATGACCAGTATATGGGGGTCGGATCGTACTAACAGGTGGTACGGGGGATGAAGCCTTAGTGGAAGTCTTCTTAAAAATACAGTATGTAGTGTCCAACATCAACCAGAGATCATGGTGGCACTAGAGTACAAAAAAGCCAATAGGTGGCTTGACTCTCTACCTGTGTGTTCAGGTTAGAGGAGTCATGTTTTACAGCCCATAGGTGTGTCGAGGCTAGAGAGCCATTTTCCTATTGCAGACCAGCGATGTAGTCAGGTTTAGCATCCCAGGTGTGTCAGCTAAGTCTTGTATAGTGAGATCGTATTTCGTTATGACTCTTCATATGTAGAGTACACTACATATGATCAGGGTATAAGCTAAAATATGATAATATAAGTTTAAAGAGTTTCTTATAAGCAAGAAGAGTTAAGAACGATTTGATTTTAGTTTCACAACAGTTGTTCTTTAAATGTAATATTGAATATAGTGAGGATTATATTTCCATACTTATTTATTTCTAATGATGTAGGCTTCAATGTTATTAGTAAGTTTTTGGAATATCTAGTCTTTTATTTTGAAATTACTATCTTATTTTATTTTATTATCCAAGAACGATAAATGCCTGATTCAGTTTTTAGACTGCATTATTGTTTTGCTCATTCACTAAGCGAGTAGGGTCACCCCTCTACTCAAATTTTTTAAGGAAACCATGGGGATTGAAGATATCTTTGCATTAGAGTAGATATGCCACAAGAGTTAAGTCTGAGTATAGTTAAGTTCAGTCGGTCCTTGTCACTCTAGGTCCTTGTAAAGAAATAAGAGAGAGTTGTAAATGATGATGTATAACATTATTCCTCTTTTAGCAATATATTTGAATCAACAAGTCTTATGTGCTTAAAAGTATGAGAAACATAATGAATGTTCATACATGCATTTTTACTATTGAAATCAGATTAGAGAAATCAATGGTTAGATTCCCTTGTAAAGTCAGTTTATGTGGTTCAATGTGAGAAAACAAAGAGTTTGAAAAAGAATAAAAAGTTAAGGGTGATCTTTGTATTATGTTAAATCCTCAATTTATGCCTTAATCTCATTATTAGTGGTAATTGTGAGATCGGGGTGTAACAGGTGGGTCCCTAACTTCTAGTAACCAATTTACAAAGATCGGATCCATTTTCCAACTCATCAAAATTCATTTTTAGACCCTTGTATATGTTATAGCTAAAATTGAGTCCAAATTTGCTTTTCATCAAGCTATCTCCTGGTGTTTGACCTTGTAGGCATATGTAGGAAAATGATTAGCTAATCAATACTAAGATCATAAGCAATGATCTGTATCTAGCAACACATCATTACTACTCAAGTTGTAGGATTGGTTAGACAAGACTAAACTATAAACGACCAATGTTACCATGATGTATAATACTTTTGTCACAGATATCCAAATTGAACTAGAGGCATGTACATGTCATTCTCGTTATGCTCATTCACACAGACTAGCAAGATACTTATGATCTTAGTATCACATAATAACTCACATGATCATTGTCATGCATTTGTATAAACTCACTTATCAAGAGGCCTAGGATATCACTCCCATTATGTGGGAGGACATATTCCTTATACATCACTTATAATGTGCTCATCACACCCAATCACTCCTTTATGACAAACTTCTTCAATATCATGTTGGTCTATGTCAAAGCATTAACGATTGCCACATCATCATAGTAGTGACTCTAGGTCGAAGGACCACACCACCACTATCATATTTAAGAGTTGATTATGAACATCATATAATGGTCCATGAATCAATATAAAAGTTAGTATGTCCAATACACTTGTTGTTTAACAAGTACATGTGTGTCTAACTTGGTATCCAATACCCACTACCTATGATACATGGTCAACGCTCAACACACATACTAGTCACATATGAATCATTTTTTTTCAAATCCACAATAATACTTGACCATGGACATTTAAGAATATTGTTCTTAATATCCATTAGGATCTTATGTTCAAGACTCATAATTGAAGTCCCATGGCTTTAAACCAATCATTGTAAGGATATTTATTATGTACATTGATATCACATTAGTCTAACATGCATGAATGGATTGGAATTGTCTTTATTTATCAAATCAAAAGTAAAACATATCTATGTATCCATCATCCAATGAATGCATTCCAAGGAATATACATCAAAAAGTTTGACATTTTTCTCTTGATAAAGTTGTATTGTTTAGATGTTTTTGCTCCATTTCTATGCTTTCATTTTTATTAGGTCAAACTTGAAATGAGAGTGGATGATCACTCTTTTTTGTTTGAGTAATGAGTGGTTCTCCTTTTGAGTCCCACTAATTATAATTGTGGTTTCAGATCCATGACAGTCAGTTAAATTTGACTATTTCAATTTGAATCTCTTGCAGCATGTGTATGACATGTATGTTGCATATACATTGTACATTTATTTTTTCCAGACACTCCGACATGTTTGGATATGACTCCATTGTTGGGTCCCATGGGGATATATATGGGTGTAGAAGACACCAAAACCTAGTTATGGGATGCCATGGATGAATCTTGTATTGGTAATCCATGATCTCAAGATCCTTTAACATATGGAGTTTGAACTTTAGTGTCTTAAGCTACCCTGACTGCTACTATCCCTTCCCTGACATTGGGTATTACTACAAATAAAGAATTTGTTCTACTATGATAAATACTTTCACTTGCCTTACAGGGAAATCCAACACCCTTGCTGCCCTAGACAGATCAAGGGAGTATTGCTCTCAACAATTTCATTAAGATGCAAACTGTGTACTTTAAAGGAAATAATGAAGTTAATATTATGAATTTTTTTTGATGAATTGATACTCTCCACCAAATGGATTTTTGAGGGAATTCCTTGTTCTTAGAACCAAAACTTTCATTTTTCTTCATCATTGTTAGAAATACCAGCCTATCGTTAGTGGAATGGCATTTCCAGAACATGTGACATCGCTTAGATGACAAGGGCACAATTTCTGACCTTATTCAAAGTAAAATACATTTCTCCAACTTATTAAGAAATAATAAAGTGAATTACACATCTTACTAAAAGGTTCCAAGGCAGTTGGGGAGTACATGTGGAGGTTCCTTCTTATAGAATTTTATTATATATACTTGTATAGTTGAGGAAAGGCATGTCACTCTGATCCCTGAAGGACCCAATCATAATTTTGTCTGCTCTCTACTTTCCTATATACCTCTGTCTTTTCAAAAAATGTTTAACAAGGAACTAGAAATAGTAGTGTACCCTAGATACTAGCCTCCAACTCAAAGTAACAAAAGAAAGTTCTATTATGATGACTTGAAGGTGACTTGTTGTATCAGATGCCAAAAGAGGCATATTACTTGAAATTGTCCTCCTAAACTAGTTGGTCCAATCATGTGTTACCTTTATGGAGAGCCTAGGCATATCTGATCTAGGTGTCCTTGACTTCAAGGAGGACAATCACCATCTCATCAACAACAACAACCCGTGAATAAGGTCAACAACCACATTGACAGATGAAGAGATATTGAGAGGCATATAGGTATGTCAATGCATTAGATAGTGAATATGTGCATGAGAAGAATAATGAAGGTACTTGACATGCATGCACATAAGTCTTACTTTTACATAGTGAATGCTTGACACATTTTAATGTATGTATACAATTATAGTATGGTGACATGTGTAGGTATTGGTATGGTGACTTAACCCTCCTCTCTTTGGATCCACTTTTATTCTTGTACAATTATGATAATCAGTTTTATTTTTCCATTAAGATACTATACGTACAAAGACAAATTTATAGATTTCATCATTTTTCTCTAGAGCCCAGTTTTGATTAATGAAGTGCATAGTAGTTTAGTGACCTATAGAGCGTAACAATAGGGCTAGTTAAATTTAGACATGTAACCTTAGGTTTGAAACTATAGTTAAATCGGAGTAGAATATACAAAACCCTTACATATTGTACTTGTTTATTTTGATGTCTTAGGGTAACCCTTTTTAAGGGATGAAATTAGTTTGTTAGTATATGTGTAAATCCTCTTTAGTAGGTGGAGTGTAGTGGTGCATGCACCGTCGACGCACACACTTGAAATGACAAATTTGTAAACCCTAAGATGGACATGATCAAATACACAAAGAATACTACCCCACAAGCACATAGGATCCTATAACAGTGTAGGAGTAGGAAAGTTAAGGGTTGAACCTAGGGGAAAGATGGGGCAATAGAGCTTAGTTAGTTTTGTCTAGGCTCCTAATGCAAAGTCTAGGGTTGAAGGGTTCAACTTGGATTTGTTTTATTACACTAATTGGTTCAAGCGAGCAAGTAAAGGAAAACATGTGCAAAACCTAATTTAACCCTAGATAGATTAACTTAATTAGAAAAAAAGAAAAAGATAAGTAAGAGAAGAGTAGTTTACACTAAGGCAAGCAAACAAGAGATAACACTAACACTATACTCGCAAAGAAATTCTAATTAACAAGCTAGAAATGGCTACTATTTAAACTAAACATAAAACTACAATTCACTAGAAATTAGAAACTAGGTCAAGAAAAGGACTAAATTAGCAACTAACTAGTTAGAGCAAGCACAAAGTAGCACTAACTACACTAGAAAACAATAAATATCATGATCAAGACAATTAACTAAGTAAAAAAGTAAAGCAACTAGCTAAGCAATCATAAACTAATCAAGTAATTAGGGTTTGAAGCAAGTTATGGAAGTGAGGGTTGTTTGGGGTAATGTGACTAGAACCTAGGTTGGGGTATCATAACATGCAATCAATGTTCATTCATTTAGATCACCAAACCAAACAACAAGTTATAGGCTAGAAAAATTCCCTAAACCACTAATTGACCATGCATGGGATAGGGTGTGTATAGGGGAGTTAGTCCATATCACATTTCTATCCATCCTTGCGAGGCTCATTTGGATTAGGGTTTAGGTGGAATTCTAATCGGATCTTACTGAGAATAGGTTTCTAGGATATAATCTCATAAGATAGAAGCTCTTAGGGCATCTAGAGTATCAATGAAGAAGCTAAGAGTAGTAATTTAGGGTGGAAATGAGGGTTTTACACATCACATCACCTACCATCTAGCATTTATGAAGATCCAAACAATTTTCACTATCTACTTATATCTCTCACCTAGGTGTAGGAGAATGGATTAACATGTTGAAAATGGGTAGCTAGCTAGGGATTCACTAGTTGAACCTAGGAGCTTATCCCCAAAATAGCTACATATAAGACACTTCCTACAATCCTAGGTGATTTCAAGCATAAACCAACAAGAAATCCATGGGAAATGAGACAAACGTAGATCATAATCATTAACAAATGACATTACAAAGTTTTACATATTACTTTCCCCCAACATGGCATATGAGTCACATTTTAACCCCAAACATCTCACCTAGGGGGGACTTAGCTACTCATGGAAATGGAAAATAGAAAAAGGGATAAGAAAGATATATATGTAGACATTGAGCTCAAAGTAGTATCTGAAATCCTCTTCTTCAAAAACTACAATATCATTCACTTCCCTCCTCTAAGGTGAAGTTGCATGGAAAGTGACCAAAACCCTAACAAGAAGGATTTTGGGGCGGAAGGCGAGGAAATGAGAGTTGAGTGAAGTAAGTGGGAGATGGGGAGGTGAATTAAATTCTCAAGGGGTATAACACTTGACCTTCAGCTTTCTTAAAGGCTTTTATAGAGGTCTAGGGGGTCTATGGTTAATTGGGGGCATAAATGGGAATTTAGTGCAAAAATAGGCTGGACTTTCTGGCAATCGGTTATGTTGAGAACCACTTCCATGGTGAGTGGGGTGCATAATGGTCGTACCCAAGTGGAACATGCGAGGTGGTGGAGATGGAAATGTTGGTTAATTTGGGTGTAGTGGGTGCTTTAGTTAAATGCCTGTGGTGGACACCACGACCAAGTGGGAGTGATGGTAGCACGTTCCTATGAGATGACACAACTGTTTTGGAGGAAGGGAGTGCTAGCCATCCTCTTCTACACAGGCTTACTGGCATCTTGGCTGAACAGTTGTGTTGGGCTATATAGCCGTGTTGGGTTCTTTGTGGCACGACCGTGCAGTCCAGCACATCTATGTTGCTGAGCTTGCTTTGATTTCTTGATTTTATTGTTGTGATTCTTGACTTGGGCAACACAAATGTTCCTTGCTACCACGGTTGTATTGGGGGTCTTATAGGGCACTTTCATCTTTTCTTTGGTTTTTTGTGGGGTTCTTTTCTCTAAGTCAGATCTTAACCACTAGGGGTATGTTGAGGAAGCTCTAGGACCCTCCTTAGGATCCTTCAAGGATGGAGAAACCCTATGATCATCCTCCTTCTCGCTGATCCATCCAAACCATGGTCCAATGACCTAAAAGAATGAAAAGAAAGTCCATAAGTTCATTTGATAGTAATACTCATATTAGGGGAAGTGGCATGCATTCTAACATGTTCATATTTGATTAAAGTACAAAATGACACAAGACGAAGCCCTAAAACAAGATAGAATCACCACCCCAAACCTAAAACATAGTTGTACACAAATATGCTCCAACTTAATCTCATTTTCACTTCATTTAAGAAAGACATGGGAGAATGCAATCATCATGATGTTGACTGGATAAAGTAAGTTCACATGTTTAATTAGACATGAAATATGTGGTGACCCGCCATTCTAAACAAGATTTACTAAAAAAACTTAATCAGCACTAATCAATCATATTACCATAAAGGTACAAAATTAAAGCTAAAAAAACTTTCCAAACATGTCAAAGAACATTTACACAAAGATCTGACATCATGCATATATATAAAACCATGCTATGTATCTTTTAGTCTATTATGTGGTCTCAGCCACAACCTGTTATACAAAAATATATTTTCCACATATATACAACATGCACATAGGATAAATACACTACCAAAATATATACTTTATACACAACATCTACAAAACTACCCCGCCTGAACCTAAGAGTACAGGGAAGACTCTAGGACTCACTAAACAACCTACCTACCTTCTTCCTCTATGGATCTCCAAACTTCTCCTCCTTGCTACCACAAGTATTTCTATGTTGTTGACGATCACCTAAAAGATGTGCTGACCCACGAGGTGAGAACCATGTCCCAACGAGAGATATAACTTTTAAGAACGTCACTTGCTTACCAAAAATATAAAATTTTATTAAGCAATTAAAGCAGATTGTATTATAGAGTTGAAATACTATATAGCTTACTCATAAGAACATACATATATAGAGTCATAAGAACATTTAAATTCTCTTAGAACATTATAAATCATCTACAGATTAAAAGAAACATATCAAGGGTCATCATCCAATGTAAGTCATTAAGTAACCCTAACATATATGCTACACGGCTTATTTACATATTTTATTAAGCCATGGATATTTTGAGGCGTACCACTCAAACTACTAGTTGACCACTATAAAGTCAAAATCAGCCCCGTGTAAGATTTAAGATGTCAGGAATCATAAGATCTCTTCCCCTTGATCAATACGAGTAACAATTGTAGTGGTACATCGTCCCAACTACTAAAATAGCCTAGTCTGTCCTAGTTACACATGCCATGGAACTAGAGACCAAGGTATATACCCTCAAAATCCAAGTTACGACCATAGTCACTCTCAACACATATCAACTCCGAGACACGGCCTCAACCTTTCTCTAAAACCTTAGAATTTAGATGGCAGAGATATACCCTCCTTGCACTCACATATACTCAATAGTATATGACTCTGAGATCCTCTTGGGATTACTCATTTGACTATCCAATAAGTTATGACACTGAGATACCTCTACCATCTCGAGGTTATTAGGGTTACACTTGATTAATTATGTTGTTTAAGTATTTTGACTGCATTAATCAAGTTACAAACAAGATTCTATAGTGTGCTTACAAAATAAATTTTGGAATACAACTTCCAAAGGTATAGAATGTATGAAACTTGTTCCATGTCACTCCATCGTGGTATATTCATCCATTCTCAGCCATAAAAAGGACTAGATCCCAAACTAGGGTGCATAATGGCCCAAAATGTCATTTAGGCAAAACAATAATAACTTCATGTAGGAACATCCTTATCATACAAAGTTTTACATAGAGTTTAACAAGTCAAAAACAATATATTACCCCAACATTCAACATAAAAGTTCATCGGATGTCAGAGTTATGACATTTCCAAGAACTAGGCATTTATGTGACTAAATCCTAGCATGGATGAGCTACTTTCAGCATTATAACTTCGTCCAAATATCATTTCAGCACCAAAATTGTAAATAAAATCATTGAAACCTCCATTGGTTAACCATTATATAATAAGGTTTAAAGTTTGGGCCAGATTTATGTACATTGGGTACCAAAACATCACATATTTTAGATTTTTAGAAGTCATGACATTAATTTTCAGATTTTAGACTTTGCATGCTCAAGAAAATCTCATTTATATAAGAAGAATACATGTTCAAAGGGACTAAGGAAAGCTTAAGAACTTGTATCATCATCATTCTCATATCAAACAGTGCACAAAAAGGCCATCTTTCCTCATATTACGGGTTTTCAAGAACAAGATTTACATAAATAGGTTATGAGTAGGCAAGAAGAATATTAGAGGTTATATCACTCACCTCAATGTGAAGAAGAACGTCCAAACATCAAGGTATCACAAAGAAGAGAAGATAAAACTTGAGCTTTGCACTCCAAAGGCTCCAAGGTAGCTCCTATCTTCAAGAACAGAGTAGATCTAGAGAAAAATAAAGAAGAAAAAGAGTCCTTCATCCATGTGTATGAGTTTCCAGTTAGGAACACTATAAATCTCTACCTTGGTGAAGGGAAGAAGCAGGAGAACAGAAAGAACAAGGTTAAGAGGGAAGATCTTACGTGCACAAAGTAAGAAACTAGGCAAGAAAATTTCAATCCGTCCTAGAAGAGCTAGATCCAAGTCCTACCACAACATGCAACCATGATCTAGCAAGGCTTCATCTCCAAGATTCTCCTCCTTCACCAACCGATGGTTTTGGATGAGCTCCGGCAACAAGAAAGTATTTGGAGTCGAAAGGTCTATTTGAGGAAAGAGGGGAGGGGTATATGTTGACCTAAGTGTTAAGCATTGTCCATATTTTGATGATGACATAACCATTCCATTCATATGTATCTAATATGTCTATTTGAGATTGATTTCATCTATTAGGAACAAGAAAAGGATCAATTCAATGAAGACCTAGGTTGATCAAGTTCAAGTCAAAATCAATGCAAACACACTTTTGTTGAAAATTCCCTAAATCACTCAGGATATTTTTTATAATAATTTGTATTAATGTTATGACTTGTAACTAAGATGAGGAGCACTTAGTTAGAATCTTTGATCTCTTTAAAGACATTTTCCAAAATGCATCACATGTTGTTTGATCGGTCGAGTTTTCCTACCAAAAATTCGACCGATGCCTAGGATGGGTCTTGGAAATGTCTAGGTTTGGCCGAGTTTACCTTAGGATAAACTCGACTGACACCTTGCACTGGTAAACTAGTTTTAAGTCACTGGTCAAGTTTCATCTAGGATAAACCTGGCCGATAACTGAAAATTGTCTTGTCACATAGTTCTATCGGCCGAGTTACCTTTATGGAAACTCGACCGATTGCACTGTACAGAATGTGTAGACAAAGTGATTCTAGTCTTTAGTGTTGCAAACATCAAAAATAGATCCATTGCAACACCCCAAACAACTAGATTTCTTTCCCAAGTGCTTCTAGTGGCTAGTGGACACCCCCAACTACAAATAGGACCCCTTAGACTTCATTCCAAGTTTGCTCCTTCATGTTATTCAAGCTCCTAGCTATAGTTGAGTGCATTTTTATACTAGATCCCCTTTCTTTCTCTTGCTTACAAATCCAAACATCCATATGAGTCAAATAGGCTATGTGTGAGAGAGCTACTTCATTTGCTCTTGTTAATCTCTCAAAGCTTACATTTCCCAACCCCTTTGTCAAGAGCAAAGTTGGTGAAAAAGCTTCTCCAAGGTGAAGGAGAAGGTGAAGGGTACAGATCTTTGAGGAGAGTAGGTAATTCCTTCAAGGCGGAAGACTCAGTGTAAGAGGGGAGCTCCTTGGCGAAGGTGTCCAGCTCGTGCAAGAGTGGGTAAGCCCTTGTAGAGGTTGAAGACTCTACCTCAAGGATATGTAAGACCTTATATGGTTTATTTTCTCCTTTTGGTCCTTAAAAAGGAAGGCTAGGTGTTCTTTCCCTGTAAAAGGAAGGTCTTATTGTATGTCTTATAATAGAATATAAGTATGCCATGGTTGCAAAATCCTAGGGATGGAACTCTCTAGTTAGTGGATTGACTTTCTCCTAGTTTGGAGATTGGAACCACTCTATATAGCTTGTTCTTATTCAATCTCTCTCATCCTTACTATGTATGCTTAGTTTCATGTCAAATTCCATATTTGCAATCCTATTTATTGAAGTAATTTGAAGGTCTAATTGATTTTGTTTAAGTGCTTTTTTAGCTCTATTCACCCTCTCTAGAGCACTTTGATCCAACAAGCGGTTCAGATCCACGATCTTCTCTGACAAGATCACCCACGTGATAAGAAGATGGGTGATAGCCTCTTAGGTTCTCTAAACTTGGAGGGTGAATTCTCCATGAGGCCTCCAATCTTCGACGGCACAAACTTCCTTTATTGGAAGCGATGGATGAATTTCTACTTGCAAGGGATGAGCTAAGACATGTGTAAAGTAGTCATCCTTCCATACAAGGAGTCGGCCAGAGAAATAGCCACTTGGGATGAAGTTACACTAAAGAAGGCATAGCTGAATGCAAAGGCCATAAGCTTCATTTATGCATCCCTCACATCTTTTGAGTTCAACAGAGTCTCTTCTTGGAATACAACCCATGAGACATGGAACAAGATTTGCATCAGCTATGAAGGGACTAAGAAAGTCAAGGAGTCTAAGATCTACATGCTCAAGGGTCTCCTTGAAAACTTCAAGGTGGGGAAGAAGGAGAGAGTTGCCAAAAAGTACTCAGACTCAACACCATCATCAATGGACTTGCTTCTTTGGACCATCCTATGGATAGAAGAACCATCAACTCCAATATCCTTAGGTCTCTTCCCAAAAGGTGGGTATCCAAGGTGACTTCTATTGAAGAAATTAGAAACCTTGATGGCATTGCCACCAAAGATCTTATTGGCAATTTTCAAGCTTATGAGCCAAGACTTGACAAGCAAGAGGAAGATGAGAAGCAAGAAGAGAAAGAGTAAAAGAAGATCAAGGATAGTGCATTCAAAGATCAAGTGGAGGCAATTGTTCTCCAACAATAACTTGCTTGCCAGCCTACTCCCCCTTCCTCAAGTGAAGATGAAGCCCTTATTGATCATGAATCTAACTACTCCAAGGGGAAGCACTTCAAAGGAAAGTCATCCTCCTCCTTTACTCCAAGGTGCTATGAATGTTACCAAAAAGGACACTACAAGAATGATTTCCCCAAGGCAATGAAGTCCTACCACAAGAGAAAATCCAAGAAGAAGGAGGACTACAAGAAGGATGTAAAGTACAATAAGAAGGATAAGAAAGAAAGAAGAAGCAAAGATGCAACCCATGCCACATGAGAAGAGTTTTATTCTAGTGATTACAGCTCAAATGATGGGGAATGCCACCTTGCTCTCATGGCTTCAACTAGTAAAGATATTGGTGAGGTAAGTGAGGTGAGTTTAAATGAACTTCTAAAGAAGGCCTAGTTGATATGATTAAACCTTCCCACTCTTCTTATTCTAAATTCAAATCCAAGAAGAAGAGGTTAGGAAAAATTATTAATGGATTGTATGCTAAAATAGACATTTTTGAGAAAAATGAGAAGGTTCATCTTGATATTATTGATTTTTTCAAGGGAAGTTTCTTAATCTTGAGATCCAATAATATGGAGTTGAATTAGAGAATGATATCTACCTTAAGAACATCAATATTCTTAAGGAGGAAAACCAAACCCGCCTTGATGAGCTTGTCTTACTTAGAACTAAAAATTATCATCTTAGACATGCTTGTGATGATATTAAAGATGAAAATAGGATCTATCTTGATGAGCTTATCATGCTTAGAACTGAAAATGTTAGATTTCTTGCTCAAATAAATGATCTTTCTTCTAGACCTTTATTGACTAGTAATGAAGTATCTAGCATTACTCTTGAGAGAGATTCTTATCATACTAAATCCTTCTATTTAGAGGCATACCTGCTTCATGCTTGAGATGATTTATCTAGTCTTATTCAACTTCCATTACTCTTAGTGTTGATAATAAAAATCTTAGATCTTCCTTGCAAAAGTTTCTCAAAGGAAAAAAGTCCCTCAATGAAGTTTTAGATCACTCTACCAAATATAGTGGTAAAAGTTGTTGGGGATATGAGGGATCTCTAAAAAGCAAGGGAAAGGGTAATAAAAAGAGCAAGGGACCTCCTATCTTCCATGGAGAGTCATCCAGCTCTAAGAAACCTATGGTTTGTGCACATTTCAAGAGTTACGATCATTATTCTACTTGTTATACTTACAAGGAAAAGGGGGCCAACCCAAAGATAAAATGGGTCCCCAAGCTAACTTTAGATCCCAAAGTTTGAGTTGGGGACCAACATCTTCCTTTCTTGTACGTAAAAGAAAAATGGATTCTTGGTAGTGTTTGCTCAAAGCATATGATGGGTGAAACCAGCCACTTCAACAAATTCACTAAAAAGAAAAGAGGATCAATGACTTTTGGTGATAACTACAAAGGTAAGGTGATTGGTGAGGGTGATGTAGGTGATTCATTATGCATAAAGAATGTTCTTCTTGTGGATGGCCTACATCACAATTTAATTATTGTTAGCCAATTATGTGTTAATGGTTATCTTGTTTTATTTACCTCACTTGAATGCTTGCTTCTAGGTTCCCTTTCCTATAATGTTATATATAAGGGAACTAGAAATGGAAACATTTATGTTATTGTTCTTGATTCTCTTAAGCCTATTATTGGTAGATGCCTAGTTTTTTATAAGAGTGATATATCTTTGTGGCACCATAGGCTTGGTCATGTATATATGTATCAATTGAAGAAGTTGAGCAAAAAGGAATTAGTAAAGGGACTTCCTAATTGGATCTTGAGAAGGATTAGGAATGCCAACCTTGTACACAAGGAAAGCAAATAAAATCCTCCTTTAAATCCAAAGGAGCCCTTAGTACCAAGACAGATCTTGAACTTTGTCATATTTATCTATTTGGACCTATGAGAACTCAATCACTTTGTGGTAGCAAGTATTGCCTTGTGATTGTTCATGATTTCTCTTTCTATACTTGTACCTTCTTCTTAGTTTCAAAAAATGATACTCTCGATGTTTTCTCTACTTTTTGCAGATGATTTGAAAACAAAACTTCTTCTCGAATCATCTCTATCTGCAATGACCATGGGGGAGAATTTCAGAATGATATGTTTGAAAGGTTTTGTGAGGAATCATGTTATATGCACAAATTTTCTTCCCCTCATACACATCAACAAAATGGGGTTGTAGAGAGAAAGAATAGGTTGCTACAAGAAATGGCTAGGACCATGTTTGTAGAGAAAGAAGTTTTGGGTTGAAGATGTTAGCACCTCATGTTTTGTGCAAAATCGGGTCTTTACTCATCCATCTGTAAAGAAGACCCCCTATGAGTTATGGCGTGATAGAAAGACCTCTATTGATTTCTTTCTTGTTTTCAGTTGTCCTTGTTTTGTTTTAAACACCAAGGATTCTCTGGACAAGTTTGATGTGAAATCATAAAGGCCTTTATTTCTTGACTATAGCACTACTAGCAAAGCTTATAGAGTGTTTAACATTGAATTGTCTAAAGTAGAAGAATCTATCAATGCTAAATGTGTTGAAACTAACCCCTCTATTTCTAAGAATATTGTAAATGATGTTGTTGTAGATGAGGTGATTCCTCTCTTGAAAAAGCTCAACATCCTTGACAAAGGAAAAGAGGTGATAGTAGATGAAGAAGAGAAAGAAGAACAAAAGAAGGATCAAACTCCCCGATTTTCTAAAGATCATCCTAAAGAGCTCATCATAGACAATCCCTTTGACAGAATGAAGACGCAGGCTGCATTTAACAAAGAACAAGCTAATAGTGCCTTCAAAGCACAGCTTGAACCAAAGAACATCAAAGAAGCTCTCAAGGATGATAAATGCATCTTAGATATGCAAGAGGAGTTAGATCAGTTTGAAAAGATCAAAGTGTGGACTTTAGTGTCAAGACCAAATGATAGGAAGATCATTAGCACCAAGTGGGTCTAGTGCAACAAGCTAGATGAAAGTGACAAAGTGGTAAGGAACAAAGCAAGGTTAGTTGGTCAAGACTACAATCAACATGAAGGTAATGATTTTGATGAAACTTATGCTCCTATTGCTAGACTTGAATCTATTAGAATGTTACTTGCCTTTGATAGCTATAAGAATTCTTGCTTTACCAAATGGATGTTAAAAGTGCATTTCTAAATGGTATAATAGAGGAGGAAGTCTATGTGGCTTAACCTCTTGGATTTGAACATGGTAAGCTACTTAACCATGTTTACTTGTTGCAAAAAGCTCTATATGGACTCAAACAATCCCCTAGAGCTTGGTATGAGAAATTAAAGAAATTTTTCTAGACAATGGCTATATCATGGGCAAAGTTGATTCTACCCTCTTTCTTAAACACACTTCTAGAAACTTTTTGATCATCCAAATTTATGTTGATGATATCATTTTTGGTGGAACTTATCTTAATCTTTGTAAGGAATTTAGTTCTCTTATGCAGAGTGAGTTTAACATGAGTATGATGGGGGAGCTTAGTTTCTTCCTTGGATTTCAAAATAAACAAACAAAGGAAGGAAACCTCATCAACCAAGGCAAGTATACAAGTGAACTTCTTAAGTACTTTGGGATGGAGAACACCAAGCAAATGGACACCCCCATGTCAAAAATAGGCAAATTGATAGAGATGAGGAAGGTGAGAAAGTAGATGAGAAGCTCTATAGAGGTATGATTGGTAGCTTACTTTATTTAACTGCCTCTAGACCTGATATAATGTTTAGTGTTGTCTTGTGTTATATATTTCAATCAAGACCTAGAAAATCCCATCTTATAGAGGTTATAAGGATTTTAAGGTATCTAGCCAAGACCTAAAATTTTGGACTATGGTATCTCAAGTCAAGGGACTTTACTCTTACTGCTTATAGAGATGTGGATTATGTAGGGTGCTTAATTGATAGAAAGTTCATGTGGCACTCTCTTCCTCCTAGGAGCATGCTTAGTTTCTTGTTTATCTAAGACACAAAGAACAATGGCTCTTTCAACTACCAAGGCTGAATACATTGCATCTTGGAGTTATTGTGCCCAAGTCCTATGGATGAAGCAAATGCTCCAAGACTTTAACATTCATTTTGATGCTTCTCCTATCTACTGTGATTATACTAGAGCGATCAATCTTTCTTAAAATCCTATATTGCATAGTAGAGCCAAACATATAGAGGTCCTACACCACTTCCTTCATGACCACATTGCCAAAAAGGATATTTATATCACACATGTTGACATGGTAAATCAACTTGCGGACTTTTTAACAAAACCTTTAGCTAGAGAGCAATTTATCTTTATTAGATCAAAATTGATTATTATTGTTTTTGATCATACTGATATTCCTTCTAGCTAGATGTTCCCATACCTATATGTTATTGCTCATAGTTTGATCATCTCTTACTTGTTAATGCTATATTTGCATTGTTTTTATGCCTTGTTTTGATTTTTTTTGGCTATTTTTGTAAACACGTGTTTTATTACAAATAGTATACAATGATGAGTGGAATGTGCCTCAAAATGTTCAACATACATGATATGCTATATAAATAAATTTATATAGCACTCTAGTGGAATAGAATTAAATTTTTATCTTTTGGACAAGCAGGGCTGTCAGCCGAGTTTGTTCTAGGGGAAACTATAACCGAAAACATGCCAAGGATTGAACAAAACCGCAATGTCAACTGAGTTTCACAAAACTCAAACTCGATCAAAAACATTGTTGGGTAGAAAATATATAGGCAGTCGTCTGAATTTTCTCCATTTCAACTAGAGAAAGTCGAATGAAATCCACTTCGTATTTGTCCTTAAACCCTAGGGCTTCCCAAACCTCTCCCATACCTTCTCTAGCCCTGATCACCTATCCTAGCCCCTTCCTACCTTGACCTAGAACCTTAGGCAGACTACAACTTGTGCCATATTCCTTGATTTGTGGTCATTCCATCTTCTTCGACTTCCATGGCCTCAAACTAATGAAAATGGACTGGACCAGCTAGAGTCCCTTTGTCCTCCACTGCTCCAAGGCACATTGATTTTGATGGCACCTCGTTCATCTCCACTCAAGTTGTGAATATGTATAAGGAGCTTCTTCCTAGAAATCATTTTCCTTTTCATGCTTTTCTTGAACCACATTGTGGCTTGATGAAGGAAGTCGTTGATGTTTTCAAAACTCTCCACCTTAGTGCTTTGTGTGTAGAGTGATTGTGCTACAGTAACTCTATGTCTAGCACAAAATCAGTCCATGAATTCTATCCAAACCTCATGTGGAACTACACTACCTTCGTGCCACCACCTAACACCCATGTTATCTTAACCTCCAAGACTGTAGGTACCAAGATTACCAACTCTGAGGATTCCCTAAATTCCTACTTCAATGGTACCGACTTTGCAAATACATGGATGACCTCCTATCATAAGTATCTTGGAATGCTTGACCCTGGGAAGTTCTACAAAATCTTTGATCCCGAGCTTACCCTACCTGACATCCACAAGTTTTTGAAGAAACCTGATGTTCCCTATAGGAAGAAAACCATCCTTCCTTCCTCTTCCCTCAACATCAAGACTCACCTCATTGCATTAGTAGTCAACTACAATATCCATCCAAAGAAAAACCAAACGAACATTGTAGAGAATAATGTATTGTTAATGTACTGTATCTTGAATGGTGTCAGTGTCAAATGGGCATGTTACATTCTTCACCACATCACCTGTTTTGACTCAGGAAAGAACATCAGTAGTACCCACCCACCCTATCCCAACTTGATTTGTGGTGTGTTTTATTACCATTCTGAGAATCCCTTTTCCATGATTTTGGCTACAAAGCAATTAGGAAAGATGTTCAGATCAACAAAACCACTGTCAAGAACTCCTTTCATCCTACCCCTATACCACACTTGGTGCTTCCACCTTCACTCAGGCTCCTCCACCTCCTCCTAGACATGACCGTGCCTCGTTCTCAGTTTCCAATGAATCCCTAATGAGCTACATGATACACCAACAAGCATACAACCTCCAGGTTCAGGACCACATCCATTAGGATCTACTTCAGATCATGTCAAATATGAACTTATCCTACACCCATCCCTACCCCACCTACCAGCCCTACCCAAGTGTTGACTATGCCTCCTATGCATACAGTCAGTTCAACCTGGGCCCTTCATCTATTGCTTCCATTATACCCTCTACATCTGATGGTGGACCTGCCCCTACTTCCTCTCAGCCTACTACCTCTTAGGTTCTTGCTCTTCCAGTTGGACATGTTGCTACCTTCCTTGCCAGCTATGATTGGGTTTCTATACCCAATTATGAGTAAGAAAAGGCTCTACATGAGTGTGGCATCTCCTAGGTAGAGAAAAACTGCAGGTGGCCCATTCCTTGCTCCTTTGTTCTTGGTGAGGACATTGAGATGGATGATGAGGATAATGGTGAGGATGATGATGGTGTTGATGGTAGTGATGGATCTAGTGATGGAGATGATGGTGAGGCTACACCTGCTTCTCCAGATGCACCTTTAGATGGAAATCAGGACTACCAACAAGTGATGATGATGATGATATCATTGACATAGATGCCTTAGATGTTTAGTTCTTAGTCTATAGGGTGCTCATATATATCTCTTTTAATAGACTTCCATATATTGAACATTTAAGCATTGTATCTGAGGCGTACTATTTTCATATCTTGTTGCTTTTTACTATTTTGTAGTTTTCATCTAGAGAGGACATATATGGTGTTGTGATATGACTATATGTACCTTAACTCTATGCTTGGATTTATCTTATGAGTTCTTGGTATGTGCTTCCATATTTTGATTATGACTCTAGCATGCATGTTCTATATAAATTTTCTATTTTGGTGCTTGCTATGGTGGTTTCATATGCAGTTTGTGCCTATGGATAAGACATGTGCTTCTTAGATCTTATACCCCCTACCTTTTGATATGAAAAAGGGGGAGAAGCGATCTCAATCATATTGTATTGTGATCCTTTTCTAGTCTATTATCTGAAATATCATGTGACTTGTGAGAGGACTCAATAGTATATGTGTGCTAAATTTATTTTCTTTACACTAATCATACATGTGCAGGAAAAGAGAAATTGAGGTAAGAATGAATTGAAGGAGATCCATTGCTATTGTTCATTCATGTATCCCCTTACAAATAACAAGTTAAAAGTTTAAATTTTAAATCCTTTTCAATTTGAGGAATGGTTTGTCATCTTCAATTAGGGGGAGAATGTTGACCTAAGTGTTATACATTGTCCATATTTTTATGATGACTTAACCATTCCATTCATATGTATCTAATATGTCTATTTGAGATTGATTTCAGGTATTAGGTACAATAAATGGATCAATTCAATCAATCCCTATCTTGATCAAGTTCAATTCAAAAGCAATGCAAATGCACTTTTGTGGAAAACACCCTAAATCACTTAGGATATTTTTTGTAATCAATTGTATTGATTCTATGACCTGTAACTAAGATGAGAAAAAATTAGGAGCACATAATTTCAATGTTTGATCACTTTAATGACATTTTCCAAGATGCATCACAGGTTGTTAGATCGGCTGAGTTTCCCTCTCAGAAACTCAACTGATGCCTAGGATGGTCTTGGAAATGTCCAGGTTTGGACAAGTTTACATCAGGATAAACTTGACTGACACCTTGTATTGTAAAACTAATTTTAAGCCATCGGTTGAGTTTCATCTAGGATAAACTTCGTCGACAACTCAAAATTATCTTATCACATAGTGCTATTGGTTGAGTTACCTTTATGGAAACTCAACTGACTGCACTATTTGAAATGTGGAGAAAAAGTGATTCTAGTCATTGGAGTGTTGCAAACATCAAAAATAGATCTATTACGATACCCCAAATGACTAGATTTCATTCTCAAGTGCTTCTAGTGGCTAGTGGACATCCCCAACTATAAATATGACCCCTTGTATGTCATTCTGAGTTTGCTCCTTCATGCTATTCAATCTCCTAGCTATAGTTGAGTGCATTTTGTCCACTAGAGACTCTTTCTTTCTCTTGCTTACAAATCCATGTGTATATATGAGTGAGATAAGCTATGTGCAATAGAGATACTTCATAGTACTCTTGTGAAGCTCTCAAAGCTTCCCTTTCCCAAACCCTTTCTTAAGATCAAAGATGGTGATAAGCTTCCCCAAGGTGAAGGAGAAGGTCAAAAAGTTTATCCAAGGTGAAGGAGAAGGTGAATGATGAAGATTCTTGAGGAGAGTTGGTAATTCATCCAAGGAAGAAGACTCGATGCAAGAGGGGAGATCCTTGGCGAAGGTATCGAGCTCGTACAAGAGTGGGTAAGCCCTGGTAGAGGTTGAAGACTCTACCTCAATGATAAGTAAGACCTTGTATGGTTTATTGGCTCCTTTTGGTCCTTAAAAAGGAAGGCTAGGTATCCTTTCCCTATAAAAGGAAGGTCTCATTTTATGTCTTATAAATGAATATAAGTATGCAATGGTTGCAAAATCCTAGGGCTTGACCCCTCTAGGTAGTGGATTGACTTTCTCCTAGTTTGGAGATTGGAACCACTCTATATAGCTTGTTCTTTTGCTAGTTCAATCGCTCTCATCCTTGATATGTATTCTTAGTTGCAAAACAAATTCCATATTTGCAATCCTACTTCTTGAAGTAATTTGAAGGTCTAATTGATTTTATTAAGTGCTTTTTAGTTCTATTCACCCCCTCTAGAGCCCTTTGATCCAACAGTATATACCTAGGAAAAGAGAGAAATGAGGTCAAAGATCAAAAACTTCTTTATCATCTGTCAACGGTCAAGTTTTCAATCTACCTATATAACAAGAACAACCATCAGTTTGCATCTCCCAAGGAAACACATCTAGTTTTGAGAGTGTAGAATAACCATCTAGTGTTGAATGCAGAACAACCATGAAGTTGCATCTCCTAAGGAAAACCATCTAGTGTTAAAAGTGCAGAACAACCATCTAGTGTTGAGTGTAGAACAACCATCAAGTTGCATCTCCTAAGAAAAACCATCTAGTATTGAGTGTGCAGAACAACCATCTAGTGTTGAGTGCAGAACAACCATCTAGTGGAATCTCCCAAGGAAAACCATCTAGTGTTGAGAGTGCACAAAAACCATCTAGTGTTGAGTGTAGAACAACCATCGAGTTGCATCTCCTAAGGAAATTTGTCTAGTGTTGAGAGTGCAAAACAACCATCTAGTGTTGAGTGTAGAACAACCATCGATTTGCATCTCCCAAGGACAATAATCAATTTGCAACCCCATGCAACCATCGAGTTGCATCTCTCAAGGAAAATCGTCGATTTTCAGTTCCTCAAGGAAAAACCATCTGTTTGTAGTTCCTCAAAGAAAAATAATCTATTTGTAGTTCCTCAAGGAAAACCCATCTGTTTGTAGTTCCTCAAGGAAAATGTAAAGACATAATCTCTACTATTAAACATGATAAACAAATACATCAAATGTGTGGCAGCGGAAGAAATAAAACTAGACTTTATTCAAAATGTATAAAGAGTACATTATAAAAATTTCCCAAATGGGAGTACAACTTTATACAAGCATAGGATCTAGGTAGAGGAAGACTTAAACTAATACAACTTGTCTCCACAAACAACATAACAAAAGTTTATGCAACTATTCCAAGCTATCTAGATGTGTAAGATCTCCTTAGCCTTAGGCAGGTTCACCAAGCTTCCATGCGCACTCTGATCCTAATCTGGGTGGTTGGGATCACCCAACAAGAGAAAAATAAAGGTGTATGTGTTATTAAAGAGAAATAGGACAATTAAATAATCTAAAGCATTGCAATATAAAAGATTCTCTACACTAAGAGATTTTAAAGAAATGAGGCAAGTATAAGAATAAGAGAGAGAATACTGCCATAATCAATCAACTAAATTAATCACTTAGCATGAATATATTAAGACACAAAGTCATCTCAATGTAGGGTGAGGCACCTACCGGACCTCACCAAGTGGCAGGGGGACTAAAACCCCAGTGCCTATATAATGTGGCAGGGGGACTAAAACCCCAGTGCCTAATATAAAATGGCAGGGGGACTAAAACCACAATGCCCGGCAGGAGGACTAAAACCTCAGTGCCCTATGGGTGGTTTGTACACATGTACACTACATTGTCATTTGGCCTAAAATACATCATACTAATAGTACACTTGGCAGTAGTGAAAATATAAAAGTAACATTTGCATCATAGCATTTGGGAATAAAACCCACGAATAAACCACATGAAGGAGCCAACATAGGCTATAGTAAGATTTAAGCATTTTAAAGTATATGAGCCAACATATGTAGTAGCAAGATTCACATGTTTCAAATGAATGAGCCACAATGGAATTAGAAGCATCAAATAAGCAAAGATCCAAATAAAGGCATTTAGGAGGATATCAAGGCTAGCACAAAATGTTTGTAGGGTTGGATAAGACCCAACTGAAGGATTAGGATTGTTTGCACATAGATTTCACATTCATACATTCCACACATATAATAGGAATCACATACACAAATAAGTATCACATACCTTATTTTGATTCATTATCATTACTTTCACCAATCCTATTGTTTTCACTTCCATTTTTCCCCTAGTTATAAACATTACACATGTATTAGTATATATTAAGGCATAGAGCATAGGAAAAACCCTAATTTTGGAACTTATTTTCAAAACCACGATTTAAGGCTCAAAACCTAGTCCAATAGATTAATCACATCCTCCTAATTAAGAAAACATGTTTTATTTCCCAATTTGGAGTTAAAACAGATTAATTACACATTTTAGATCATTTAAGGTGATTAAAATGAACAAAACCCAAATGAGGGGTGGTGGGTGAAGAGGCGCGAGAGGCGTTCGGGGTGGCGGTGGCCGTACGATGGGGCAAGTATGGCTGGAAAGCCATAGTCCTCATGGAAACAATTGTCACACTACATATAAGGATCGAACAGAGAAGGGGCCAGATAAAGGAGAGGCGGGAACAGAAGAAGATGCCACGAAGGAAGTTAGGGTTCCCATACCTCACGTCAAAATCGAGTTCCAGTTCGTGGGGATGCGGGGGAACACAGGTGTGATGGAAATGGAACAGGGAGACAACGGTGATAACCTTAATAGACTGGACAATGAATAGTTACAGGAAGGAGATGAACCGCTCATGGCGGCGGTGGCGGTAACCGTTACTGGGCACACCGAAGCAAACCAAGAACGCCCTAGACAATCTTTCAAGGACATATTGAGCGGAACTGACATGAGCCGGTACAACAATGGAAGTGAGGGATTCTTCCTGGAAAAACTATTCAAAGACAAACTCGATCAAAAGGCAATTGAATTAACACAAATTGAAGGCAACCCAGCGATCTTCATAGACCTGGAGGCGGAAGAAGACTTGATAAAACCTTAGAAGTACGTTGTGGTTATTCAATTACTGGGCACAGATGTCAGTTTCATGACAATGAGAGATAGGATAAAGCTCCTTTGGAACCCTAAAGGTCAGTTTAACATGTATGAGTTAGACCTTGGCCACTATGTGGTGCAATTATCTTGCAAGGATGACTATGAACTAGCCATTACTGGCGGACCCTGGAAGCTTTTTGGTTGTTGCCTAGCAGTCTGGGACTGGGTTCCGACTTTCAAACCTACAGAGGTGATGCCCCAATATGTGGTGACATGGGTGAGGATCTTGGATCTCCCTTTACATCTCTATGTGCCTACGCTCCTTGAGTACATCAGTTTCACCCTGGGGAGATTAATCAAAATTGACAACCACACTGAACTACGAACCAGGAACAAATTCGCCAGATTGGCAATAGAGGTGGATACCTTAAAACCAATGAGCTCGACCATCTGGATTAATAACGTCGAATACAAGGTTGAATACGAGATGACTCCCGAGTGTTTCTCTTACTGTGGTAAGTTCGGACACAAGGAAAAGCACTGCAGAACCAAAATGAATGTTATATACGAAGAAGAGATAGTTGTGAAGGAGAAAAACACAGGAGGGGCACACCATACATAAGAATAGGAGTGGCAACAACAAGGGGATAGAAGAGGAAGAAGGCGGAAGGCTCAGAGGCAAATACAAAAAAGTGAAATCCCTTTGACGAGTTATAGGTTTGAGAACCTGTTATACGAAGAAGAACAAGAGGATCAGGATGTACATGCGGATGAGACAATCAGATCTATGATGACATACATGAACCAACAAATCCCGAAGAAGGTATGGAAGAAAAAGCGGAAATAGGGGGAAATAAGCAGCCCAGCGATGAATGCTACACACGAGCATGGGGGTAATAACAACGAACATATTACCATCTTGGGTGGGGACGACGACAAGGACCAGGAGAAGTAGAAGCACAAAGCAGTCTACCCGGAACTCGATGAGGTAATAATAGAAATGGCACAAGACAAGCAAGGCAACATTATCAATATAGACGAAGAAGCTTTGGAGATCATAGATGGAATTGGGGCACAACCAGGCAAGGAAGGTAATGCCACAACATCATTCACCAACAACGCCAGCACAATAGAAAAGGGCAATGAAACTAACACTTTCCCAAGCATGTCCACGAAACTAAAAGCTAAGGCGTTGGCTGAGGAGGGCGGATCCAAAACACAACCAACCCCATCCGGAAAGACCCTAAAATCCAACGGAACGAAGATGAAGAAGACAAGAACTACCATACCCTACAAACAACGGTGTAAGTGCCCATGCCTGAATAATGGGTCAGTGTCGAACAAGAGAGACAATAGCAACAAAACTCGCAACATTCAGTAGGAGAACTTCCTGCCATACATACAGTTCCGGAGCTATATGTCTCTGACGAACTTACTCTGCTGGAATGTTAGAGGGATCAGTAGCGATGATAGATGTAGAATGCTAAAAGAGCACATAGCTATCCATAAACCCGGCATATGTGCAATCCTAGAGCCCCACATTAGCGGCAGCAATGTAGACAGAACCATTCGCAAGTTGGGTTTCTCAAATTCCTACCGAGTTGAAGCGAGAGGCTTCTCTGGTGGTATCTGGGTTTGCTGGAAAGCCGGTTGGTGCAAGGTAGACATAGTTAACAGCCATTGATAGTTTATTACTTGCAGGGTGAATGGCATCTGCTATATCTCGTTCATCTATGCTAGCCGCAATTCCGAACGAGACAACTGATATGGAAGTACTTAATCCATATGGGTGAAACCATCAAGGCCCCTTGGATAGTTTTGGGGGACTTTAATGCAATTATGGATCCGTGGGAACAAAGTGGTAGTAAGAACTTTAATCAGTCGGAGGCTGCAGTGTTCCAAAAAACACTGATGGAGGCAAACCTAAATGACCTTGGTTACTCGGGCATGAATTTCACCTTTCGCCATGGCCTCCTTCTCAAAAGACTCGATAGAGCTCTCACCAATTCTGATTTCTTGAACAAGTATCCTGAGTCGATAGTCGAGCACCTTCCCAGGCTCAGATCCAACCACAACCCCCTACTGGTCAAGTTTAGTTAAGTTCATAGGGGTCTGAAGAGATTCACAATGAGGGCCTCCTGGCAACTGAATTCAGACTTTCCCTCCATTCTTCACAACAGCTGGGATCAGGATCTCAGCTTTGATAATGCCCTACAGAAAGCACGACAACATCTATCTAGCTGGGACAACAAGATGCGTAAGGAGCAGATAAAGTACAAGGACCAACTAATCCAAAATATAAACAGATTACAGACGGACCTGTCCATCCAGTATAACAAAATATCAGATGAGTTATGCTCTGGTTTCTAGAGAGAACTTGACAATATCCTAAAAGCTGAAGAGATTGACCTCATGCATAAAAGCCATATCAGTTGGTTAAAAGAAGGCGACAGAAATTCTAATTACTACCACAACTTCGTCAACCAAAGACGCAGGCGGAATACAATATCCAAATTGAAGGACCATGATGGCCAGTGGATCACCAATGAGAACGAACTGATGAACATGGTAGTCTCCCATTTTGAGACCATCCTAATGGCACCTGACGAAGACACCACTACCCACCACAACGAAGCTCCTGGAGATTTCAGACAGCTCAACGATGAACTAATGACTTGTCTTGGTGCCACCCCTTCTGCTAGTGAGATCCAACAGATAGTGTCATTGCTGGATCTCGCCAAAGCTGCAGGACCATACGATGTATCCACATTCTTCCTCTAGAAAAACTGGAGTACTGTTGGCCCTAGCCTAGTGAAAACTGTACAAGAAGCTATCATATCAGGAGGGATCCCCGAAGATCTATGTCACTCAACGATGGTTCTTATTCCAAAAACTCGAACCCCTGAGAAGTGTGAGAACCTGCAGCCAATCTCTCTAAATAACATCACACTCAAAGTTGCCTCCAAGCTGGTGGTTGAAAGAATCAAGCCTTATATGGTCGGATGGGTCTCTCAGTCACAGAGTAGCTTTATACATGGGCGCAAAATAACCGACAACATCATTGTTGTCCAGGAACTGATTCATGGCATGAAACGAAGGAAAGGTTCGGCTATCATGGCGATAAAAATCGACCTGACAAAAGCATACAACCTAATGTCATGGGGATTCATAGAAGACACCATCAAGAAGGTCAATCTCCCTCGGAATATCAGATCTTACAACATGGAATCGATCTCGAAAGGGCACACTACCATTGCTTGGAACACTAAGAATTTTGAACCTTTCAAGGCTAGTCGAGGTCTCTGACAAGGGGATCCACTGTCCCCATATCTCTTTATCTTATGTCTAGAACGCCTTAGCCAACTGATCCAGCTGAAGGTCAAGAGAGGAGACTAGAAACCAGTTAATCTAAGCACAGATGGTCCTAGAATATCCCACATCTGTTTTGCCGATGATTTGATTCTATTTGGCCAAGCCACTGTAAAACAGATAAGAGCTATCACAGAGTGCTTCAAGGCCTTTCATCTAGCTTCTGGCCAATCAATATCCAAATCGAAGACCAGAATTTACTTCTCCAGGAGCGTTGATGCTGCTATGAAAAGAAGAATCAAGCGGATGGCGGGCTTCCGATCCACTGAAGACCTAGGGAAATACCTAGGAGTTCCCATCATACACCATAAGGTATCGAAACAGACCTACAGTGAGGTTCTCAGTACCGTGTCAAGCAAACTTGAGGCATGGACGGCAAGGAACATGTCGTTGGCCGGGAGGGTGTGTCTAGCCAAGGCCACCCTAGCTTCTATGCCTACATATGTAATGCAGATAGCTCATTTACCCCTGCAACTTTGTGATAGGATTGATAGCACTATTCGGAGGTTCATCTGAGGCGGCACTCACAAAGCACACCCTCTAGCCCTTGTAGCTTGGGATAAAGCCTGTTGCGGTAAGGACAAAGGGGGTCTCGGCCTGAGGAAGATCAAATACTGGAACCAGGCATTACTCTATAAACATACCTGGGATCTAATGACCAACCGTAGATCATAGTGGTGCGATGGAGTGCAGGATCACTTCAATAGATGCTCGACAAGGACAGTCTGCAATCTCTCATAGCTTGGGAAGGCAACTATCAAAGGAAAATCCTTTATCGAGAAAAACTCCTATCTAGTGGCTATGGATGGGCACAATATCAACATGTGGGAGGATAGGTGGTGAAGAAATGAGAAAATTCTCAAAGATCATACTCTGAACCCTATCCCTACTGAACTAAGTAGCCTCGTTGATCTCCAGGGAAACTAGAACATCACTTTTCTGGAAGAATGGTTCCCTCATACCATATTCGATGCAATCATGAAGTTGGAGGTCCCCAGAGACAGTGATGGCGAGGACATTAGAGTGTGGAACCACACCAAATCCGACATGTATTCGACCAAGACAGCCTACCTCAAACTGATGGAAGGAAGGTGCCGACCTACCGAAGGGACATGGATGAAGATCTGGAAAGCCAATGTTTCACCCCGCATAAAGCATTGTGCTTGGCTTCTGATGCACGAAGCCATTTTAACCAATACGAGAAGAGTAAGGCGACATATTAGTATCGATGCTTCTTGTCCACACTGCCACTCAGGAGAAGAGATGACAATCCATGCCATTAGGGACTGCACCCATGCAAAGGCCGTGTGGTCAATGCTTCACCAAATTAGGGGCAATGTCAATTTCTTCAGCAACAACAACCTTAAAGGATGGTTCTAGGAACAATTAGGCAACTCAGAGGAGCACACGAGTTTATTCCGAACCACTTGCTAGCACATATGGAATTGCAGGAATAGGCAATTGTTCCAGGGTGAAGCTACTAACCCACAAAAGAAGGTCAGATACATCATCAAGGAGGCACAAAATCAAATCCATGCTTTACTCACGGCTAATGAGATTACTTGGAACATGATGACGAACAGGGAAACAAAATGGCAACCTCCCAGGTCGAACACACTGAAATTCAACTATGATGTTGCTGTCAAACCAAACCGCGCAACCTGCACCATGGTGGCTAGAGATGACCAGGGGAAATGGAGAGGTAGTGTCGTGCAGCTGATTTACACTCAAGACGTCATCGAAGTCGGACTCATGGGACTGCTATTGGCCATGGAAATAGCTAAGATGAACAATGTGGATAAAGCCATCTTTGAGATGGATTCTACTATGGCAGTCCAATTGGGCACCTCCACATGGCAGGACAACCCTAGATATGTCAAATTGGTTATGAGGATTAGATCGTTGATCAGACCTGGCTGGTCCGTTACCCACACCTACAGAGAGAGTACCTATGTGGCCGACAGCCTAGCAAAAATTCATTCTAAGCAATGCGAGAGATACACTGAGTATACTATCCCCCCTACCGAGATCTATGATCTTCTAGCTAGGGACTTATGTAAGGGTAGTATTACTACCTTATTTAACTATGCAGACATTATTAGTGATTGTAAACTTGATTTGAATTTGCTCGTAAGAGGAAGGTGGGATGAATAAGAATGCCTCCTAACTTTCCTTTAAAAAAAGTGATTAAAATGATATTTAAGATAAACTTCGAAAAAGAATTTGGAAACATGACTCAAAAACTAGAAATTTAGATTCTACTCAAAAAATCCTTTCCAACGACTATTTATTCGCATTTTTCTAACCAAGGACCAATTACTATGAATTAAAGAAACTGGACCAATCAGATTGCAAGAAAAATCCATGTAGGCTAAAAAGGCTTGCGCCAAGGGTGATAGAGAAGAGGGAAAAATTACCAAAATACCCTTACTCGTCAAATTGATTTTATTAACACAGCGAGGGTAGAAGGGTCATTTGAAATTATTGATTCTTCGCTGGCGAGGAGTAAAGAGGAACTGAAATTACTTAAAGGTCCATGCGAGAAAATGAGACAAATAGGACACGCGAGGGCATAATGGTCAAAACCTAACCCAACTTCTTCCACTTGTAGCAATGGTAAGGGAGCAGCTTAGGGGGCCGAAGGCAGGAACCAAAGTCAGAGTTCTTGGGGTGATCGGCTCCCAAAAATGAGACAAACGTATACGTTGATCTTCGGTGAAGGCGATTGAGCAAAACAAGGAGAAGATCGATGCAGAAGCCACCCAAACACAGTGGAGAAACCAGAAGCATAGGGGACGAAGTCGGAGAGCAAAAACCCAGGGAATCTCAACAACAATCAAAACTGAGATCAGGGATAGCTTCGTTGGGCCGAGATGAGTCGAATCCATGCCTTGGCACGGCGGATAAGCATAGTAGCGGAGAAACACATAGCGTCGCCGGAGACCCAAAACAGATCTATAGGACCGAGAGTTTCATGCATTCGCGAGGCCAAGTGAGATCAGTAAATGAAAGAATAGGGATTGACGATGGTTACCTCGCAACTGATTGCTCTTTGGTGGTCAGGAAAACCACTGCTAGACCGAGTTCGCTAGAATGGAAGACGTAGTAGGTCAGGGTGCTACAAGGCACAGGGGCTTTAATTGGAAGGAGATGAAGGTTGCTAATGGCATGGGGGTCCTTCTCGTGGTTATATATAGGCAATGGGGAAGCCGCAGCTCCATCTATGAACCCACGTCAGAGAAGAAGAAGAGATCGGGTTTGGACGTTTCGTTAGTGGTGGAGGAGAGAGGGAGAGATACAATTCAAAATGTCCAGCATGACGATATGAATCGTTTGGGCGAGAAATCGACCAAAATAGTGGGGTAGCGAGAGAGAGAGGGCCGCCAGAGTCTGGCAGTCGGGGCTGCTCAGTGACTCACGAAGCAACGGAGCTAGAAGACGGTGTGAGCGTCATCGGATAAAAAATAGATTAAGTTAGATCCGTTGGATCGGGTCGGGGGCGCGTGACAGCGGAAAATAACTGAACAATAGTGTGACAAATGGCATTAATGAAATCGATATAATTACCATGGTTACACTATATTAAAAGCTTTTAAAATTAATTTGAAGGGTCAAATGAAGTCCAAAAGGCACCAAATTTTAACCACATGCACAACTTAATGTGTAGAATCATGTTATGCAATTAGATTCTCGTTTTACTCATTATTTGGCCCTTACTAAATATATTGCTCATTAAAGTGTATATTAATATATTAGAATGAATGAGTTATATGAAAAGTCTTCTTTTAATGAATTATATGAGAAAAATTCGAGATATCCAACCATTATTAACTTTAAGAGCAAAATATCACCATTATATTCTATTTTGATATATTATTATCATTTTTTAGGAGAGAGAAGGAAATTAGGTTAATTACACTCATAATTAATTCTATTACATATTTTTGCTCATATCTTATCCAAAAAGATATAAGAGCTCCAAATTAACATTATCCACTTATTATCTCTCACAAAACTCCATTTTGCATTATTAGTCCTTAATTATTTCCTTAAGTGGGTTATTTGTGCAAATACCCCTTTATAATCATAAATGGGGGTAAAAATGGAATTTCACCATCATTAATGCTCAAATTGCACATAGAGTCCAAAAATGATCCAAAGGGATGGGAAATTTATGAAAAAGGTCCAAATGGACTAGAAGGCAAAGAAAAGCTCAAAATTGGGTAAATTGCAGGAAAGACCCTGGATTTCAGTATGTTACAGCACTCCACCCCTTAAAGAGGATTTCGTCCCCGAAATCATAACAAGAGGGAAGAGAGGGTGAGTGAGTAACATCCCAACCTTAAACAACTAGGTGGGTATTAAAAGCTCTACACATAAGCCAAGTCTTACTAAGGTTTCCACAAAACCTATAAACTTTTATCCAACACGACATAATCAACATTTTTGTCTTATTAGCATAATCCCCATCATGAAGAGGCATCATATTTATTATTCCATCACTTGTGCCACATTTTATTCCAAACAATTACATCTCAACATTATATCATGTGTATTTCCCTCATCAAGGGTTTTAAGCACAATTAGGGTTTAGTAAGCCATTTCAACATTAATTAATGTATTAGGTCAAAAACCTTAATAACATGAATTCATTTTGAAATGGCTTAGTAAACCCTAATTGTGCTTAAAACCTTTGATGAGGGAAATACACATGATATAATGTTGAGATGTAATTGTTTGAAATAAAATGTAGCACAAGTGATGGAATAATAAATATGATGCCTCTTCATGATGGGGATTATGCTAATAAGACAAAAATGTTGATTATGTCATGTTAGATAAAAGTTTATAGGTTTTGTGGAAACCTTAGTAAGACTTGGCTTATGTGTAGAGCTTTTAATACCCACCTAGTTGTTTAAGGTTGGGATGTTACTCACTCACCCTCTCTTCCCTCTTGTTATGATTTTGGGGACGAAATCCTCTTTAAGGGGTGGAGTGTTGTAACATACTAAAATCCAGGGTCTTTCCTACAATTTACCAAATTTTGAGCTAAAATAGATTAATTACACATTTTAGATCATTTAAGGTGATTAAAATGATCTTTAAGATAGACTTCGAAAAAGCATCTAGAAACAGGACTCAAAAACTAGAAATTCATATTCTACTCAAAAAATCCTTTCCAACGACTATTTATTCGCATTTTTCTGACCAAGGACCAATTTACTATGAATTAAAGAAACTGGACCAATCGGATTGTAAGAAAAATCCATGTAGGCTAAAAAGGCTTGCGCCAAGGGCGATAGAGCAGAGCGAAAATTACCAAAATACCCTTACTCGTCAAATTGATTTTATTAACAAAACGAGGGTATAAGGGTCATTTGAAATTATCGATTCTTCGCTGGTGAGGAGTAAAGAGGAACTGAAATTACTTAAAGGTCCATGCGAGAAAATGAGACAAACAGGA
Source organism: Alisma plantago-aquatica (assembly GCA_963693085.1). Classification (NCBI taxonomy): domain Eukaryota; kingdom Viridiplantae; phylum Streptophyta; class Magnoliopsida; order Alismatales; family Alismataceae; genus Alisma; species Alisma plantago-aquatica. The sequence continues at coordinate 399,400,468 of OY856410.1, forward strand.
CACGTGAGGGCATAATGGTCAAAACCTGATCTAGCTTCTTCCACTCGTAGCAATGGCAAGGGGGCAGCTCAGGGGGTCGAAGGCAGGAACCAAAGTCTGAGTTCTTGGGGTGATCGGCTCCGAAAAATGAGACAAATGTATATGTTGATCTTCAGTGAAGGCAGCGGAGCAAAATAAGGAGAAGGTCGATGTAGAAGCCACCCAAACACAGTGGAGAAACCAGAAGAACAGGGGACAAAGTCAGAGAGAAAAAACCCAGGGAATCTCAACAAAAATCAAAACTGAGATCAGGGATAGCTTCATTGGGCTGAGATGAGTCAAATCCATGCCTTGGCGCGGCAGATAAGCACAGTAGCGGAGAAACACATAGCACCGTCGGAGACCCAAAACAGGTCTATAGGACCGAGAGTTTCATGCATTCGTGAGGCCAAGCGAGATCAGTAAATGACAGAATAGGGATTGACGATGGTTACCTCGCAACTGATTGCTCTTTGGTGGTCAGGCGAACCACTGCTAGACTGAGGTCGCTAGAATGGAAGACAGAGTAGGTCAGGGTGCTACAAGGCACAGGGGCTTTAATTGGAAGGAGATGAAGGTTGCTAATGGCCTGGGGGTCCTTCCTGTGGTTATATATAGGCAATGGGGAATCCGCAGCTCCATCTACGAAGCCGCGTCGGAGAAGAAGAGACCGGGTTTGGGCGTTTCGTCAGTGGTGGAGGAGAGAGGGAGAGATACGGTTCAAAATGCCTGGCATGATGATATGAATCGTTTGGGCGAGAAATCGACCAAAATAGTGGGGTAGCGAGAGAGAGAGGGCCGCGGGAGTCTGGCAGTCAGGGCTGCTCAGTGACTCGTGAAGCAACGAAGCTAGAAGACGGTGTGAGCGCCATCAGATAAAAAAACAGTTTGGCTGTGTTTGGCACGGGACTGCAACCCGGTTTGGCCTTGTCTTTTTGTGCCAACCCTGCCAAACAAGTGCCGGTTTGAGGTTGATTTTTGTTTGGTTCGCAATCCTGAAAAAGCCCCATTTTGGGATAACGGAACCCCGTAACCCGGGTTCTCCCAGTCCCACGAGGGGCGGGATTCCAGTTCATAACCTGGTTTTCGCGATCTCAGTCCATTTTCGTCTCGCCCTTTCTGCGATGGGGTCATCGCCCCCCGAGCCTCCACGCCCCTTCGCATTTCCCGTCTCCCTCTTCTGCTCTCTCTTCTGCTCCCTCTCCCCGACGCCCTCCCCCTCCCAGCAGTTATGACGCCCTCTCCCACCTCTCCCAAGACATGCAGCAACCCATCGTTTCGTATGGCAGGGCAGTTCCATATGGATAAGCCTGGTCAGTTGCGTAGGCGCAAGAGCCGGTCAATCAAGCCGACGGAGGGGTACGGTGGGTCGTCTGCAATCGCCGACCTACACCGCCAGTCTAGACGCCGAGAATCAAGCATCGTCTGGAGTTGTCATCTCCCATCAAAGCCCCCCTTGTCACTGTGTGCAAACCCAGTAAACCCTAGCAAGGGAAAGCGGTGCCGCTGCTGCTATATAGTGCTGCGATTCATATCTGAACTCCTCCCTGTTCACATTCGTATCCTCCACAAAATCTTCTCTGAAGCCGCCGCTGCCGAGCCCCTGTACTCAGAAGTCGCCCAGCTGCTTGAGAGGTATGTCTTCGCCGGCCCTCTTTGCCGTTTCAGTAGGCTAGCGGCTTATGTGTACCGTCCCTCTACATTTGTTGTATGTGTACCGTCCCTCTTCACCGACCCTCTTCTCCTGATGAATACGAACACAACCTTGATTTCTGCTGGCTGACCATGTATTATTTCCAGAAAAAAATGGATGCGTTGAAATGAAATAAGTCGATCATATTGCTATATATTTATATTGACAATTTATTTAATGAGTTCTCCCTGCTAGAAACCTCATTTACGAGGACAGGGTTATATGTAAACATGATTGTTCTCCCTGCAAACATCAAGTAGACATGATTTTTCTCCCTGTTAGTAACATCATGAATGTTTGGTCATCTCTTTCTGTGTAATGAACCAGATATATGAGTTCTCCGTGCTAGTTACCTCATGTCATAAACATAAATACACCAGCATGTTAATCATGTTATAAACATCAAATAGGTCGACCAAATGGGATAGGAACAAAATAATAGTTATATATTTATAAGGACAATTCCATTACTGAGTTTTGCCTTCTAGTAACCTCATTTACAAGGACAGGTTTATATTATAGGCATGATTGTCTTAGCATATTGTTTGGTCATGGAAGGAACCCGAGAAGTATATTTATGTTATATATGTCAGTGTGTTTTCAGTGTCATTTCATTTTTTTTTGTAAAATTTAGTACCAACATTGCTTTGTGTTAATATATTTTGGCACCTTGTACACATCCCTTTACTGAGGTCTGCCCCCCCCCCCCAATTAGGTCTATTATGATTTTCCCAAAATAGGAATCCACCTATTACGTATTAATTATGTTTTTTTTGGAACATACTAGTCTGTAGTGTACATTGTATATGCTCGTAAAATACTAGTTTGTAGTTGGAACAATTATGTGCTATAAGCCCTAATTTGTTTGGTCAGTATTTGTTCCCTTTAAAATAATATGAAGTAATTTGTTTGGTCAGGTACAAATATCTTATATAATATATTTGTTTAAGTTGGACCAAGTATGTGTTAGAAGCCCTACATTGAGGTGTGAATCAATAATGAAGGGTTTTTTTTGTATAAGCCCTAATTTTGTGCAATCCATTTCAAATGGTGACTATTATGTGATTAAAACATATATCTGAATGCCGACTATAGATCACTGATATACAAAACATAATTAATATTTGATATGTCAAATCAGTGATATAACATTAATCATGTTATAAACATCAAATAATGTGATTTCAGGTTTATATTCAATTAATGTGTTTTCAGTTGTGTTTTCATGTTAATATGTATAATTTATTATGTTTGATATGTCATTATATGTTGAGGTATACAAAAATGTAATGTAATATATTTCTTAAAGTTGGAACAAGTATGTGCTATAAGCCCTACATTGAGGTCTGAATCATTCATGTAGGTTTTTTTTATGTCAAACTTTTCAAAACTACAACTGGGACACACTAATTTTGATCATTCAACTTATTCTTATTTGTGTTATGACTGTGCTCCTAGACTGCTTATGCTTTGTATACGTGCAAATTGTACACCCATTGGTATAGGTAGATCTTTTTCATGGTCATTTCATTTATTTTGTAAACTTTAGTACCAACTTTGCTTTGTGTTAATATCTTTTTGCACCTTGTACACATCCCTTGACTGAGGTCTGCCCCCACACCACTTAGGTCTACTATGATTTCCCAAAATTGGAATCCACCTATTACGTATTAATTATGTTTTTTTGGGAACATACTAGTCTGCAGTGTACATTGTATATGCTCATACAATACTAGTTTGTAGTTGGAACATTTATGTGCTATAAGCCCTAATTTGTTTGGTCAGTATTTGTTCCCTTTAAAATAATATGAAGTAATTTTTTTGTTTTAGTTGGAAACATATATCTGAATGCCTCCTAATGTGTTGTACATCACCTAAATTATGGTGTTGTTAATCATGTTATAAACATGAAATACAGTAGCATTAGCTGTACAACACTATATTCTGCTGCTCCTGTCCCTGACAATGTCACTTGCTCATCTCTTTCTGTGTAATGAACCAGATATATGAGTTCTCCCTGCTAGTTAGCATATTGTTTGGTCATCTGTCAGTGTGTTTTCAAGCTAATATGTATCATGTATTATGTTTCATATGTCATTAGTTGTTTAGGTACAAATATCTTATATAATATATTTGTTTAAGTTGGACCAAGTATGTCTTAGAAGCCCTACATTGAGGTGTGAATCAATAATGATGGGTTTTTTTTGTATAAGCCCTATTTTTGTGCTATCCATTTAAAATGGTGACTATTATGTGCTCATTGTATAAGCCCTAATTTGATTGGTCACTATTTCTTCCATTTAAAATAATATATGTTGAAACATATATCTGAATGTCGACTATAGATCACTGATATACAAAACATAATTAATGTTTGATATGTCAAATCAGTGATATAACATTAATCATGTTATAAACATCAAATCATGTGATTTCAGGTTTATATTCAATTAATGTGTTTTCAGTTGTGCTTTCATGTTAATATGTATAATTTATTATGTTTGATATGTCATTATATGTTGGAACAATTATGTGCTATAAGCCCTAATTTGTTTGGTCAGTATTTGTTCCCTTTAAAATAATATGAAGTAATTTTTTTGTGTAAGTTGGACCAAGTATGTCTTAGAAGCCCTACATTGAGGTGTGAATCAATAATGACAGGTATTTTTTGTATAAGCCCTAATTTTGTGCTATCCATTTAAAATGGTGACTATTATGTGCTCATTGTATAAACCCTAATTTGATTGGTCACTATTTCTTCCATTTAAAATAATATATGTTGAAACATATATCTGAATGCCGACTATAGATCACCTGAATTATGGTGTTGTTAATCATGTTATAAACATGAAATCAGTGATTTGAGGTTTATATTCAATTAATGTGTTTTCAGTTGTGTTTTCATGTTAAATTATGGTGTTTTAAATCATGTTATAAACATGAAATACATCAACATTAGCTGTACAGCACAATATTCTGCTGCTCCTGTCCATGACAGTGTCACTTGCTCATCTCTTTCTGTGTAATGAACCAAATATATGACTTGTCCCTGCTAGATACCTCATTTACGAGGATAGGGTTATATTTAGAATGTGTTTATATTTAAAATTTTAGACATGATTGTTGTAGCATATAGTTTGGTCATCTGTCCGTGTGTTTTCAGGTTAGTATGTATCATGTATTATGTTTCATATGTCATTAGTTGTTCAGGTACAAATATCTTATTATAATATATTTGTTTAAGTTGGATCAATTCTGTTGATTATGTCATGCAAGTAATCCAACTATTTTGGCTAATCTGTATTCCCTCTGAATTTCTTGTATGTACCGACCCTGACCCTGTCGCTAGCGGTGCAACTATGTTAAACCTTCAATTCGGCTTACCCGGTATATGTCATGAGCAATACAAACACGTTTAATGTGAATGTCATGCTGAATGATTGCTATTTATTTAGTTTTCTTGTAATGAACATATTGGATGATGTGTTTGCTAAAAGCATTTCAAATTTAACAACAATTTCAAATTTGTTGTACAAAATGTGGATCTTATGTCTGGTTGCGAGATTGATGAGACAATATACATGGGTTATTGCTTTAAAAAAGTTATTGCTTTCAATACAAGTTATTACTTTGAACTGCGTAGTTTCATACTAGGTTTGTATAACATTTTTGTTTAAACACCCATACTAAAGTGATATATCGCAGTGTCATTGGTACTATGGCTACACCCGACCCGAGGTTTCGTATTGTATGGTCAAAAGAGTTGGATGAGGCTCTGGTTGCAGCATTGAGGAGACAATATGACATGGGTAGGTGCGTCGATGGAATTTTTACTAGGGACGCGTGGAGGGAGACGCTACGTGATTGGCATATCAGGATGGGGAGGAATGAGGGTACATTGGATCAGTTAAAAACTCGGTGGAAGAACCTCAGGAGAGACTATGCAAAGATAAAACTGGTGACCAACAAAAGCGGTGTTGGATGGGATGACAGTAGGCACAAGCCAATATTTCCTGACACCCCGGAGTGGAGGGAGGCACTTGTGGTATGTCTAATAATATACACTCCCCTGACTATTATATATAAAATTAAACTTGTTAATATTGACCTAATCAGTAGTTGTCCCCTATTTTAGGCAAACAGGGAACTAGCGAGATTGATCAACAAACCATTCTACCACTACCACGACGTCGAGCTGATGGGGGGGAGGAACATAGCTAGGGGCCATCATGCAATGTCCTCAACCGATAGACAACCTCCTTCTGATGTTGCATCTGAAGATGATGTTTCTGTTGACCTAGATGCATATGCTGCATTTGTCAGCCCAGAACCGACCGGTCCAACCGGTACTGCCGGTATCACTGAAGACGTGGTTAATTCTGGGACGCAAAGTGAGGACACCAACGGCGGATCACGCAACCAAGGTGTTGGTGCAACGACTCCCACCACGATGAGACGTAGGAAGCGAGCGTCAATCTCACAGGATAGTTGTGTCCTGTCTAATGATGTCGTGTCTGAATTCACAAAGGTGTTTGCCAAGGTACATGAGATGGGCAGCGGAATTGCTGCTAGGTCTAATGATAAAGACGAATACCAAACAATTTTGCACCACTTTCATGCAAGCTACCCTGACGCCCCTGTCCCAGTTTTTACCACTCTTGTGCACGCCATAAAAGATCCAGCTAACCGTAACATTTACCTAGGCCTTATGGACACCCCACAAAAAATTACCATTTGGTTGCAAGACTTGTGGGAAATGAAGAACGCAACTTCTGCATCTTCTGCATCACAATCACCCTTCACGCCACAATCTCCACCGTACTTTTGAGGTTGTGTAATTTATTAAGAACTATTTTATTCCGTTGGGAACAATATCTGAACTTTGGTACTATGTATTGGTTTATGTTGTTATTTGCTATTTGGTTAGTATTTGTTATTTTGTCGCTATAGCCCTAATTTCATTTCTGCAATATGTCGATATTTTCCTGATGCGGATAATCACTTTTAATTATAGTTGTGATGGCCGGTGTTCATTCATATGAAACAACTAATGACATTCTACAAGTACTGGATCTTATGTCTGGTCCGGCTAATGGCATTGCTAACGCAATATCCTACCAAATAGCGGACCAAATTTCGCACAATATCATGCAAAATTCAGACGCCGCACCCACACACCAACTAATACCGAGATCGGTTAGTATTAGGAGTGGCCATCAAAAGGTTTTAGAAATAATAACTGGCCATGAAAGAAGGGCGTACGATCTGTACCGTATGCTACCCAACACGGTTTTAGCCTTTGTCGACAAACTTGAGGACCGAGGTTTGTTGAAAAGTACCAGAGGTGTGTCATCAGTGGAGGCAGTTTGCTACTTCCTTCAAATGGTTGGCCATGGCCATACCAACCGTGTTCTTGCTGAGGACTACATTCACAGTGGTGAGACCATAAGTAGAAAGTTTAATGAGGTGTTGGATGCAGTGTGTGCTTTGTGCAACGAATATATTCTCATGCCAACTGCATCCACAACTCCGCACCGCCGCATCGCCGAGAGTTCAATATTTTACCCTTACTTCAAGGTATGACCATTACTTAGTTGACCATTGTCCATTCCATTGTTAATATAACCACTATCGTCATCGTTGAGTGTATTTCTTATATACTTGTCTTAGGATGCCATTGGGGCAATTGACGGGACACACATCCCCGTTTTGGTGAAGCGCGAAAAGCAGAACCGATACAGGAATAGAAAAGGGAATGTTTCCATGAATGTCATGGCTGTAGTAAACTTCTCAATGGAGTTCACATATATCATGACTGGTTGGGAGGGATCTGCTGCTGACCAAAGGGTACTTCACGCAGCTACAACCACAGGTGGGTTCAAAGTACCCGCTGGGAAGTACTATCTTGTTGATGCAGGGTACGCCAACACCAGCCAATTTCTTGCACCATATCGAAATGTTGCTTACCATATAGCAGAGTATCGGGGTAACAGAGGCTCATACACAAGCAAAAAGGAAATGTTCAACCACCGACATGCTCAACTACGTAACGTTGTCGAGCGAGCCTTTGGTGTGTTGAAGAAGAGGTTTTCCTACTTTCGTAAAGGAGCGACTTTTCACGTGCAGTCTCAATCTCGGATTGTAATGGCTTGTTGTATCGTTCACAATTTTATCCGACGCCAAAATGATGGCGATCCATTGATGGACGAAAACTTGGATGAGGCTCATACTACCACTGACATTACAAACGAATTGAGTTCTCTCCAACAAACAAGCCAGGCCGATGCTAGAGAGGGAGATGTCTTGCGCGAAACTATTGCCAATTCTATGTGGGCAAATCAGTGATTTATACATTTGTTTTCTAACTTGCATACATTGAAACATGTTATACAACATGTTTCACTTACTCCCTTATTTGTGTAACCTAACGGACAACTTTTGTTCTCGAACTTTATTGCTCACCATTTTATTTGCCTACTTATGAACAATGTGAAATTATGTCTCATTAGGTTTTCTGTCTAAAAATGGACAAAGAAATGCCGTTGTGCCCATGTGGTCTGCAGTGCACCGTACGAGTGTACATGGATGCCACAGATGCGGCAAATGGACGGTTTGAAGACAACAATCCCCACAGGCCATATTTTACATGTGGTAGGTATCTTGTACAAACTAGATGCCATATGAGGTTGCCCGCGCAGCAAGTACCACCTACAGTGGCTACGCTGACTGCAATTAGGGATGCAATGGTATCACAACTCGCATATGCACGTAGCGAACGCAAGTTTTGGTCAGAACATTGTGCCTTTGTCTGTTCAACCAGAGCAGACACAGATAGGTTACAAGAAGAAATTAAAAATATGCGGGAGAGGTGCCGATATCTTCGCCACCGACTTCAAATTACGAGCGATAATGACTCTTCATCAGAAGAAGATGGATACAATACGTCATAGATATACCATATTATGATATGTCTAAATGAACTCCACTTGTCTGTTGCAACAATTACCTACTCTGTCTTCATATTATCTTGTAAAACTATGTCATGAACCCGATATTTTTCTATTAATCATCATTTCTATTTTATTTAGATGTCGATGATTTCATCTGAGGTTCCGAGGTGTGATTGTGGGCTAAATGCAGCCTTACGGCTTAACACAGAGGATGCAGGGTTAAATGACTTTTCCATTCTGAGTCAAAGGCCGGGCGAAATGTATTACATATGCCCTACTCGTGAGGTGTCATAGTACATCAATAAATAATATACTGTCCTTGTCGAGGCTCCGCATTCTTTGCCATTAACTTGTACCTCGTACTACATTTTAGGGAAAAGACCGATGCAAATACTTCCATTGGGCGGTCGATCTCCCCCAACAATTGATTCATTGAAAGCGGAGATTATGTTACTAACTGTTGAGTGCAAGTCAGTGTGGGGTCAGGCGATGAACATGAAGGACTTCGTTGAAATGCATTACAACTACGATGAATTATACTCTAACAAAAAGTATGAGCATGAGGTTTTAGAACGCAACGTTGCCAGTCTGGAGGAAGATTGTCGTCTGCTTATGGACATCCCTTCACCTCAAATGACTCCATAACGTTGAATGGCAAATGCATTTACATTGTGTTCTCTGTTTAGAAAGACTATGAATGGATGTTATGAACATCATACACTTGTTTATTTTATGCACTTATATAAACGTCATATTACAATTTAAGTGGTCAGAAAATTTTCTTCATGTTGATGAGTGTTTTATTAATGATGTATGTTATTATTCGAATTTTTTCTTAACGTTAGCTAAAACCAAATCATACAATTAATTGTGACATACACCCTTACTTTTGAAAAATATATTACTTACAGAATTTGTTATATGGCTGGCCAACCGCCGACACCATCTTTTATCTGGTCATACGAGCTTGATATGGTTCTCAGGGGTTTGATGAGAACCCAATATCACGTGGGTAGATGTGTGAATGGAGTCTACTCTACACAAGCTTGGATGGAGGCATGGCACCAGTTCGTATACCTAACAGAAAGCCCTTACATTACATTGCCCGAGTTGCAAATGCGATGGCAATACATCAAGAGAGAGTTTGTAAGAGATAATATGTTCATATTGGCAGATTTATTGCCTCCCCCCACATTGGCCGCGCAACAAGGCATTCAACGCAACTTCTTGACGACGCGTCGCACTTACCCACCAGGGATTTTTTTTAGCACTGACAATTGAAATAAACAAATGAACTTGTAACATTTGTGCTAAATGTAGTTGTGTTTTTGCGTCGAAACAATTTACATTGTCTACTTTTGTGTTGCATTATTATATGTTGCTACCATAATGCGATCAAATTTCCTACTTCATTATTATCTTATTGCCACAGTAACTTTACAAATTCTATTATTTGTTCATACCTTTGTTTTTATTAATTTTAGATGTCGACATCGCGTGCTAAGGCAAAGGCAAGGGCAAAATTTGAAAAAATGTTGATGTCACCGTCAAAAATTCATAAATTTGTTGAAGATAACCTTGTATGCAAAAAACCATGTTGCGAGCCTCCACGCGATGAGGGCCCAAATGAGAGAGACGAACAAGCCAAAGGAACAAGCCAAATGAGGGCCCAAATGCTGTGAGCCTTGTTTCCTCCTACTCACCATCTGCCGTTGTTGTTCGACTGGCCAAAAGATGCCAGCAAACAGGAAACAAATCAGGTGTTGGACGAACCCTGTCTTGTGTCGTGGGAAGAGTACGACGAGGCCATGAAGAATGACGGGGCATGAAGTTGCCTGCTTGATCACCAACTTAGATTGTGTAACTATGTCGTTGTCTAGGTCCAGGGCAGACCTCTCGTTTCATTTTCTATGTTACATATGTATTTGTCCGAGAACCAACAATATATTATCTTTTAATTAATGTGGTATTACGTTCTGCTACAGACATGCTACGCACCTTTGCTACTATTTAATTTAAATACATTAATTATATTATGTATTTGTTATTTAGTATATAATACACTTCAGCCAACTTCTGCTTAAGCGGCAACACAACTACACATACCTTATTCTTTGAAGATAACCTTGTATTCATAAATATACAAAATAACACCTACACAACACAAAAAAATATATTTTTAATATATTCTAAACTTACGTTGAAATGACATCACAAATACACATTCTGCGTACTTGTTCAAACAGTGATGCAAGAACATGACAGAATAAGCAGATACTAGCAGAATCAGACTTCCAGCCAAACAGAATCAGACTTCTAGCCAAACAGATTCAGACTGCAGTCAGGCTGTAATCAGACCAGCTGACCAGAATCAGACTGCGTTGCCAAACAAAGTCAGACTGCATCCTGACTGCCCCAGCACCGGAATCTAGACTAACCCTGACTAACCCAGTCCAGATTTCAGAATCCCAGTCCTGTGCCAAACGCAGGCTTTAAGTCAGAGTCGTTGGATTGGGTCGGGGGCATGTGAGAGCGGAAAATAACTGAACAATAGTGTGACAAATGGCATTAATGAAATCGATATAATTACCATGGTTACATTATATTAAAAGCTTTTAAAATCGATTTGAAGATTCAAATGAAGTCCAAAAGGCACCAAATTTTAACCACATGCACAACTTATTGTGTAGAATCATGCTATGCAATTAGATTCTCGTTTTACTCATTATTTGGCCCTTAATAAATATATTTCTCATTAAAGTGTATATTAATATATTAGAATAAATGAGTTATATGAAAAGTCTTCTTTCAATGGATTATATGAGAAAAATTCGAGATATCCAACCATTATTAACTTTAAGAGAAAAATATCACCATTATATTCTATTTTGATATATTATTATCATTTTTTAGGAGAGAGAAGGAAATTAGGTTAATTACACTCATAATTAATTCTATTACATATTTTTGCTCATATCTTATCCAAAAAGATATAAGAGCTCCAAATTAACATTATCCACTTATTATCTATCATAAAACTCCATTTTGCATTATCAGTCCTTAATTATTTCCTTAAGTGGGTTATTTTTGCAAATACTCCTTTATAATCATAAATGGGGGTAAAAAATGGAATTTCACCATCATTAATGCTCAAATTGCACATAGAGTCCAAAAATGATCCAAAAGGATGGGAAATTTATGAAAAAGGTCCAAATGGACTAGAAGGCAAAGAAAATCTCAAAATTGGGTAAATTGCAGGAAAGACCCTGGATTTCAGTATGTTACAGAAAACCCATATGTTTGTAGTTCCTCAAGAAAAAATCATTTGTTAGTAGTTCCTTGAAAAATAATCTATTTGTAGTTCTTCAAATAAATACCATTTGTTTGTAGTTCCTCAAGAAAAAACCATTTGTTTGTATTTCCTCAAGGAAAACCCATCTATTTGTAGTTCTTCAAGGAAAAACCATATGTTTCTAATTCCTCAAGGAAAAACCATTGGTTGTTGAGCCCAAACAAGCATCAGAATGTGCAACTACCTTCAGATTATCAGATTATGAAGAATCACCATGAAGAAAAATATACATGTGTTAAAATTGTAGTTAGATCCCTAGAAAAGGAAAATTGCATAAAGGTCCACACAAGTACATAAATTTGCAAAACTTAAGCAAATGAAGTTAGATTTTGACCAAATTTGAAACATATCTTTGTCGTATGATATCAAAATATAATATAAGATTTAATTAAGAAATGAAGCACCCAATCAAATCAAACAAGTATGTTTAACCAATTAAACTAGGAAAGGGGTCTTACACAATCCACTACTCTTCATTCATCTTTCTATTTTTCAATGTGATTCAAGCACATAGCACAAGAACTTCAAATATTGGATACCAATCACACATGTAAGTGATGTAATTTTCATAATTCTCTAGTTAGACTGTATCATGCATGTCATACATCAAAATGACTAGAGTTTCCATTTCACTTGCTAGAACTTCATCGTACACATCATTTTACCTCTCATAACCCACTTGTATTGTGTAGGAGTGTGTGGGATATAGTTGATTTACCCAAGCCCTACTAGGAATAAAAACAAAAGAAAGGGTTATAGAAGGGAGTGGAGTGTTGTTACATAGGAGAACTCATCTATTTCCTTCTTCAGAAGCTACTATATAGAGCCATCCCTTATTTCTTTGTTTTCTTTTTCTTTTTCTTTTTCTCCGCCTCATATGTAAGAAGGGCATATCATGATGAGAGTGAAGCAAGGGGTATAAATATGGCTACCCCAAAACTTTTAGAGAGTGGCCTAGGATAATAAATACTCTTTGGCATATTTTCATGAGGTATAAAGGCAATAAAATGATAGAAGAAATGTCGGGTCAAAGAGGGGTCATAAGTAAATTAGATCCATGTATGATTTCATTCAAGCAAGCTAATCCCTACAACTTTCACCAAAAATACAAACCATGAATAAAATGAACAGTGTGATATATTATAATCTTTCCACATGGAATGAATAATCCCAAGAATATAAGGATTTAAAGGATCACATTTTTACTAAAACAATCAATTGCTTGCAAAAGGCTTGGAGCACAAGCAAAATTCCATCATAGGACTCATTTAGCCAAAAACATCACTAATGAGATAAATTATTTGGATTATAATAATTCAATTTATAATAAGTGGAGATTTAACTAAAACACACTATTCGTCAAGTGAAATCAAGATTGGACAAAATCAGCAAAAATGGTGCCATATTTTTTTCAATCACATCCAAACCTACACTAGGAAGCAACAAAAAAAAGGAAATCCTATCTACAAACACACAAAAATTACAAAAGCATGCATGAAATGTAATTCATTCCATGGAATGGCATACAAAGAAACTTTTTGAAAAATTACACAAACATGCAAGAAATTAAACTAAATGCAGGCATGTATGAAAAGTATGCAAAAATATAATCTAATTATAGGTGTAGCAAAGAAAAAAGTAAATGGAAGAATAATGAAGATAAGAGCGAAGAGAGTACCACCCTACCAACCCAAATATTCGAATCATGATGTCCTCAGAATGACACTAAAGTCTAGAAGTTATGGGGTACAAGATCATTGTTTTTGTGGTGGCTCTGGTGGTGGTACTCATATGGAATGGAGGATGATGGTATTAGTTGCCCCAATGATCTTCCTGTGGAGGTGGGTATGTCTCCTGGTTACCATACGATGCTCCTAAAAAATCCTTACTCCATTGGGGGTTTCTTTGCACCCATACATGTTGAAAGTCATACATGTAGTTGATCTAATGATGCATTTGCTATTGATCTAACCACATGTCCTCTTGTGTTATTTTAAAACCCTCTACATGCACATGTATAGTATACATGTCATAGGCTTTCATTGTGGATTGTTGTGGTGGTGCCACCTCTAGCTCTCTTCTCACTCTACACTGATCTCTCTCCTCTGCCACTCACAACTGGTCTTTTATAGACATCTCCTATAATCCCCTAGGAAACACTATAGGGTGCTCTATTTAGGTGTATCTAGGATTCTTCTTCTTCCATCTCCTCAAGGTACCCCAAACTTTTAGGGGTGGGCCATTCTCCTCTAGAGAGGTGTAGCATGGTACGTCAGATCAAGTGTAAAGCCCTCATAGGAGGGGTTGACTGGATATATGATTTTTCTATCTACAATTGAGATCATGGTGGTGCAGATAAGGTATTGTAGGTCTACAAGATTGCCTTCTTATGCCTTTCTATATCCTATCAATTCAAGATCTAGGGCAAGTGCAATAGAAGTTACAAGTCGTCCTATTACAAATCGATTTTTACTCTAGATTGACATGTTTGTCATTTGTCATCCAGCCCAACAAAAATAAATCTTTCTTGGTGCAGCTCCATCGGTTCTCATACCAGTCAAATATGGTATTCACTATAACCTTTTGAACATGCCTTAAGTAGGGGTCATGGATAAAACTTGATTTTTATTTCACCGCCACAAGGTTACAATGCCCAGTTAACCTCTTATACATAGATGCATAATTGACATTAAATCATTCTCTAACCTCCCTTCATCAATGAGAGTTTCTACTTTGGGATTGGGAGAAAAAATTCTATTAATTCTTGAAGTTTTAAGAACATGGGTATCATCCCCAAATATAAAACCAAAACCTTCCTCTCATTTGTACACAACCTTATCCATAGTAGCAAAAAAATAGTGTGTAAGATCAGCATAGGTTTCCAGGTTGGTGGTTGTCACATCAAATAATCCTAACGTCTTCATGATATCTTCAAAATAATAATAAATTCCAAATGCCTCTGGTGTAGTCTGGAAAGCATAGCACGTAGAAATGAACCTTCATGTCAAGTATTTTGGATGAAGGGACTTCATTGGTTGGGTGTCCACTCTTTTAGTCTATCCTACTTAGGTTTTATATTCTCCATCTCCTCATTTTCTTCATCTAGAAATAGTCACCTTTGGACTTGTGGTTGTAGTTGATGTTGTGGCACAACGTTAGAGGTAGAGAGATGGGTGAACATGCATGGTGGTGTTTCACATGAAGAAGAGGGATCTGATGCAGCTTTGCCACATTGTGGTTGAGTGTTCACCTCCTCTAAAAATTGAATACACCATTGCATTGATATAGTCAGATACCATCTCATCTTCTTCCTAATTGAAATATGGATCAATTTGTGTGGTGGCTAGAGGATGAATAGAGGTGGGATTGACTTCTAGACGTCGAGTGGGTTTCTCTATCATGAGAGACGCAAACTAGATTTTATGATGGAGAAGTGAGAGGAGTAGATTGGGATATAGATGAGCCCTTTTTGGGACTATGGCGGTAGGATATGACATTCTTAATTCCCTTTAATTTCTTTCTGAATGCCTTCAATCTAAAATAATTTTTAGTGAGAAATGAAGATAAGTTTTTGGGCTTTCAGCTAGGTGGGGTAGAGTAGAGAAATAGGGGGAGATTCAGTGGTGGAAATGGGTGAGAAATGGAAGCTAGAGGTAGGGGATGACTTGTTGAGTGGATTGGAGGTTGATTTGGGCTTGAGGAGGGAGAATCATATGTCAGGGATGGATAGAACACCATCATCGGTCACTGAGGTCGCACACCATGGTTGTTCAGTCTTGAATGGAATGAATTGGTTGTGTTGGTATTCATTGGAATCCTTTCACTTAAGGGGTGGGGTTGTCACTGGCATGCCTGTCCTGATCGCCACAACCATGCTGGCTTGTTGTTGCCATGGCCATTCTCAGTCACATGGTTGTGGTGACTAACTTGCTAGACGAACGTTCTGCTGAATACATCCATGTTGATGGATGGCCTCTCCCTTAATTTAACTATAACAATTGAACATCCCACCATAGGCGTTCCAAGGTACCACAGATTTGGAGGATACTTTAGCAGGAAAATTCAACTCAAA
The DNA here is from genome assembly GCA_963693085.1 of Alisma plantago-aquatica. NCBI lineage: Eukaryota > Viridiplantae > Streptophyta > Magnoliopsida > Alismatales > Alismataceae > Alisma > Alisma plantago-aquatica. Next base: position 399,416,553 of record OY856410.1, read on the forward strand.
CCTTCACATTTCATCTCAGTTTTGAACTAGAGTGATTTTCATCAATTCTCTCCCACATTTCAGTTGACATGCCTCATTTCATCATTCTTCATTCCCTAAAAATCTAAAAGCTAAGGAAACTATTAAAACAAGTGTGTGTGAGTGTGTTTTCTTATAAGTCTATAAAATAACTGAAAAGTATCAAAAATTAAGGTTGAGTGAAAAAGTTTCCAAACCTAGATGGTTTTCCTCTCCACTAGCATTAAGTTGTATGTCTTCAGTCGGGCTTCTTGTAGTTTTATCAATCAGTCAACTATTGGGTAATATTGTGTGCCCACTATTGAAGTAGATGTCTCTCTCATTTGCATTCAATAATTGTTCTTTGTCCCATTGATCATAAAAGTTATCATGAGGTGATCCATCTGGATCTCCATTTCTCAAGTAATCATCTATATTCTTCAAGTGACCATGCTCAACATTCCCTTCTCATTCTTGTTGTGTGGGTGTCTTGAACATGTTTATTTTTATCTTCATGTCTATGAAGGAGATTGTTATTTTACTTCTACACACATGAATTTCAGCATCAACTATAGATATAAATAGTCTTCTTCCCAAGATGATGGGAATCATTCTATGCTCTGATTCCATGTCAAGAACAATGAAATACACCACAAATATTTCTGCACTTTCTTTGTTTATCATTACTAAGACATTATCTAACTTTCCTCTAGGAACTTTTATGTAGTGATTTGATAATTAGAGAGTTCAATTGGTTGGTTTCAGATTTCCTAAACCTAGTTCCACATAGACACTATATGGCATCAAATTCACATTGGATACCAAATCAAGGAGGTATTGGTCTATGTGGTGTCCCCCTATGTATATAAGTATGAGAGGGGCTCCTAGGTCTTTCCTCTTCATGGGAAGTGCATGTTGGAGAGTGATCTCACTTGTTCTGTCAACTTGAATTTCTAGGATTTCTTCTCATTGACTTCCTCTTGAAGGTGCACATATCCTTGAGAAATTTGGCATAAGATGGAATCCGCTTAATATCATCCAAAAGAGGGATATTCACCTTCACTTGTCAAAACATCTCTAGGATGTCAGAATTGTGTTTCCTTTTTTATGATGGGTGCTCATCCAATGCATTTGGGAATGATGGCTCACTTGCATTAGCCTTACTTAGATTGTGATGATTTTCTTGAGGCATGACATGAAGAATTCTTGGAATCATCAATGGAATACTAGGGATTTTAGAAGTTGTAAAGGAGTATAAGGTGGAACACAAAGTTTCACAAACTCAACATGAGGAGTCATGGGATCATCTTCAGCTATATAAATCATGGCATCACCGCTTGATTTCCTTGTCCTTGTTTCATCAACATGCCCTTAGCTCACTTGACCACTGTTGATTTGACTTGTTGGTTGCTCAATAACTCTCCCACTCCTTAGAACTATCACAACATTGAATTTCTCATGATGGAAAAGGGGAAGCTTGTTGTTGATGTGGAGGAAGTTTAGGTGTCCCTTGGTGTTGAAAATGAGGTGGAGATGAATAGCATGGGTGGTAAGTGTATTGATAGGATGGTTGTCATTATGGAGGTGATGAAGGTGTATAAAGTTTTGAAGGGCCTTGAAATTGATATATGGGTTGCACTTGCATCGGGGGTAGACTATAGGAGCTTTAAGAGACATCTATTTGTCAACTTGCTTCAGTAAAGTTCACCATGGGTTGGTAATGGAATTTCCCTTCCGCTTGGAGGCAAAGTATTGAGGAGAGATGCTTTACTTCTTGATCAACCCTTGTCACATTCTTTTGAACCTCATCAAATCCTTTCAACCTAGAGAGAATCTCATCTTTAAAACTTTCATTATACCTATGACTTTATTGTTCTCGATTGATATAAGAATGAAGGACCTTCACTTATTCACCAAAGGACTCAACAAAACGCACGGAGTGACTACGAGCACTCCATACTTCATTCTTCATAATATTCATCATTTAACCAAGAATCTTCATCATTTTTGGGATTGAATCATTAGGAGCTAAAGGTGTCACACCACTAGCAAGCTCACAATCATTGACAGTGCTAAAAGCTTGATGCCTTGATTTTTCCACCAAGTTCTCAAATAAAGGCCATGTCTAGTCGGGTAGTTTACCCATGAATGCTCCTCAATAAGAAGAATCTATTGAAGCTCATTTCATTTGAGAGAGATTGGAATAAAAAGAGCTAAACAAGTTGTGACAAAGGGATTTCATTGTGGGGATACTCTCTTAACATCTTCTGGAACCTTTCCCAAGCATAATGGAACTTCTCATTATCTTTTTGGATTAAATTCACTATAGCATGCCACATTTCTGTCAACCTTGCAATAGAGTAGAAATTCTTTAAGAATGCATTCTTCATCTCACCCCAAGTTATGAATTCTATCTTCAAACCAGTACCAATCTTTGGCCTTGTCTTTTAGGGAGAATGGGAACATGATAAGTCATATAGAATCATTTGTAGTTGTAGGCATCCTAAAGATGGAACATGTTTCAATGAAAGAATCAATGTGATTGTAGGGGTTCTTGTTGTCTAGCCCGTAGAAGGAATACCAAGAAGATTGGGTGGAATTGATAATTGCTTCCCTAGTATTTGATCAACTCTATTTGCAATTGGAAAATTTATTTCCCAGTCATGAAATACGCATGAAGTGGCTTATGCATGAGCAGAGGAAGTGGTGTTTCTCATGTGCATCCTGGTCTCCCATCTTGTCTTCCAAGGGTTGAGTATCACATGTACAAGTCACCACCAAACAAAAGATGACAAGTTAGTGAACTAGTATGTAGAAGTACCACAAATAATAATGAATAGAAATGGTGAAGGTAGTACAAAAAGTTAAAGCTAAATGAACTAGCTAGGCCAAGTGCCTTTCTCCTCGGAAATAACACCATAAAGCTTGGTGTGTCTTCCAAACATAGATAAGTAAATGGGAAAAAGATGGTGCTTAAGGGGATAGTCACACCACAACTACTAGGGAGATATGTCACTTTCTATCCCCAAAAATGGCACCAAAAATGTTGGTGCATTTTCTAATATGGAACGCCCAATCAATTGAATTTTGATTGGATGTGACTTATAGAAACCTTATGGCACACAACATGGTTTTTTGAATTTATAGGATCTGGTGGACACACTTCTAAACAAATCCACAAGAACATAGGCTCAAGAGTAGTACAAGAGCAATAAGTTGGGGTCAAACCCATGAGAGAGGGGTCACTAGAGCTTAGTTATTTTTGAAAATGCTACTTATGTGGAGTCTAGAATTGAAGGGTTTAACTTGGATTTGTTTGATTATACTCATTGGTTAAAGTGAAAAAGTATATGAAAACAAGAGAAAAACCTACTTTAACCTAGATAGTTTAATTATAATTAGCAAAGAAAATAGAAAGTTATACTAAGGAAAGTGAATAAGAGCTAATACCAACACTAGTCTAGAAAAGCAATTCTAATTAAGAGACTATATATGGCTACTAGTTATACTAAGCAAGAAACTACACTAGAGTAGCAATTAGCAATTAGGGAAAGTTAAGAACTTAACTAGAAACTAACTAGCTAGAGAAAGCAAAAACAAGTACAAATTTATAGCAACTACACTAGCAAGAGATAACTAACATGAACAAGACAATTAATAATTATGTAGACAAGTAAAGAAACTTTCCAAGCAATCATAATCTAATCAAGGAAGCAATTGGGGTTTTAAGCAAGTTATGTAAATGGGGGCCTTACAGGTAACATGACTAGAACATAGGTTGGGGGTCATAACATGCAAGCAATATTCATACATTTTGATCATCAAACCAAACAACAAGTTAGATGATAGAGAATTTCCCTAAACTACTAACTGGTCATGGATGGGATATGGTGTGTATAGGGTAACTAGTCCCTAACACCTCCTATCTACCCTTGCAAGGCTCATTTGGATTAGGGTTTAGGTGGAATTTTAATAGGGACTAATCATGTCTAGTTTTCTAGGATAGAAGATATTAGGTCAATTAGGGGCCAAAGGTAGCAATGGAAGGTAGAAATGAGGGTTTTACACCTCACATAACCTACCATCTAGCCTTTAGAAAGATCCAAACCAATTGCACTAAATGCTTTTAAACTAGATACTTAGATCCCTCACCTAGGTGTAGGAGAATGGATTAACATGTAGGAAGATGGGTAGCTTACTAGGGATCCACGTGTTGAACCTATGAGCTTTTCCCCAATATCTACATATAAGACATTTCCCTAGAATCCTAGGATGATTTCAGGCATAAACCAACAAGCCATCCATGGGAAATGAGATAAAAGTAGAACATACTCATTATCAAATGAGATTGCAAAGTTTACATATTGCTTTCCCCCAACATGGTATCAAAGTCACATGGGGGCTTAGATAATCATGGAAATGAAAAATAGGAAAAGGGAGAAGAAAGAAGTAGAAGTAGACATGGATATTGAAGTAGTGGTTGAAATCCTCTTCTCTAGCAGCTGCAATCTCAAGCACTTTCCTCCTCCAAGGTGGAATGGAATGAAAAGTGACCAAAACCCTAAAAATAATGATTTTAGGGTGGAAGGTGATGAAATGGAATTAGAGTGGAGTAGGTGGGAGGTGGGGAGGTGAAATGAATGTCTCAAAGATAACCCTCGACTTCTAACTGCCTTCATGACTTTTATAGAGATCTAGGGGGGTCTAGGGTTAAGTGGGGGCATAAATGGGAATTCAGTGCAAAATTGGCTAGGTTTTTTGGCCGCCACTACCGTGTTGAGCACCACAGATGTGGTGGGTGGGTGCATAAGGTCATGCCCAAGTGGAACAGGTGAGGTGGTGGATATGTAAATGTTAGTTAATTTGGGTGTAGTGGGTGTTTGGATATCATGCTCATGCTTGGTACCATGGACGTGTTGGGGTGATGGTAGCACAAGTGTGTGATATGCCACGATCATTTTAGAGGAAGAGAGTGTTGTTTGTTCTCTTTTACATGAGCTTGTTGGAATCTTAGGAGAACTGTTGTGTTGGGCTAGATGGCCATGTTGGGTCCTTCATGCACAGCTGTGCAGTCCAGCATGACTGTGATGCTACATTTGCCTTGAATTCTTGATTCTTTTGATGTGATTATGTCATTCTTGACTTGGCCATGGCTTTTCCTTGCTACCACGGTCGTGTTGGGGGTCTTTTAGGGCACTTTCATCTTTTCTTTGGATTTCCATGGGGTTTTTTTATCTAAATCGACCCTTCGCCACTAGGGACAGGTTGGTGAAGCTCTAGGACCCTCCTTATGCTCCTCCAAGGGTGGAGAAACCCTAGGATCATCCTCCTTCTCTCCCATCCATCCAAATTGTGGTCCAAGTACCCTGAAAACATGCAAAGAACGTTCATAAGTGCATTTGATAGTAATACACATATAGGTGAAGTAGAATATATTTAAGATGTTTAGATGTGATTAAAGGACAAAATGAAAGAAGATGAAGCACTAAAATAGGACTGCATCATGTTGTAACATATAGAGACTTGATTTCATAGTCCTAGAAAGCCTAACTTTATTAGTTGGATGTGTCTGGACTTTGTTTACAAGTAAACCTCAAACAAGGTGTAAGATATACTCATGCTTGCATATATGATCAATCTATATTACCTTATTATCCTTGTATGACTTAAATAACACACTAGAATTGATATAGTAAGGTGTATAGGTTACAACTTACATGGGTGCCCCCTTGGATTTAGTACAATGACAATAGGAATCAAGTCAAGTAGTGCATACATGACTAATGTTAATGGGGGTAATGATGGATCATTTTGCATAATAAACCCTAACTCACAAAATGAACAATAAAGTGTAGAGCATAGTTTGAAAATGCATATAATGAGTGACATGTTATATCAACATAAGAATTAATGCATGTATATGAATACATTCCTGTGTGAAAACCCTCATTAATATTCATTTCCAAATAATAAGGCTAAAATGCCTAAATGGAACATATCATATAAAAACTAGTAAGAGTAATACATAATATGTTAGTAGGCTTAATATATATATATATATATATATATATATATATATATATATATATATTACTATAACTTAGTTTGTGTGCAATTGCAATATAGTGCCATCTAGTTTATTCAAATGAAAAATTTGAGTAAATAGAGAAATATGGACATAGGTATTAGGGAAAGTAAGTAATGATACACCAGTATTCCAAATATTGGTGATATATGATGTTAATTGATATAATTATAATGGTAATAATTCTATGAAGCCTAGTATATTGGATCACTAAATAATTGTCTCAAAAATGGAACTAATCAAATCATATTTAGATGTCAGCTAGTCCAATTGTAAAGTTTTTTAATATGTTAATCATTTAATTGATGCAATTCTATCATGAAGTTGTAAATTTATTTTATGTCACATGTTTTCTTTTTTTGGAATGGATCATTTATCTAATTGACAAGTTTATATCTCTATGTTTTGAACTAGATTTGATTTCATACTACGATGTTTCTACTTTCTCTCATGCAATTCCTCTCTAATTCAGTGTGGTATGCCATGTTTTCCCACCTCCTACTTCTTCTTCACCTTCCATCCTAATTCCCTAATTTCTTCTCCCTCAACTTCCTAGAATCTTTGCAAAAATATTGACCATATTTTTCCTTAGGTTCGGTGGTCCCTATCCTCTAAGTGAAGCATTCTTCTCTTTTTCTCCCCATTTTTTGATATGGCATGTTTCCCTTATTGATAGAGAAACAAAACACACACACACACACACACACACACACACATATATATATATATATATATATATATATATATATATATATTTCCTTCCTCATCTGTAGGGACTCCCCTTAAACCAATTCCAATCACTCTATTTCCTCAGTTTTTCCTCTAGTGTATTGATCAAACACCACCTACTTCACCATGGCTACCAAAGTTTGGCGACAAGCCCTTGACATTGGCAAGGTCTAGATATCACCAGGAACCCTTCATGAAGGTCAAGTGAAGGTATTTAACTCCTCAATTTCTGCTCTAAAATAATGGTACAATTTTCCATATTTTGATTTCTTCCTGGGTAATAATTTGAAGGCCGTGTACAGTCATAAGCTCTTAACTTCTTTTCCACCTAGATCTGGTGTCATTGGATTTGTGTTGTTGTCTCAAATTTATTGGGAGCCTTGGTTCTCATTTTCTTGGGTTCTTTCCTTGTCTGTGAGCTTCTTTGTATAGTAATTCGTGGTAGGCATTGGTCCTCCTACTTTTTGATGTCACAAGACCCCTTCTTATGGATCTCTAGACTCCAAAGGGCCCCCAAAAACTTGAATAAGCTCTATAATTCCTATGGATTATGGTGAAGGATCAGTCTCAATCTCACTTTGAGATCCATTGGTTGAAGTCTTGTGACTTATGAAAGAACAAACCTTCACATGTTCTTACAATTTTACCCTCAACCTCATTTTTATCCAAACATGAATGATGTGTTTTGAGGTCTTTATGTATATTTCATCTTTGTCTTACCACACAAATTTTGAGTCAAGATCTATAAAACTACTTGTTCAATGCATTCTTAAAACTATATGTGGGGGCATCCACATCCTTTTTCCCAAGTTTTTAAATGTAAAAACCAAATTAATACATTTCACTTAGAAAATCCATAATAGTTAATAATAAGTTATATTATTATAAACAAATATGTTTTGTAATTGTGAAAATTTTCTCTAGAAGATTGTGGTTTCTAGTGACCTTAATTATTTGACATAAACGAGTGATTTTCAGGGTTATACTTGAATTGCTATAACATTATGATAATATTTACTCTAGCTTTGTTTTATCTTTGAGTTGGATTGGTCAAGATAAGTTGACTTCAGAACATATATGTTTCATTCTTTAGTGTTCATGTTGGAAAAATGACCTACAATCCTATCTCGACCTCATTGAGACATATTGCTTGAATATTCATTGTTCATATCTATTTTACCTAATTGGGTCCAATCATCTTGAAATATAATCTCATACTTTTTGAACTATTGGGTATTGCAAATTGAACTATCAAAATTGTATCTTGTTCATCTCATCTTGATTATACCATATGTGGAATAGGACTACTTAGTTCCATGTATGAAATGAAAACCTTAATTCCCATGTGATTGGTAAAATTTATAAAATTACATCTTAATTTTGAGACTGACTACTTAACCTCAATTGGAATCTCTTTGTCAATAATTAGATTAAACCTAATGGTTCATCTTTGTTTATATTCCTACAATTACGGCGAGTAGCATGATATGAGAAATTTTCAAGAATTTAGGTGGTGGTATAATTTTTATTTATTTTCTTTATATTGCATTCTAGTGGTGACGCCTATTGTTGTGTATGTGGGTGGTGATGTATTCCATTTATGGATGTTATTTATGGAACTAGGTAATGATGCATTCTACTGAGTAATAGTGTGGTGAGGTACATCACTCATTGTTGGGTGGTGATGCCCAATTCTTTTGAGGTGGTGCATATTCTCTATTGTAGAGGGTGGTTATTCCCATTAGATTGTAGTGACGAAGTCATCAAACTTTGTTTATCTTGTTATAGTTTTTTTATAATAATTTTACTCTTTTCCTAGTTGTGAACTATAACAAGAATAAAGGAAATATATGACAGTGTTTCTTCACATATTATCATCTTGTGTAATAGATTCATTTGACAATATTTGAATAATATGTTTCTCTTGTTAGTGGGAGTCTTGTTATCTTCATTTTTATCTAAATTTCTTAATTATTACCCAATTTACTATATGTGTACACATACTATATTTTGTGATGTTTTCATCCCCTTAGGTAAAGGACAGAAAAGTTTGACCATGTAATCCTAGGACATAGCAAGTGTAGTCAGAATTTTGGTATATAGATTGATTTCCCTTTATAACCACTAATACTTAGTTATCTTTATGTAATTATTGGTGCTAGACCATTTTTTACAGACAATGTTGTAATAGTTATATGTTTTCAATCCACTTTTATACTTTGGTTTTTGTGAGAATGTACTTGCAATATTATATAATGGTTTATCCATCCATCCATTGCAAAAAAAATTGTGTGTTTGAAATATGGATGATTACTCTTATTTAGTTGAGTAACTAGTGGTTCTCCTCTAGGTTCCCACTCATTTCATACATGGTCTTTCATGATCAGGAGACTAGAGGGAGGATCCAACTCCCACACAAACTACTTGATCAATCAGTGATCCAATGGGTCCTAGAAGAGAAAGGGAAATCAACTTGGCTAGGAGTATAAGTTGGATACAACTATCACCATGTCCCAATCATAGGATGCCACATTAACTTGTGAATACCTAGTCGGAATCAAACATATAGGTGAGGTTGCATACCCAACTAGTGAAACGGAAATTTATCTAGGAAGGAAAGGAAGGAAACAAATGACTACAAATTTACCTTACCAAGGGAATATTTATAGAAATTTCATGAAATACTAAACCCTTATAAAGTAAATAACAATTAGCTCACTTGATCATGCTTTATTTAAAAAAGATATATACCTTACTGAAACCCTAGATGTGACCCATAATAATGTTTACTTGGTTTATAATGATTAGAATCCAAAGTCCTATGATATTTTTACTTATAATTTTAAAAAATAAAGTGTGGTTATAAACTCTAGTAAAATATCATTACACTTTTAGTCATGTTTATATTTCAATTGATGGCTTAAAGAATGAGGGTATGCATAAAAGGTTTTGTCTCATATAGCATTTTTTTTATTTTTTTTGGTGACTGAGAGAACCTACCTTAGGTGAGCCCGACATGGTAAACTCTCGAGGCATGAGAGGGTATGGTCTAGTCACCCCCTCCCATGCCAAATCAGCATGGATTGTCATTCACAAAGTACCTTCAGTGAGGTTTGAACATGGGTCCTTCATTGGGACTTATTGAGCTTTTTTCGATATTCAAAACGTAGAAGTAATATAACCATGATATTGATGGTTAACTAATTCAAAACAAAAAAATGTTGCATATGACCAAAAAAATAGATAGATTCTAGAAATGACGTATCAAAATGGTTAATGTGACCCTCATGAAACTCTAAAGTGGATCTAACATCAACTAAGGTTGTTTAGGTATACATTGTGGTGTTATGATGATGTTGTGAGACTATGTACCCTCTCAGAGATGTGGTAGTCTAGGAACCCTAAATTTAGGGTTAATATTGAAACGCATGAATGATCTAAGTCAAACACTAATTAGATTAATGATTATCAAATGAATTTCATGTATTATCTTGTCTTAAATTGGAGCTTTTAGGTAAATATAAAGAAGGTATGTTGTTTATTTCACGAGACCCTTGGGATATTTACATGATAAAACTCTTGATTTCTATGATTTATGCTTCTATTAGTAGATACCACTTGATGCATGATATTTGTATTGCTTATATGTATATATTATCTTTATAGTTATGTAGTTTAGTGTATGTCCTAATTTTCCTTTCATGTTTTTTTAACAAAAAGTTTTAAAATTGATTTGTATTATGGGTGTGCTACTTAATGTACGTTCATGTTATATGATATTATGACCCTCAAGACACTTGATGTTGTGATATTCTCTATCTCTTATAGAAGTTGAAAAGGTATAGTTTCCCTAATATATTGTCTGGGTATTGGTCACACATTTTAGCATCATGCGATTAAACATGCTTTTCCAAGTCAATCATGGCAACATTTCATTTGTACCTTCATTGAAATATTATTTGGATTCCTGGAACTTTAATTCTATTAACAATTTTTGTCCACATACTCCAGACATTTCTATTAATATACTTTTATTTTATGTTTTTCTTAATCACGGGATGCATGTGTGGAGATCTAGTGTTGTGAGTACGTATATATAGGTATAATCATGTGATACATCTCATATATTATCTTACATTGTAATTCAGTTTGTAAAAGACTTGTAATAAATTGTAAATTTCAATACACAAGTATCAATAGTGAATTTTATTGGTGAATTATTTGGTGTTCATGTAATTAATATAGTCCTTCCATTGATATACTCTGATACTATTTAGTTAACATTTCAGATATTTGTATAGTGACAAAATTGGGACATTGGAACTTTATTATTGCTCATGAGAAATAGTCATAATAAATTTGAAGCGTGTACATATACAAATATCAAGTACCATATCTATTTGAGATTAAGCTAGACTTAGACTTCATGTTACAGCCTTGAATGCTTTAGAAAATAGTTTGAACTATTTCTCTAACAATCCAACCTTCTCGTTTACTTTTTAACATATGGTGTGACACATAAAGAAGGGTTGTTAATGTAGATTTTGAGGTGTACATACCCTCTCAAATGAGTGGAATGAGGCATTGTGTGATTGGGTTTAATGTGAAATATGAAGAGACCACAAAACCATGTACATGTGGTGCACATGTCTTTAGGGAAAACCTACACTAGTATGTCATAAGTTCTTATCATTTCTTTGTATCATGGGATACAATGTCTGACATGTGTTGGTAACTTGTATTTTGGTTGTGGTTGTATGACCAATGGTATGGTATGTTTTTATTTTCAATAATAAATGCTGACATATATATGTGTGTTTGTGTGTGTCTCTATGTGTGAGAGAGAGAGAGAGAAAATGTGTGTGTGTGCATGTAGGTTTGCATGTTTGTGTGTGTGCGCATCTACGGGGGAGGGTTCGTGTGTGTATGGAGAGAGAGAGAAGATACCAGAAGGCACAAAGTTTCCATATGACCTTAGGGAAAGAGAGTTCCATCATTATCAATGAGAGTGTCTATAAGGAGAGGGACTCAAGAGGGGACCCAATTCTTACTTAATTGAGTAATAAACTCATCCAATCCAAACACACATACAAGTACAATGAACTAGATGTATTTTTCATTTTTCAAAGAAGGTTATACAAGCAACATAATTATTTAGCAGCTGAAAAATCACCATAATTACATTCTCTCAAAAAATCCAATTACATTGTTTCTTAAACATTAAGGGTGGTATGACATACATGAGAATCTACAACTTAACTCATACAAAATAACCAGTTGTAGAGTGAAACTTGGACATCTCAAGTCATCCTCAAAGTTCTACTTTCTAATGAAAGTTCCACTTGAGCCATCTTCATCAAACACACCCATATTTTTATGTAAAATGCACACCCTGGGAGGAAGGATGCAGACACGATATATAAATGAGTGGAAAAGTAACTCTAGATTGAATATGCATTTCCTAATGTTATGGTGCTACATGGTTACTACTAGTATAAATAATTTTAGTCTATTGTAAATGAACAAATAGAGAGGCAAGATCTATGCTTAACCAAATTCAATTTTAGTCAGACAAAAAGGGTTAAGAACATCCTTGTATGTCAGATTTAGGTCATAGGTTCATCAATAATTATTTCATAGCATTTCAATAACCAATATGGGTGGTAATCTCAATATCAAAAGGAATTCAAAAAATTATAAGAACTAAGCAAAGGATAAACAAATTCAGTAAAGATGCTTCATATGAGTAATTAGGGTTTTAGTTATAATAATTCCTTACTCAATGGACTGAATGAACCTACCTTATATTTAATCCAGCAAGAGTGTAGGGTCAAACCCAAGTCCACATTTAGGTATCAATTATCTAGTAACATATGTATAAGAATTAGGGTTAACTTCTCATTAGTATTCTAAATACTAAAAATGACCTTTTTATACTTGTTGAATTAGGCCACAACCCCTACAACATTTTGTAGAGAGTTCTTACATTTCAAAACATATATTATTATAATTTTCTAACATAGAAACTTCCTTTTGGTTTTATCTAAATAAACGTATTTAATAAGATTTATACAACAACATCCAAAATGGAACTTTTTTATTGAATTGATTTAGGTCCATAAAATTACAAAAATTAAAAATCTCATTTTTCAGATTTAAAAAATCTTTTAATCATTTCTTTAAATTTTGGTTGAGTTATTATTAATTTCCTAAGATAAAACTTATGAAATGTTTTTAAATAAAACTAAATTGAGTGGAATAGTCATTATACCCCTGTATGTAAAATCATAACTTCAAGTAAGATGATAAAAAAATTGGTAACTTTGATATTCACATTAATAATGTGGCTATCCGCAAGATGAAATAGGAAAAGGAAAATTCTCTTTAGATGAGTGACAAAAATTAATTACGCAAAAGGGTCCATCTAGTTATATAATCCCAATAACATTCCCAAAAGTGAGTGGGCTCCCTGCTCACCTCGTGCATGGGCTCCCTACTCAGTAACATGCAACTACTCTTCTCCCATGGAAAAGAGGCAGGGACAAAGGGTTCCAGCCTCAAACAAAAATGAACATGCTTGTAGTTGGTGGAAAAGAGAACAACCAAGGCCAGGACACGGGAGCACCATGTTCACAATGGAATCTAAAAGAAAACATGCAAAACAAAAGTTTGAAGAAGTAGGAGAGAGTAAAACAAAGCACCACTCCCCACAAGTCAAATCCAGAGAAGAAAATGTCTAGGACACCACATGTCAAAAAAATGCTAACAAATAAATTGTGAGGGAACCTTATTGGCCCTAAAATAGGAAACACAAGTACTATAACTGAATCTACATATTAGAAAAGCTTGATATGGCTTGCAAAGTGTGACACACCGATCACACCAATCGAGATAACTCAAAAAAAGTGTGTGATCCACTAATAAACAAGCACATTACCACAAAATGGGTTAATTAAAATAAAACCATCTTGAGCGAAAACATATATATATCAAGGTTCAAAACCAGTCACCACATATATCACATATCATACCATAAAGGTATTGCATCATTGTAAAGTGGTCATCTTGCCACAAACTTGTTACAAAAGATATCTTACCCACATATACAAGCCATACATCTACTGCCAAAAACCTTGTATCAGTATACAACATCTACAAAACACCCCTTCTAGGACCTAAGAGTATAAGGACGAAAAATAGGACTCTACTACAAAACATTAGCAGCATATTCAACCTTCTACATTCACTAATCTCTTTGTTTCTCTTCCTCAACATCACGGTCTCTACCCCGTCATTGACGACTGCCTAAAAAGATGTGGAAATCTATGGGGTGAGACCAACATCCCAGAGAGAGATATAACTCTCTACTAACAACTATTGTAAACACATATTATACTTAAGAAGAAAAGTAACATTATTAAAAGGATGAGCAAATTCAACTAAATGAATAATTAAACTATTTACAAAAGTTAAGGAGATTAAGAAGGTACACCTGATAAGTAGAACATCAATACTTTTAGAAGGAATATGAAGAAATATGTATAATAGTTGATTTCTCTTACCACATTATAATACAACTAAACAATATAAGAAACAAGGCAAGGGCAACAACCAATATGAATCAAGTTTAACCCTAAGCATATATACTATATGGCTATACTACATCTTTTAAGCCCAATGGATATGAGGTATACCACTCATACTCCAATTGGCCACTTCTAGGTCAAAATTAGTGTCATACAATATGTAGGAGAGTTGGGCTCCTATGATCTCCTCTGCCCTCAGTCAGTACGAGTTTGTCATAGTGACATATATCAGTCCAACTGCATAACAACCTAGTCCGACTTGGTATATAGGTCATATCACTAGTGAACAAGGTATAAAAACCCAATCATCTGAGATACAACCACAGTTGTCCTTTAGCATATCATATATACTGAGATACGACCGCATTTGTTCTCCTACCAAGGCATGACTGCAACCATCCTCTAAATCATGAAACTAATATGTCAAGGACACTTGGTCACTTGCACCTCACATACTCAACAGTATGCGCTCTGAGTTTCCCTTGGGAATACTCGTTTCACCATCCAGCAAGTCTGACACTAGAATGGATCTATGGCACATGGAAACTACATGATTAGGGTTTCACTTGATTAGTTAATCCAATTGGGTATCTTTTATATTGCATCAGTAAAGTTACAACGTATGAATCCTAAACAGATTCTACAAAGATAAGGGTAGATTACAACTCTAGAAGATATAAAATGTATTAAGCATAAAGTTGATCAAGTCACCACATGATACTATCTCACTACCATATACAAGGCCACCACCATTATCACATCATTATTGGGTAACAAATCCCTCATCACATCACTAGAGGATATCACCTCAAATTAGGCACTAAGCCTCTACCAAGGTCATAAGACCTAATCACATAGTTCCTGCACACATCATTATTTCATCATGCCCTGTAAAGGCTCATAATGATCACCCTTTGTTATATAAGAGATACCATAGCAATCACAATCTACAATGTTCTTTCAACCTACAACATGAGGGTTACACAAGTAGGAGACAGAGAATACTTCATTACATGCTAATCATTCAAACAAGATAAACATTACTTCGTATACTTAAACTTAGGGTTAGGGTTCTTCACAGCTAACCAATTAGGTTTTTCATAACAATGTTTAACATCATACCCTATAGTACACAACTTCCCACATTCTTGGAAGCTATTAGATTAAGTATTTCTAGCCAGCAAGGTGTAGTGATCATACTAGGTATAACACCTCTAGCGACCAACACAACATCAAGGTATAGCGATAGCAACACATGCTACACATAGAAACCGCATGACCCCTCAAAACATAGTGACCATCTCAACTCAACCAACATAGCGACCACAACACATGTAGTGACCAACACACATGTAGTGACCATCACCAACAATAATGTAGTGATTGTAAGGTAGTGCATCAAGTGTAGTGACCACAACAACAATCCTTATGCATAGTGACCACAACACATCACTTAGACCATCATAACACATCAACTATAGCGGTCATCAAAAAATGGCCGTCAAAATAGGGAAAGCACAATGACTATCAAGGTCATGAAAACCCAACGTATGTCATGGAAAGCACAAGCGTCCAAGGGTGTTAGGGTTAGGGTTAGGGTTAGGGTTATGGTGACCAAACCAAAACCCAAGCTCACCACCAACATGGTCATAGTGACCACATGGAACCAAGGATACATGTCCACCAAACAAATGTATAACATTAATTAGGAATCCCAAGCGTCACCAAGGTAAAAACCTCTTGAAGATGATAATCATCAAAACCCTAGAATACTATCATCATAAAGATCAATATAAACCCATGATATGAGAGAGAAAACCAAGCATTAAGCACATGCAGTGGGAATCAAGCCTCCATCTTTCAACAAGATAACTGAACCAAGATCTTGGGGATAAAACCAAACGCACGTAAGAATCAAAAACTCCACTACCCATACCATCTCAGATACAAGAATTAGGGTTTAGGAAAAAGAGTTAGTTTGTGAAAATACTGCCACATAATCATAAACCCTAAATCAAGATATCATCATCAATCAACTTAGACTCACATTGTAGAGATAAGATTAACTTGGATGTAAGATTATGTGCCACAACAATAGGGGACAGAGTTATATAACCCACCATGGGGTGAAAATCAACTCCCAAGCCATGAAGCTCCAAGAGAGAAAAGAAAATCACAACTTAGATCCACTCCAAGGCCAAGCAAGATCACCTCAAGAGAAGAAGAACAAACCTAGGTCAAAGGAAGCTCAAAGAGAAGAGGGTACAAACACTAGGTCAAAAACGAAAGGGGAAAGAGGAGATATTCATCTCACTCGGGTACTACCATGGGAGAACCATGGACTCGACCTCTACTCGAGAGAAGTTCCTCAAGAAATTCACCATGGAGAACCATAGTCCAAGACAAGAGAAGAAATAGAGGTATGGTTCAAGAAAAATGAAATCAAGAAGGGTAAACCACTTACCAAGATCAAGGATCACCAAAAGAGAGATGCTCCAACCTTAGATCACCACATGCAAGGGTCCAGCATCCTTCTTCAAGTTCAAGCACCTCCACTTGCACCACCAAGAACAAGGGCTGACTCCAAGCAAGAAAAGAGACGGAAAAGAGATCTAAAGGGGTCACTTACATGTAAAAGAAGGGGTATAAATGCCCAAGGCTAGGGGAGAGGTGAGGGATATGAGATGTTAAGATACTAGAGCCACTAGTGACACTTGTCCCTCCAAATCTTGACCATGCGAACACTCAAGATAAGCATGCACAAAAGATCGTTAAAACCAAGGTGGGGTAGCAAACACTAGGTCTACTAAACCCAAAACACTTCGGTCGAAACAAAACCAGGGCATCCAACATGGTAGCGACCGCTACACCGTGTTAACCAAAAGCAAACAGTCGCCACAACATCAACACAAGTCAATACATAGTGACCAAGATCAAGGACAAAGAATATAGGTTGTTGCAAACACGATGAAGAAAGCACTTCAGTCGCAACACTTCAAAGGACCAAAAAATATGTTTGACATTATCATCAACTCAAGCATCCATAAAAACCCTAACATCAACACATGATGTCACCTCACCAACCAAGGTCCAACAAGGCACCCCTATGCATCATTCTCTATCTCATGATGCCAAAACATAGGAGGCACAACCAAAATGTGACAAATTGCAAGATAAACCCTCAATGTGGGTAAAATGTATTTTGGTCTGAAACAAGCACACATATAGCACAACCGGCTCAAACATCATGCAAATTGGACCAAACTAAAAGCATAAGCATGTCAAATGTTATTAAAGAACCTTAAGAGATTAGATTAAGGTTTTAAGCATCTAATTATGCTAAGAAAGCAAGATCAGTAAGAAAGCTAGGACAGGGGTCTTACAACCATAAACCCCTAACAAGGATTTCGCCCCTAAAATCCTACACAAAAAGAGATGGATACTTCCTATGCATATCATCCTCTAACTCCTACTTGGCTTCCTCCATGCCATGATGAAGCCACAAAACCTTAACCAACACTATTTCCTTATTATTCAACTTCTTCGCCCTTCTATCAAGGATCAACACATGACCTTCCACATATGATGCGTCCTCCTCCAACTCAACCTCTAGAGGTTGCAACACCAACTCTGCATTAGGGTGACACTTTCTCAACATCAAAACATGAAATACTAAATGCAACCTGTGCAACTCAAGCAGTAACTCCAACTTGTAAGCCACCTTCCCAACACGTGCCACCGTAGGGTATGGTCCCATAAACCTGGGAGCCAACTTACCCTTCTTCCCAAACCTCATATCACCTTTCCAAGGAGAGAATTTGAGATACACATTGTCCCCCACTTGGAACTCTAAAGGCCTCTGAAGATTATTAGTGTAAGACTTTTGCATGTCTTGGGATGCCTTCAGTTCCTGGTGTATCATTTTAATCTTCTATGTTGTCTATTGTACAAGCTCAGGACCCAAAAGCTGATACTCGTCTATTTCATACCAACACAACAGGGACTAACAACTTATCCCATACAAAACCTTGTATGGTGCCATGTCGATACTCCTCTGATAGTTGTTGTTGTATGCAAACTCTATCAAACTAAGGTGTACATCCCAACTTCCCAAAAACTATAGAACACAAGCTCTCAACAAATCCTCCAACATCTGTATAGTCCTCTCAGACTGACCATCTATCTGTGTGTGATCATTGTATTGAATCTCAACTGTGTACCCATTATTGTGTGTAGACGCTTCCAAAAGAGACTGGTAAACTAAGGACCTCTGTCAGATACTATCGTCACTTGGATACCATGCATACGGACTATCTCATCTACATAAACTTGAGCCAACTTCTCAGTTGTATGTGTTGTTTGCAGAGGAAGGAAGTGCACTGGCTTGGTCTACATGTCCACTATCACCCAGATGGAATCATAACCTTTGGTTGTCTTAGGGAGACCAACCACAAAGTCCATAGTAATATGATCCAATTTCCAATGTGGTATAGGCAATGGTTGTAGCATTCCTATAGGTTTCTTAATGCTCATCCTTAACCTGGTGACATATAGGACACCTTGCCATGAACTCAGCAACATCACGCTTCACTCCAGGCCACCAATACAGATCCTTCAAGTTATGGTACATCTTGGTGCTTCCTGGATGCATAGCATACATTGAGGTGTGAGACTCCTCTAAAACCATCGTCCTCAGACCATCAACATCAAGAACAACTGCTCTACGGTGGTAACACACGGTCCCATCCTATGACTCATGGAAGCCATCATGCTTCTGTCAAACTCTACTTGGATCTATTGTATCACAATATCATCTTGTTGCACATCTCTAATCTGTTGTCTCAATGTGGGCTCAACCTGTAACTTTTCCAACAAGCCTTCCAACAAGGAGACCTCCAACTTTACATTCATCTAACACAACAACACCAACATATCTCTTTTATGGCACACCAAGGAACACATTTGTGCCTTATCAGAAGATAAGAACGAAGAAGACTTCTTACTAAATGCATATGTCACCACATTTGCCTTCCCTGGATGATAGTCTATAGTGCTATCATAGTCTCTAATCAACTCCATCCAGTGTTGCTGCCGCATATTCAACTCCTGCTTCAAGAATTTGTACCAAAGGTTCTTGTGGTTGGTGAAGATCTGACACTTCTCACCATAAAGGTAGTGTCTCCAAATCTTCAAATAATGGACCACTACTGCAAGCTCTAGATCATGTGTCAGTTAGTTCTCCTCGTTTTTCTTAAGCTATCGCGAAGTGAAAGAAATCATGTTCTTATCCTACATCAACACACAACTCAAACCATTCTTTGACACATCATAAAAGATGATATAGCCTTTCTCTTGCTTTGGTAGAACCAACATTGATGCATTGGTCAGCTTCTCCTTCAAGAGATGGAAAGAACTCGAACACTTGTCATCCCAAACAAACAACACACATTTCCTTGTCAACTTAGTTAGGGGCAAAGCTATGGCAGTGAAGTTCTTGATAAGCCTCCTATAGTAGTCTGCCAAGCCTAGGAAACTACAAACCTCTATTAGTGTCTTTGACTTCTCCCATTCTAACACACACTGAACCTTCTTCGGATCCACACATACTCCTCTAGTGGATATCACATGTCCAAGAAAAGACACCTCCTTCAGTCAAAACTCACACTTGCTGCTAGGCGTACAACTTATGTTGTCTCAACAACGTCAAATCATATTGTAGATGTTTCTCATGTTGCTTCCTATCTCTAGAGTATATCATGACATCATCAAAAAAACACCACTACAAACTGATCAAGGCAAGTTCTGAACACCCTGTGCATCAGGTCCATGAACGTTATTGGTGCATTGGTTAGCCCAAATGACATAGACACAAACTTGTTGTGACCATACCTCATCCTAAAGGCTGACTTGGGTATGCCATGCACCTTGATCCACAACTGGTGGTATCCTGGCCTTATATCTATATTAGAGAACATTGCAACACCTCTCAGCTAATCAAATAGGTCGTCTGTCCTCGGAAAAGGGTACTTGTTCTTGATCGTCACCTTGTTCAACTGCCGATAATCAATGCACAATCTCACATAACCGTCTTTCCTCTTCACAAACAAAATGGGAGCACCCCAAGGGGAAGTGCTCAGTTTGATAAAGCCCTTCTCTAGAAGCTCTTGTAACTTCTTCTTCAACTCTTGCATCTCGGTGGTGCCATCATGTACGGCTTATGCACTATCGGTTGTATACCAGGAACCAGATGATTCAAAGTCAATCTCTCGAGGTGGGGGAATACTAGGAAACTCATCAAGAAACATGTCCTCAAACTCACGTACCACTAGCACTTCCTAGATACTAGGACTCGTCACCTTGTTATCCACCACATGCACTAATAAGGCCTCACACCCCTGCCTCATCAGTCTCTCTGCCATCATCGCTGACACCAAACATGTCTGAAGAATCTTCTGATCTCCTTGGAATACCCATGAAACATCACTGTCAAAGAACGTCGTTGTAACATCCCTGACCTGGGTTATGAGTTAACCCTAGATTTTTTTCCTAATAAGGTTGATTAGATGCTTAATATTATCTTGTGAAAAGTAATTAGGGCTCATGAGGAACCTATGTTTCAATTTTGGTCATGTTTGGACAATGTTGAAGCAATGTGTGCTTATTTTGGACTAAAGTACAAATTACCCAAGTTGAGGGTTTAAATTGCAAATGTTGCATGATAAGATGTTCCTCTGATGTTGAGACATCATAAGAATGAATTTGATGAAGTGGTAAGGTTTCGACAAGCCTGGACACCAAGATAGAGCTTGATTGACAATGTTGTGCATTAAAACCTAGTTTTGGTATAAAGTGCAATTTACCCAAAACCTAGGGTTCAATATGCAAATTAACACTTCAATAAGGTCCCTAATAATATTTTTCATCATGTAGCGCAAAGAAAATGAGAAGGGCACCTCATTTGAATTATCTTGGAGGAGAGAGAATCTTGATATTAAAATAATCAAGATTTAAGCCCAATTGAAACCCTAATTCAAATTAATGCAAAAATAAATAAAATAATTCAAGGGTCCTTCAACCAAAATTAATTTGGTTAGATTCTGATGTGTGTGTGGACTTCCTTGAGCTTGCAAGGATCAAAAATATCCTAAGGAGGTGAAATTCCACTCACCTTATTATAAGGAAAAGAATTCCCACTCAAAAAGATATATTATTATTATAATGGATTAAGGTGCTTAATTTCTTTTCCATTAATTCTTGGATAATGAAGAGCTTTTACGAACGTTTGAAGGTGGTTTCGTGATCAAGTAATGGAGGAGGATTAGGGGGAAATTAGTATGGAATTTAAAGAAAATGATTTCATTTTCTGTTTCATAAAAGATACATATACATATTCTTTATATATACCTTATTTCAATAACACATAAGGAACGAACCCTTAGTCTTTTCCTCCTCATTCTTGCTTTGGCCGACCTAGGGAGAGTCCAGGAGCAGGAGAAGGACGAACACCACCTGTAGGTAAGGTTGGATCATCTTCAACCTTGGATTCATGGTGAAAACCCTAAATCAATGCTTGATTCTAGGTTATCTTCACTCGATTTCCATTTCTAGCCATCCATTTCATCCTAAAGCTCAAGAACGAACCTTGTATAATTTCTGGAGCTTCATCCACCATTACATCCACGGAGCTTGAAGCTTGGAGATCAAATTTGAGGCGGGTTTTATAACTTAAACCCTCAAACATTGCTATTTCATCAATCTTCTATGCTTTGTTGATTGATTTCTTCAATTTGATAAACTTTTGCTTCTTTGCTGCAAATTCCATCAAGAACGGTTGCTGTTATTGGGTGCACGAAAGAAGATGATGATTACATCATCATAAGCAAGCACCTCACCAAATATCTTAGGAGAAAATGATCTCATTGGTTGGGACCAAACGGTTTCACCAAAACCGTTTGGTGACCAAACGGTTTGCAAACCGTTTGGTGGCAAACGGTTTCAAAACCGTATGAAAGAGTTGACCAAGCGTGGACCGTTTGGGAATATCGTTTCTAATTATGTAGGCTAATGACCCTCCAAATTTGAGGGGTTAACTCCAAAGGAATCATAGGTTGAAGGCCAATCAATTAGGCAAATCGAACTGAATTAAGTGCTGATTTTCAACCTGATTAACTTGAACTTTTTGGGCAAACGGTTTCAAGACCGTTTGAGTGCGTTGACCAAGTGTTGACCGTTTGGGATTATTGATCCCTATTATGTTGGCTAATGACTCACCAACTTTTATGGGTTAACTCCCAAGTAATCGTGAGTTGAAGCCTAATCAATTAGGCAAACCCTAATTGAAAACAGTGCTGAAATTCCAATGAGTTAAGTTGAGATTTTGGGTTGATTAGCCCAAACGGTTTCAAGACCGTTTGGGGATCACCAAAACGGTCTCAAGACCGTTTGGGGATCACCCCAAGACCGTTTGGAGGTCTTTGGTCAAGTATAGTTGACCAATTGAAGGTCCAAAGGTACCAAATTATACTGCAACTAAATGCTGATTTGTTGATCAACTCGATAGACCAATCCATGATGATTTTTCACTAAAGTCCAAAGGTTGGATGGGCCAAACGGTCTCAAGACCGTTTGGAGCTCATCCAAACGGTCTCAAGACCGTTTTGTGGTCACCCAAGACCGTTTGGAGGTCTAGGGTTGGGTATAGTTCAGTGGTTGAAGGTCTAAAGATATCAAGTTGATCTGCAATAAATTGCTGATTTGGTGAGCACTCCAATGAACCAAACCCTAATTGGATTGCTTGGTTTTGAGTGATATGATGGGAAAACGGTATCAAGACCGTTTGGAGCTCATCCAAACGGTCTCAAGACCGTTTGGTGGTCACCCAAGACCGTTTGGAGGTCTAGGGTTGGGTATAGTTCAGTGGTTGAAGGTCTAAAGATATCAAGTTGATCTGTAATAAATTGCTGATTTGGTGAGCACTTCAATGAACCAAACCCTAATTGGATTGCTTGGTTTTGAGTGATATGATGGGAAAACGGACTCAAGACCGTTTGGAGGTCATCCAAACGACCTCAAGACCGTTTGGGGTCAGGTCATACCCCATTTGAATGGTGGTTCAATAGTTATGAAGTAACTAGTCACACATTGATGAATATTGAAGGTTCATTGATTCTAAACCCTAATTCAATTGATTCCAACCCTAATTGAGGATCAATTGAGGGTTAATTGAGTGTCAAATCAGTTGAGGGTTGATCTAATTAACTCAATTGATTAGTTTCTAACATGTGCAAGATCGATTGAAGGGTTCAACATTGAAAACCCTAATTCAATGTGATTGATGGAAACCATATTTGGTCCTTTCGGTTTTGAGGTGGTTTGGACCAAACGGTCTCAGGACCGTTTGAGTCCAAACGGTCTCAAGACCGTTTGGGACCAAACGATCCCAAATCAGTTGAGGCTTAAACAGTTTCAAAAGTTTAATTTTGTTAAGTGGTTTCAATTGCTATTCTACTAAATGGTTTCACTTATTCCAAGATCACTTGAAAGGTAATCAACCAAATAGTATGAACTCTCAAAGTGGGTGAGGGTCAATGGTTTAAGTAATCAATCACATGATGTAATCCAAGGGAAGTTAAGTTCTAATGATCTTGGTATAATGACATATCTTATGATGTCAATTCTTCTTTCAAGTTGAGTTGACTTAGCTTAATCAAGGTTGAAGTAAACTCCATCTTATAGAAGATGAGAGATAGGATGTCTTTAATGAATGAATGTCTAGTTAGGGCATGATTCTTAATAGTGATATCATGAAACCCTAGTTATGAAGGTTAATGAATCATAACCCTAGCAAGGGCATGGTGGGGTAATCCTTGATTAGTGATGTTATCATTATCTTGCATTATGCTGATATGAAATAGATGTGTTTTTTTATCATCTGTACTAATCATGCAGGTTTATTGAGATATTGAACATAGCCAGGTATGAGCTATGATGCCTTGTGTATTGAAAACACTTTATAAGTTTTATAAGCAATGATATGCTATGTTGACTCATATGTATCAACCCTTCACACTCTATAAAGATGAGGATATGAAACTCTTAGGAATGATGTATGCTACCCTCATAATGATATGGATAGCATGCTACGAGTTGAAATATTTAAAGTGATGGATAATGGGTTATCCTATATTCAACAATGTCTTATCATTGAATAAGTCCATATCATTAAAGATAGTTGGACAATTCTAATGTGTAACCTATGCACCATATGATGGAAGTAACATGTTAGTGGATAAAGTATTAAGAGGGAAGATACCTTAATACAAGGTTAGTTGATTAACCTAAATAATATAGAAATGAGAAGAGAGTAATACACCAGGACATGATAGATATCACATCCAGCATTTCATGGTTGAAATGCCTTGATGCATCTCAATCCAACATACTTGGATGAGAAACACATGAAGTGTGTGTGTGTTGTAGATATTATAATGAAATTGTAATGAGTTGATATACTTTGCTGAGTATAAGCTAATATACATTGTTTAAAGGGATGAGCCACTCTAATGGGTATGAGGTAACCATACCATAATAAGAAAGAGAAGTGGACTTGTACCTTGTATTGATGATCATTAATGATATATGATGAGAATGGTGATTATAAGCATACACTTATGATATCTTTGAATGCACCTAGAGGTGTGAAGCAATACATTAGGGTTGATCTAACTACATGAGCATAAAACCCTAATTGATGTCAGTTGGGGAACCCTAACCCTAATTTGGGTAAAGGGAGTGAAAAGCCCTAATGAGTAATAAACCATAACCCTGATAAAGGAATTGTGGTGTTACTAAGGTATCACATGATGTGGTCAATGACTTGTATGGTTGTTATCATGTCCATTAATCATGTAGACATCATGAGATGAAAAGCATAGCTAGACCTGAGCTATGACATTCATATAACAAATATGTTGAATGGCCTTATGTGCCTAATGTTGTTGTTGCTTAGCAAAAGTAACAAAAGGTATAGGGACCTTATGAGTTCCATGAATAAGTTGTTGTTACCCAGTGAAAGGTGACAAAATATTTAATAGGCTTTAAAAGCCATGTGAGATACTTGTGTAATAAGTATCATACATACCTCGGTCTAAGGACTTGGAGAAAATAGTTACCTAGCAAATGGTAACAGTGACAATGATGAATTGAGGGTATGAATACCCAGATTTGATAAGCATGATAGTGATATGGTTGAGGGATGAGAAATCCCAGTATTGAAATGAGGGACTGAGATCCCAATGCCTCATAAAGAATGAGAAGTGAATGATGAAAATAGTACAAGTTTCTTTACAGCATTTGTCTGAATAAAATATGTTTGAGAACTTGATTGATGCTAAAAGAACATGACAATGTACTTAATTAATCAAGTGAAATCATATCATGTAGAGCTCTGACCATAGATCCATCATCGTCAGCAAACTAGTGATGGTGAAACGGGTGCTCCGCGGCAAAACCCGGAGGGCATACTTTTGAGTATGTGGGGGTGATGGGCGTGAATACCTTACGCCCTAATGCAGGATTGGTGGTAGATAAATACGAGATCCCACAATCCTTCATTATATATTCTGGGAAGGATGTATCACTAATCCCCTGATGATTGGATCGATGGAGATAAACATGAAATCTCACGATCACGAAGAGAGTGCAACACGCCACTGTAACTCTAATAGTGAAGTTGCCAGTATACCCTGGAAAGCTATATATATAGCAGAGACACAAGATGTCCTGCATGTGATCTCGCACTGACCGAGATATGGGAGGTCTTGGTAGCCGGCTCTACCTTTGACCTTGTATGGTACCGATTTCGACTTCGCAGTGGTCGGTTGGAGCATGAGCGGTATACCTCATCTCCTCAGGGCATAAGTGTGATTGTAAAATGTAATCAGCCATCTAGCATGTTTGCTATAGGATTGAATACGGAAATTCATTGGCTGATGTTATACTTCTGATATGCAATGTTAGTTGATAAATGTTATTCATGTCTCTTTACATTCCTTGCAATTAGATGTATGGATTATGAATCTACCATGAGTAGATACAATGTTCTCCTTAAGAAAGGAGATTACCTTTCTCTGTTCATACAATGAATAATGTTGTTGTTCATATGTAAGTACTCCTGTTCAATTCTAATATAATAATCTGCAATAACAATGTTTTGGCGGAGAGTTATATCTCCCGCTGGGACAATTTACAATTGTCTCACCCCCGTGGGATCCAACATTTTTAGGTGGACGCGGACAAAGAAGTAGAGATTCTTTTGCAGGAAAAGGAAAGCAGCAGCAATATCAGATACCGTAGTGATGACTCAGGTGGAGGCACTGGCTGTCAAGTTTTGTATAGTTAGTAGTCCTATGTGTCGTCTCTGTACTCTCAGGTCCTCGGAGTCAGTAGATAGTGCTTTTATCTTTGACTTGAGATTTTGGCTTGAATGCCTCGAGGTTTTATGTTGCTTAGGTATAGTAGAGTAAAGCAACTGTTGTATGTAATCCTCGAGAAGAGATGTTACATGGTGTGTAACTACAAACAAGGATGTTCAAGTAATGTTATGGTTTTTTTTTATAAGAGTTTCCTATGTTTGGATCTCTTTGCAAAAAGTTTTAATTTTTAGTGATTTCCAGTAATCCGCTGCTAATGATTCGCTTCCGCATTAGTTAATCTGGTGTTTTATAAGTTGGATGCCACAGTCGCTACCTTAGAACCACAGTCTAGGACCACTTAGTACTTCTCCAAAGTATCCATCCCAAGGATCACATAAAATTTGTGCATGTCAAGTGGTCTAAGGTCCACTTGAATGTTGTGTCCTGAGAAAGAAAGAATGTAGGATGGACACACCTCTCGCAACTCGGCGAAACCAACCAAAGGGGGTTTTAAGAGAATATTGTCACATCTATGACTAATAGGAAAAGAAACACTAGCCATCACCTCTCTAGTGATAAAAGAGTGCATCACACTTGGTTCAAGTAAAATAAATATAAAGTAAGAAGAAGACAAATCAGAATGAAATAACTCCATCTAACATGTCACAACTCATGGATTGACCACTCCCTCATGCTGACTCATGGTGTAGAATTGAGTTGTTGCCTATTGTCACCCCCTTCCTCTGCTGCCCTGACCAAAAGATCATGCCTGTGACATCTGACTGTGTCCTCTACCTCCACCATTGTTGAATTGTTGTCACTAATGTGACATGTGTTGACTATGTCTCGTCTATTGTGTCACCTTCTCATCCTTCATATGATAAGACCATTTGATGTTCCCTACCTATCTACACGTATAGCAAGTCCTTGAGTCATATTGTGGCCTAGATGATCTTGTCATTAATACTGACACCGCACTATGAGCTCATATGGGTGGAAAGCTACAGCCTCTTCCTTTACTCAGTGACCACTGAGATTGAACCACTAATCTCTGATGTGACTGAGGTGCCGAGAACCTAGGCTTCTTGATGCCTCCATAAGACCTCCCTTGAAACGGAGCTAGTCTCTTCTTAGTGGCCTCATGCTTCTCCGTCGCCAACTGCTTTATCTGTCTCACTGAATCCACAAAATTGTAAATTTCTCCCTATTCTTCAAAAGTGACACTGTAGTTGTCAAATCTTTGCTTAAACCCTTCTTGATATGTCGTATCATCTCATTATCTATCACATCCATGTGAGGAAAAGACCTCAACAACCTCAAACTTCACCTCATACTCATTAATCATCAAAGATCCCTTCTGAATCTTCTCAAACTGTGAGATCTTCTCATCCAGGTTTGTCTCTGGGAAGTATCGGCTCACAAACTTTCACCAAAACTCCTCCCAACTGATCGCTTCACTGGGTCTCTTCTCTTCCTCAATGGCCCACCAATGGTCAGCATTGCCTTCAACAGGTACACTGCGTGCTTCACCTTATCCTCCTCTCAGGGATATTGAGGATCTTAAAGACCTTATCTATCTCTGTCAGCCACATTTCTGCATCTTCTGGGTCTGCCATATCTGCATACTCAAACTCTCAAACACGTTGAAGCCTCTCAAAAGTAGTCCCAGAACCTTGGG
Source organism: Alisma plantago-aquatica (assembly GCA_963693085.1). Lineage (NCBI taxonomy): Eukaryota > Viridiplantae > Streptophyta > Magnoliopsida > Alismatales > Alismataceae > Alisma > Alisma plantago-aquatica. The sequence goes on from OY856410.1 coordinate 399,445,041, forward strand.
ATTCCATAGTGGGGACAACTTCCCTCGCTTGAGGTATGGGCACTCCATCTACAATATGCGAAATTGTGGCCATAACTGTACAAACTGGACTGAAAAGTAGGATTGTCCATGGTTGATGGGTCAAACTGAGGCATTTCAAACACCCCATCTACTCTTTCCTATCTCCTCACACCACCTCTTGGTGCAGCAACACTACTGTCAGTAGCATGTTCTCCATGTTCTCCAAGCATATCTTCTTCTTCTTCTGCATAAGCAGAAGTTGCAATCAGATATATTGGGCAATGCAAGAACATACAAAACATAGTCCTATGTCCTTGTAGACTCAGCAAACCTAGACCTCTGATACCACCCAAGTGTGAAACGCTGATCTCACCAACCAAGATAACTGAAAACAAAAGTGTGTGATCAACTACTAAACAAGTACATTACCACAAAATAGGGTAAATTGAAACCGGTCCTATATAACAATCTCGAGCGGAAACACACACACACATACACAGACACACACACACACACACACACACACACACACACACATATATATATATATATATATATATATATATATATATATATATTATCACATACCATGTCATAAAGGTATTACATCATTGTACAGTGTCCATCTTGCCACAAACCTATTATGAAAGATATCTTAACCACATATACAAGCCATACATGTACAACCAAGGTCTACTTCCAAAAACCTAGTATCAATATGCAACATCTACAAATCACCCCTTCCAAAACCTGAGAGTACATGGATGACACGTAGGACTCTATTACAAAACACTAGCAGCATATCCAACCTTATGCATTCACTGATCTCCTTGCTTCTCTTCCTCAACAACACAATCTCTACTAAGTTGCTGATGATCAACTAAAAAGATGTCAAAACCCACGGGGTGAGAACAACATCCCAACGAGAGATATAACTCTCCACCAACAACTATTGTAAACATAGATTATACTTAAGTATAAAAATAGCATTATTAACAGGATGAGCAAATTCATATAAATGAATAATTAAAAATGCTTACACAAGTTAAGCAGATTAAGAAGGTACAACTGATAAGTAGAACATCATATACTTTTACAAGGAATATGAACAACATGCATAACAGTTGATTTCTCTTACTGCATTATAATACAAATGAATAGTATAAGAAATAAGGCAAGGGAAACAATCAATATGAATTGTGTTTAACCCTAATCAGATATACTATACGGCTATATTACTCTTTTAACCCCCATGGAGATGAGGTATACCACTCATACTCCAACTGACCCACTACTAAGTCAAAATCAATTTCATACAAGATCTAAGAGTGTCAGATTCCTATGATCTCCTCCACCCTCAGTCAGTATGAGTCCACCGTAGTGACATATATAGTCCAACTACATCACAACCTAGTTTGCCTTGGTATATAGGTCACAACACTAGTGAACATGGTATACAAACCCAATCATCTGAGGTACAACCATAGTTATCATATATCTCATCATCTATATTGAGATACGACTGCAGTCATTCCCCTACCAAGCTATGACCGTAGCCATCCTCTAAATCATGGAATCAACTGTCAAGGACACTTGGTCACTTACACCTCACATGCTCAACAGTATGCTCTTTAAGTTTCCCTTAGGAATACTTGTTTCACCATCCGACAAGTTATGAAACTAGAATGGATCTATGGCACAAGGAAACTACATGATTAGGGTTTCACTTGATTAGTTAATCTAATTGGGTATCTTTTTATACTACATCAATCAAGTTACAACATACAAACCCTAAACATATTCTACAAAGATAAAGGGTAGATTACAAATCCATAAGATATAAAATGTATTAAGCATAAAGTTGATCATGTCACCAGATGGTATTCTCTCACTGCCATACACAAGGACATCACCATTATCACATCACTGTGGGGTAACAAATCCCTCATCACGTCACTAGAGGATATCACCTTAAATTAGGCACTAAGCCTCTACCAAGATCATAAGACCTAATCACACAGTTCCTACATACATCATTATTTCATCATGCCTCATAAAGGCTCATAATCATCACCATGTGTTATATAAGAGATACCATAGCAATCACAAGCTATTATGTTCATTCAACCTGCAACATTAGGGTTACACAAGTAGGAGAGAGAAAATACTTCATTACATGCTAATCATTCAAACAAGATAAGCATTACATTGTGTACTCAAACTTGGGGTTAGGGTTCTTCACAAATAACCAATTAGGGTTTTCATAACAGTGCTTAACATCATACCCTATAGTACACAACTTCCCACATTCTTGGAAGCTATTAGATCAAACATTGTTATTATGGAGTTTTGAGGAGCAAAAAAAACATTGCTATTATAAACAAACAATTATGTAACAAACAAGGTGTAGTGACCATACTAGGCATAACACCTCTAGTGACCAACACAACATCAAGGTATAGAAAATGCAACACATGCTAAACATAGTGACCACATGACCCCTCAAAATGTAATGACCAGCTCATCTCAACCAATGTAGTGACCACAACACATGTAGTGACCAACACACATGTGGCGACCATCACCAACAGTAATGTATCAATTGCAAGGTAGTGCATCAAGTGTAGCGACCACAACAATAATCCTTATGCATAGCGACCACAACACATCACTTCGACCATCATAACACATTACCTATAGAGGTCATCACAAAATGGCCATTAAAATAGGAAAGCGGCATGACTATCAAGGTCAGGAAAACACAACATCTGTCATGGAAAGCATAGCGTCGAAGGTTGTTAGGGTTAGGGTTATGGTGACCAAACCAAAACCTAAGATCATCACCAACATGGTCATAGAAACCACATGGAACCAAGGATACATGTCGACCAAATAGATGTATAACATCAATAATCCCAAGCGTCACCAAGGTAAAAACCTCATGAAGATGATAATCATAAAAACCCTAGAATCTAATCATCACAAGGATCAACATAAACCCATGACATGAGAGAGAAAACCAAGCGTTAAGCACACGCATGTGGGAATCAAGATTCCATCTTTCAATAAGATAACCAAACCAAGATCCTGGGGACAAAACCAAACATTCAAAGAGTGCATATAAGAACCAACAACTCCACTATTTATACCATCTCAGATACAAGAATTAGGGTTTAGGAAAAGGAGTTAGTCTATGCAAAGACCACCACATAATCATAAACCCTAAATCAATATATCATCATCAAGCAACTTGGCATCACGTTGTATAGATAAGATTAACTTGCATGTAAGATTATGTGCCACAACAGTAGGGGAGAGAGTTATATAACCATGAAGCTCCAAGAGAGAGAAGAAAACCACAACGTGGATCAACTCCACAACCAAGAAAGATCACCTCAAAAGAACAAGAACAGACCTAGGTCATAGGAAGCTCAAAGGGAAGAGGGTACAAACCCTAGGCCGAAAAAGAAAGGGGAAATAAGAGATCTTCATCTCACTCAGGTACTACCATGGGAGAACCATGGATTTGACATCTATTGGAGTGAAGTTCCTCAAGAAATCTACATGGAGAACCATAGTCCCAGCCGATAGAAGAAAGATAATAGGGTTCAAGAAAAATGAAATCAAGAAGGGTAAACCACTTACCAAGATCAAGGATCACTAAGGATCACCACAAGAGAGATGCTCCAACCCTAGATCTCCACATGCTAGGGTTCGACTTCCTTCTTCAAGATCAATAACCTCCACTTGCACCACTAAGAACAAGGGCCAACTCCAAGCAAGAAGAGAAAAGGAAAAGAGAGCTAAAGGGGTCACTTGCATGTAAAAGAAGGGGTATAAATACCCAAGGGTAGGAGAGAGGTGAGGGAGATGAGGTGTTAAGATACTAGATCCACTAGTGACACTTGTCCCTCTGAAGCTTGGCCATGCAAGAACTCAAGATAAGAATGCACCAAAGATCATTAAAACTAAGATGGGGTAGCGACCACTAGGTCCAGTAAGCCCAAAACACTTCAATCAAAGAAAAACTAGGGCATCCAACATGGTACTGACTGCTACACCATGTTAACCAAAAGCAAACGATCACCACAACATCAACACAAGTCAAAACATAGCAACCAAGATCAATGATAAAGCATATCAGTTGCTATAGATACAACCAAGAAAGTGATCAGTTGCAACACTTCAAAGGATCAACATACATGGTCGACATCATCATCAACTCAAGCATCCATGCAATCCCTAACATCAACACGTGATGCCACCTCATCAACCAAGGTATAACAAGGCACCCCTATGCATCATTCTCTCTCTCATGATGCCAAAACATAGGAGGCACAACCAACATGTGACAAATTACAAGATAAGCCATCAACATGGACAAATTGCAACTTGGTCCAAAACAAGCACACATATAGCATAACTAGCTCAAACATCATGCAAACTAGACCAAACTGAAAGCATAAGAACATCACATGTTATTAAAGCACCTTAAGAGATTAGATTAAGATTTTAAGCATGTAAATATGCTAAGAAAGCAAGATCAGCAAGAAAGATAGGTCAAGGGTCTTACATAGATTATATAACTAATAATAGGAAGATGTTCTATGCCTACTTAGGAACCTAAGATGGAAGTTTGTATTTTTTGAGGGGCTATGAGTGCTCCTATCATGATTGATCTGGAAACCACCACCAACTAGTGGTTGGGGAGATATGACATCGTCATAATCCAAGTTGTCACTACCCAAAGCTTCTAACTCCTCACTCCCTCCTGTGAGTTGGAGTTCGAGAATGAGGTATCCAACCAGTGACACCTACTTTGAGTTCAGCAGAAGAGCACAAGGATAAGGATCTCCAAATTGATGAATGAAAAATGTTCCTTCGGGTTCTTGGATACTCTTAAAAGAAACTTCTCAACCCAAGGATGACTTCTATTGTATTTGGTAAGTTAGTTGAAGAAGGGAGAGAAGGTGAAAAGGAGGTACATCTTATATATTGAATTCCAAGGATTAAATTCGAGTTAGGTATGCTTGGGAACAATAAAGGAAAGCAATTATTAAGAAATTGGGAAGAGATTTGGATGAAGGAGTTGGTAAAGAAAAATCATAGTCGCTGCCCCATGAAAAACACACCACCTATTGAAGGTGAATAATGACTAAATCAGTGTATGATCATGATCGCACTGTTCAGAATGAGCATGAAAAATCAAAAGGATCCACAAAACAAACCTTAGCATGACATGTCAATAAATTGGTTAAAAGAGAGAAAATTCCATGTGATAGATATTAAATCTTAAACTTAGGGAAGTTGACCACATCTTTCAATAAAACCTGGATTTAATTAGTTGAAAATGCTTCCTACTTTGGTATAGTTGAGATACAATTAAGGTCCAATAATAATCAAATTTTACACATAGGATAATTATAACATGTAGAGTCTAATTTACATGCCAAATTTCACTTTTAGGAATATTATCAAATATATTAGGGTCGTTGAGCATTATCTTGTTATATTCTTTTATAATTTTTTTAAATAAATTAACATTATCCAATCAAGTGAAATTTGACATGTAGGCTAATGAGGATGTGTTGATCCCTAATTTAGCATGTGTTTTCAGTCTTGGGATCATACCTTAATCTATATAGCATACTAGAATTTTTTATTATTATTTAAATAAATATAATATAATTATTAGTTACTCATTGTGTTTGTAAATTATAATTGTTTTGGGATTCTCATATTCATTGAACATTTTCCTTAAAATGTATGTCGATATTTATCAATATTTTCTCAATTTTTCACTTTTAACAATTTCAGATATAAAATCATGTCTTGAAGGTGAAGTGATATTTTATTGAATTTCTCTCTTCCTTTAGTCATCTAGTTACCAAGTTTTATTTTAAATTCTTCATTTCTCCCATCTAGTTTCTAGAGGTCCAATCTTAAACTAAACCCAATTATGGTAGTATAATTTGTAGAACTAATCCCTAATTGTATTGTTTCCTTTATTTCTTACACTTAAGCCACGTGTAGGATAATTAATAGCTAAAATACTATGTTTCTAGCACTCTAAACATCTTGATATACTCTAAGTCATACAAAAAGATATTAAATCCAACATTCTTAGAAAGGAATAAGGTAAGGAAGGATTAAGTTGGATATGTTACAACACTCCACTCCTAAAAGTTGATTTTATACCCAAAATTTGACTAACTAGAACCTAGTGTACATAGTCACTTATTAACCAAGATGTAACTATATATGTCTAAATTGTTGGTATATATGCCCATAGAGCCATCCCGAGCGATTGCATGGAGTTAGATATTAATTAATCAATTAATATGACTATTTGGTTAATTAATTAATTCCAAAATATTTTAATTAATCCATGAGCGTTTTAGTTAACGTAGTCTTTCTATTTATCGATGGGTTTAGGAAACCCTGCTTCCTTCATCTCCTATTTAAAGGGGCTTGACAGTCAATATCTTTATAAGATATTGAAAGAGGCTTTTTAGTTTACGCTCACGTACGTAAAACCTAGTTGTCGTTGTCCTCAGGAGAGAAAGGAGAGCACCGTGACGCTAGCACGTCATCGCACAAAGACTACTACTTCATACTGGCTTAGGAAGCATGACATGGAGTTCCACTCCATCCATGTGGATGAAGTAGAGACGCAGACGTTGAGACGCTTATGTTTGGAGGATATCAATGACCGTCCATACACGCTACGAGCGGCGTACATCACCGCACAAAAGGAACATCGTCAGATCATCCCGCGATGTGTTCAGAATATGGGAGAGAAGTATTGTCTGTGTAAGCTAGCATTGCACACCATCATGCAGCGGGACATTGTAGAACTTACTCCAAGACATGGTATATCCCATGAACACTCTTTTTGAATACACTATTGTTGATGAGATCCTGTTGCGGGTTACGTGGAAATATTATTTTTTTTGTTGCTTCCGCCGCACATGTTTCCTCCACAAAACCCAACATAAACATCACATGTCCACGTTTTTTTCTTAAGTCTAAGAGTATTAGGTGGAATCATTAGGTCATAACCCTTCAGTTTACCTAACTTTACTTGATAAAAGAAAACAAACGTATCACATACATGATTGTTGTTGTTGTTGTTGTTGTTGTTGTTGTTGTTGTTGTTATTATTATTATTGTTGTTGTTGTTGTTATTGTTGTTGTTATGTTTTAGTAAACTATTGAGTATTTGTGTACCTTAAGAGTAAGAAAAACATAAAGGTTATCCTTTGGTTTCCAATTTAGTGTTATCTCTTAATGTTGAGTATTGTAATGAATTTTCCCATAGTGAACTAATCATCTTGTGTTCAGTGACCAATCTATTAGGTATTGTCTGGAAACTTAGGATAAAGGTGTAAGATTAGGCTTTAACTAGAAACCACATTTCACTATCCATAATTAAGAATTATAGTGTATTGTGTGTAACTTATTGATTTGATCACCCATAACCTTTTGTTTACACATTAACTATACATATGTATTGAGTTAGGTTATGATTAAGGTGTACTTAAGTTTTCTTCACTTATGTTTCTTATAACAACAAGGGGAAGGATGTACATTAATCATATGTAACATTCTTTTCACTTAGTTTCTGAAGTAGATTTACCATTACCTTTAAGAAGGATGGGGTAAGGGGACATCTAGTTTAAACTATTAATACTCATTCATATTTTTAACCTAATTTAGAATATTGCCTTACTAATGTTCACCCTTCTAGTTAAGTGCAAAGTTAAATCTAAGAACATAATTTAGTCATTCATGGTAGTCTACTTATCAAGGTTTACTTGTTTATGAAAGTTAGGTGGTATTTGTATACATTTGACATTAATGGAGGAAGTTACACAAGAGTTAGTTAATGCATTCATTATATGTTTAGGCATCCCTAAAGTGGAATTATAATCCTAGAGACTACATGTTACATGACTCCGCCCCTCAAAAGGACCAGTCTAAAAACCTAATGAACCATATAGAGAGGTAACAATGGCAAGTCAACTAAGATATATGATCCCAAAACTACTTCTCATCATTGCTCCACACTAGATCTAGGGTCTCAGGATTGATCTAACCAGCCAGGGGTATCATCTTTAAAGGGTTTATCTAGTGTTTAAAACATCATATGGTGGTGAATCTGTTTATGAAAACTACAATAAAATCTACAAAATCTTCTTATTTGCATACAATATAATAAAGAAAATAATTTAATGGAGAAAAAAAGTATGCAATATAGATCTGAAAATTGGCACCAAGAATCAATACGAGAACCAACTCAAAATCTTTCCACCACATTAAACCTTTATTTCCTATTCTACCATCACTTCCTTTCATCAAGAGATTCTACCACGTTAAACATCTAGGATTGCATACCAAAAGGTTTCTCTATCACATAGAATGGGAGAGGGGAACGTCACTCTTATGATGTCAACTCCTACCACACACCTTGGTAGAGATATTTGTATAAATTTGTGTTAAAGAAAATCCATGTTGTAGGCATGGCCTGTCTAATCATAATGGAGTGAGTTTAGGCTATAGCTTAAAAGAATAGGTATCTTACACCTAGAATGTAATCAAGTTTACAAGGGTTAGTGTGTAATAATGCTCATTCTTGAGGCAACCATAGTCAGGAGTATGCTTGAAGGGTTCCTAAGAGGATAGTTAGCATCAAAACTAGGTTTAACCTAGATGAGGCTATCCAAGGTATTCTACAATTCATACTCATTGAATTAACTTTTCATTAATATCGGACATAGGAGCTCATCACTAAAAGTGTCATCTCAGACATAGGTAAAGCTCTCCACCAATGAACAAGTAGGGGCAGCTAGGGATAGCATAGGGTGAAATTTAACCATAGAAGTGGTATGGGAATAGGAGGGATAATGTGAAGTAAGAAAGAAAACCATAATTAGTAGCGTGTGATTTATAGGTACAAACAATCAACAAGTGCTACTTGTACCTAACTACCTACACAAGGCATAAGTATTGTACAAGTCAAGATAACTTGAATTAGTTATATTAGCTACTCATTCATGCTCTGATACCATCTTGTAAGGAACGAGACCTAGGACGAGATCCACTCCTTTCTTATATGAAGAATAAACACATCCAATACAAACAAACAAACAAGTAGGATGAATTATATGTATTTTTCATTTCTCAAAGAATGATATATAAGAAACATTAGTATTTAGCATCATAAGAATCACAACTATTAATATCTCAAAAATTATCCAATTACATTGTGAATCACTCATTGAGGGTGGCATGACATACATGAGAAGCTGCAACTTAACTTGTAAAAAATGACTAGTTCTATTATCTAATACATGTTCCACTTGACCCATCTTCCACTAACACACCTATATCTAGGTGGGTTGGAAGAAACAAAATAAATGTATGTGTTATTATAAAGCAAGTAAACATCTAGACATTAATTAGGGAAAAGAGGATCAATTAAGAAGTCTCCAAATAAGAAGTGTTTCAAACATAGTTTAAACGGAAGTATATTCAAGAGATTTATCTAGTCAAGTAAGGCACTTAATGCCACAAGATATGATCAAAATATAAGGGTTATTACCTTAACAATTTCACATCAGTATAATCACAATAATAAGTAGTGCATGTCAAAATAATAGACTAATATTGGCTAAGCAGGGATGAGACCCATAAATCTCAATCCAAAAGTTTTGGCTGAAACTTACAACCTGGGAGAAAATATGTCTCCTGTATATAGATGAGTGCAAAGTACACTATAGATGGAATAAACACATCTTAATTTAATGATGGTATATAGGTATCACTACTCTAAATAATTTTAGTCTATTGTAAATGCAAAAATAGAGAGTAAGATGTATGTTTAGTCAATTTTAGTTTAAATCAAATAAAAAGGTATGAGAACATCCTTGAATGTCAGATTTAGATCAAAGGACCATCAATAACGATTCCAGATAATATTAGCAACTAATCAGGGAGGCAATCTTAGAATATATGGATTTTTAAAAGATCGCAAGAACTGAGCAAAGGCTAAACATATTTAGTAAATATGCCTCATTTGGAAATTAGGATTTAAAATTTAGCAATGCACAAATAATCAAGTGGATGCACATACCTTATACAAGAGTATAGGGCCAATCAAACCCTAGGTCCAATAAGGGTATCAAAATACCTAGAAACATATATATAATAATGAGGTCTAACTTCTTATTAAGTATCCTACCCTCAAAAATGGCCTTTTAATTTTATTGAATTAGGTCAAAACCATATACCATCTTGTAGAAAAAAAATTCTAGCATTTTTAAAACTTATTTTATTATAATTTTCTAATATTAGAATATTTAGTTATGGTTGTATATATATTCACATATTTAATGATATTTATAATAAAACAACTATTAATTAACTTTTGAACCAAATCATTTTAGGCCGATGAAACCATGCAAATTGAAAATCTCTTTTTTAGAATTCAAAATATATTTTTACTTAATTTTATGACTTACACTAACTTATTGTGAATTTTCTAAGATGAAACATATTAATTGACTTTAAATAAAAGGAAACTGGTTTAAATGACCATTATGTCCCTGTATATGAAATATTGAGTGTGAGAACTCATTACACTAAACGATATTACTCAAAACATAAAGCACAATCGATCACTAATTAATCACATACCCAAAAATATAGGAAAATTAAAACTAATTTCAACGTCAGCACCTGCTCAGAAACATTTTCATAAGAGCCCAACACCTTTCTTTTATCCATACTATGCCAAGAATTTGATATAAATTGTTCTATCACCTTAGCCACAACATATATACACAAGAGAACAATATTTGTATATGCCACACAAACAAGCATTAACATGCTAACAAAATTATGATTCTTCTGAAACACCATATACAAATTTTTCCTTCTCAGACCTGAGAGTACATGGATGACTCTAAGACACACTAGACGTCTAATCAACTTTCTCAAATATTCATTATTATAGCTCCTCTTTGCTGCCATAGGTTTGTTTTCGTCACTTCAGATTACTAAAAAGATGTGGCGAACCACAAGGGTGAGACCCATGTCCGAGTAAGAGATATAACCTCCAACAACGTTTATTGATTACAACATTTTAAATAGTAGATAACTAAATAGTTGGAGTATTTAATAATCAATTGAACAGATTGAATAGTTCAAGTATGCTAAACAGATTAAGCAATTAATCTTAGCAACAAGTATGTTCATCAATGCATATATAGATAACAAATAAATCCATTTCTTTGGATAGATATCTACTCAAATATCATCAAATTGCATCTAATAACAATCATTATCATTAATCTGAATATCATCATATTCCTTGCTAACAACACAAGCAATCTAGTAGCATAAGCATCCTTGACATCATGAATATGTCTAGTAACGTAACATGGCTATCAATATTGACATCTCAAATAAAGGGAACAGATCTATATCATAAGTAGAACTAACATCATAATACAATGAACTACATAGGCATGATTAGCAGTTTAAGCATTTCTAATTACATAGGCATGGGTAGCAATATTAAACATAGCTAGCAACAACATTTTAACCATCAATGTCAGTATATTTGACAATATAAGCATGTTTACAACATGAGAATAACTACAACATAAGCATATCTATTATCTCTTACTGTACTATACATGATCTCAGTGAAAAGAAAGCAAACAAGAGTTATCATCCAATATGAAGCGTTGTGTATAACCCTAAATAGATATGCTACATGGCTGTCTTACATCTTTTATTATGCCATGAGGAATTTGAGGATGCCACTCAAAATCCAACTGACCATTGCAAAGTCAAAATTAGTTCCATACAAGATCTAGGAAGAGTCGGACTCCTAAGATCTTCTCTGCCCCCAGTCAGTACGGGTCTGCCATAGTGACACATAAGGTCAAGATACTAACAGCCTAGTCCGTCCTTGGTACAGGTCACGGTACTGGTGAAAGGAGGTGGGTACGCATACCCTACCATCCGAGGTACAACAACAGTTGTCCTCCAATCTCGTCACATATATAATCATCGAGACACAACTGCAGCCTTTCTCAAATTGAGGGCTAGGTATGATCGTAGTCATCCTCCTTAAACACTTGAATTCAAGATGAAAAGCACCCCACATACTCATCAGTATGTGCTCTGAGTTTCCCTTAGGAATACTCGTTTCACCATCTGGAAAGTTCTGACACTCAGATGGATCTATGGCACATGGCACTACATGATTAGAGTTTCACTTGATTAGTTATGCCAATGGGGTGAATTAAGGCTGTATCAAACAAGTGGACATACAAACCCTAATTCACTTCTAACAAGCATATAAATATCACAACTTCAAAAGATATAAAATGTGTGAAACATAATTTCTCATTCATCATCACATGGTACTATTCACTTGCCATTCATAAGGCTACACTAGTCATCATACTATCACAAGATATAAATCCTTTTCACAATATTACAGGATATCAACCCTTATCAACACAAGAGGATTACACCTCATTTGGGGCTCAACCATGCCTAAAGGTCATTAAGAACATCATACTATCACAGGATATAAATCCTTTTCACAATATCACAGGGTATCAACCCTTATCAACACAAGAGGATTACACCTCATTCAGGGCTCAACCATGCCCAAATCATTAAGACCATCATACTATTCCCTGCAAGATCATCATTATCTTTCCATGCCTTATAACAAGGATCAACAACATCACTTACATATAATACACCAGATCAGCACAATATTGCATTAATGAGCTAGGAGATATTCATGAACAATCATAGCAGGGTTATATTAACATTAAGAACATTCCTTTATTACATCAACATACAAAGAATCTAGATATGATTAACCCTCATCATATTCATAATGCACATGTTAAGCATAAGAAAGTATCAACCATGTGGCTATGATAACCACCAATTAACATATTAAGGTTATGATCATATTAAGGAGGTTATACCACCATCATTCCATCATATAAGAATGTTAATGTTAGACCCCGATCTCACAATTTCCACTAATCATGAGATTAGGGCATAAATTGAGGATTTAACATAATACAAAGATCACCCTTAACTTTTTCTTCTCTTTCAAAACTCTTTTTTTTCTTGCATTGAACCACATAAACCAACTTTATAAGGGAATTTAAACATTGATTTCTCTAATATGATTTCAACAGTAAAAATGCATGTATGAACATTCATTATGTTCCGCATACTTTTAAGCACATAAGACTTGTTGATTCGCACATATTGCTAAAAGAGGAATAATGTTATACATCATCATTTACAACTCTCTCTTATTTCTTTACAAGGACCGACTAAACTTAACTATACTCAGACTTAACTCTTGTGGCAGAACTACTCTGATGTAATGATATCTTCTTTAAGTCCATGTGATTCCCCTAAAAATTGTGAGTAGAGGGGTGAGCCTACTCGCTCAGTGAATGAGTACTTCAAAGAAATAGTCTAAAACACTGATATAATTACAGATATATTTTTGAGAAATTGATATCAATTATAACAGTAGTAAGCTTTAAAGAGTCTAATAATTGACAATCATAAATATGGCAGGATACCCTAAATATCTATAAGAGTGAATCAATATATGAAATGCTTGTTTGATCATAAAGAGAACTAATAATTCATAAACATACAAAGAATAATCAAATAATTGTACACACTTGTTTGACCTCTCATTCATTTTATTATGCCCTAATCATATGCAGTGTACTCTACATATGAAGACTCGTAGTGCACTACAATCACACCGTACAAAACTTAGCGGACACACTCAAGAAATGCTAAGTCTAACTACTCTCCTGGTCTGCAACAGGGAAATGGCTCTCTGGCCTAAACTGGACTCCTCCTCTAACCTGGGCACACAGGCAGAGAGTCAAGCCACCTCTTGGCTTTTCTATACTCTAGTGCCACGAGGACTTCTGGTTGATGTTGGACACTGCAAACTATAATTTAAGGAGACTTCCACTAGGGCTTCGTCCCCCGTGCCACCTGATAGCACATTCCAACCCTCGTATACTGGACGCTTCTAGGGTTAGGTCATTTCACCCCTAAGGCACAGACCTCACATAGGGGTTCTATGGTGTTCAGGGTTCCTAAGTCTATTATTTTATTATTCCTAGAAAGCTCTTTCTACATTGTACCCTTCTCTTACTTATACTTGACTCTGGTATCTCTATGGTGTCGCGTCTACTTATTTGAAGATATAATGCAACATGTATATCATTCTAAACTTAGCAGAATAGTATATTCAAAACATTGTAATATATTGAGTAATCAACATACTATACATGAAGGCAGGCTAAAATTCTTAAATAAATAGATTACATGTCCACTTGGCACATACACACTAGAATCGTGCAATTTATCATCTTATTACACTGATAAGAGTTAATTACTTGATATATGAGTAATCATCAATAGCACCTGCAACTTATCTGTAATTTCTCAAAGAACGTGCATATCAACCCAAATCTTGAGTTGTGCATCTCATAACTCAATTAAGAGTTAATTACTTATCATGACAAGAATTATTAATAATAACTGAGAACATTGATATCACAATACTTGATTCATTGAACACCCCACCCTTAGGGTTTCATTTAATCACAACAAATGCTACAAAGAAAGGTGTAATACATCTATCATGTGCTTTTCAAATCTTTACAACACATGATATCTGGGATCTCAATCCCTTATCACATTACTGGGAATTCTCATCCCTTCACATCATTATCATTATTACTGGAACTGGGTATTCAAACCATTAGATCATCACATAGCATTGTTACCTCTGTAATAGGTAACCATTACCTCTAGGTCCTTAGACCAAGGTATTCATTTCAGTGGTTGTACAAGTATTCTCATGGCTCACAAGGCCATCACAGATCTTGTCACCTCTCACTAGGCAACAACTTATTCCCATGGCTCCCATAAAGATTTCATGCGACATAAACATTCACTGAATAAAGACTACTATCAACAAATCATATAAAATCAATATATGTATGAAACCTTGGAACTGAGCTCAATTTGGGTTTCCATACCATTCACCGGGATATCATGCATCAATAATAACATTGAATAAATAAAGTCTATCATGTCAAGAAAATCCCTTCAAATGGATTTCACGATATCTATTCACAAATATCCAACTTTCCTCGCATCTAGGGTTTCACCCTCTTCACTGAGATACCAAACAAACACTACTCACTTTAAACGAAATCAAAGATAGTATCTGACATATATGTACTATGAATTTAGATAAATAATCATTCAAAACCAAGGGGATCTAGATAAGCAACTTTCTCTATTTACTTATACAGCAAATTTCAGTCATAGACAAATTCCCTATATTTCAGTTTACTCTTATAACCTCTACGAATACTTAGGAAATTCTTATTAGAATGCATTGTATACATTTCTAATATGATTTTATCATCTGAAATTCATTCAAACAAAGGAAGAATCCATTTCATATCATTTTGCAACAACTTAGAACAAATAGACAATTCAGGGTTTGTAGTCGCATACTAAGCAATTAAAGATTATGGTTGATTTAACCAATTTTCGTGAAATATCTATTTAAAGGAAGTTCTCACTCACCCTAAGGTGTGAAAACACCTTAAAAGTGTAGCTCATCCTTGAAAATCTCGATCTCATATCAAATCCCTAGTAATTCACCCAATTCTTCTTCCTTACAACTCGAAAACCCTAAAAATGAGGGATTATGAAGAAAGAATGAGAAAAGGGGAATTTTTTACACCATTTCAGATCAAATCAGAGGAGTGATGGAATATTGACATGTGAGATAAGATTCACCATTAAATTATATGCAAAGAAGCTAAACTTACATGATTTCATCATTCCTCGGACCGCAAAACCCTAGGTCAGCATCTCCATCAATTTCTCCTCTCAAACCCTAACTCTCCCTCTCTCTCTCTAGGATTTCGTTTCTATGGAATGCATAAATAATTATCAGAGATTCTAGTGTGTTAGTTTGACCATATAGAGCAATTGAGCTGCTTGGGTCAATTGCACTTGGACCCCTCACTAAACTTTTTCTTATTTCAGCAGATTTTTCAGTCATAAAAAGGTTTCTGTGAATTTGGGTAATTCAGAGATCAAACATACTCCAAAATTTATTATACTTTATCATATTGTGTATAATTGAGTTATAAATCTTCAGTTAAAATTTGAGATCATTCCAATCTTTAATTAAATAATTAAAAATCGAATAGTGCACTGCTATCTAGAATTCTGTAGAAATGCCAGTTACTGTAATTCGTCTACTGATAAGGTCTAAACGCATCCAAAAATTATGAAAATTTTACATGTTATTTATGATTGAGTTTCGGATCTCCAATTAAAATTTAAGATCATTTCTAGTTACCAATAAATAATTAAAAATAAAACACTACGCTGCCGAAAATCACTCTGTCAGCATTTTGGTCGAAGTCTAGTTCGACCGAGAACCACATTCAAAGAACACTCAAATATTCTGAAATTTTTCTCCAATATGCATGATTGAGTTATCCATATCATATCCAAAATTCAATTAAATAAAAATTTGTAGAAAATATGAAAAATCATTTACCACACTGTTATCATGATCAAATTTCATACTCATGTACTATCAAAACCATAATTTCAGCCAACTAGGGTTTATATTTATCAAACCCTAATTTCTCAAACAATAGAACACTTAACGTTCTTATTAGGTTTAAAACATCATAATTGAATTATAATCATTAATTAGATTTAAGCAATGATCAATCCAATTAAGTATATAATCATCCAGGTAAACCCTAGTTTACCAATTAAGCTCAGATGCGGTCATAACATTTAAACATGTATACTCATTTTTATCTATTTGCATTAGAGTTAGGTTCAACATAATAAATTATATCAATTTTACTAATCAGCACTTATACCCAAACCCTAACTCATGACATCCCCATTGGATCATGGATGCATAAGGTGAAACATCACCATCACATTCCATACCATTCTCAAGTATGAACCCACACATAAATCAAGGTGTAACCATCGGGTTATAGTATACTAGAGTTTCAACAATAGTAACAAAGTACTCCATGATTGTATTAGTCATTCAAGGACTATTCATAACTAATTACCATCATTTAGTTATATTAAAGCTAGGTATAACAATCTATACCTCATTAGGGTTACATATCCACACAATATTGTTATCATCCCTTCTATTCATATGAGTGAATAGGTAATACTACCTTATTAAGGGTAACCCTCCATTTGTTCCATCATCATTCAACCCATATCACCATACCACAATGTCACCCAGAACCATTGGATGTTTAAAAGGTAAGACCATTGGTTGTTTACATAAGTAAACACCTTGGATAAACCACCTATGAAGTCCTTGATTTATGCTCTAGAAAGAGTCACCATCTAACCGTATACATCCCTTGATTAACAACACAAAAGTTCCATTGAGAGTAGGGTAAAACCCACAATTGACTGTTCATTTAAAATAAGCCATCCATTGTCAACAAGTAAGCTCCTTAAGTTGATCATATAAATGAAACCATCTAAATTACATTATTAGGACCAACAAATTACATTAGCCATCATTCCACTTTATTGGAGGAATAAACATTAGATCTTGACAATTGGGTCAAGTTTATATGTTAAAACCATCAATTACAGTATAGGTTCGACCATTGCATCAAGTGACTCAAGAAACCATTGGTCTAAGGCTTAATTAAATCTACAATTATATGATTAACTCACCATAGGTTTTGGAGACCTGGTCAACCATCATTAGTGACCATTAAGTCACCATATGTTGTTATATCATCACTATATTCATTAATCAACATCAAATATCAAACTAATATCACCATTGATTGATAGCATCATTAGGGTACTTAGTTGTTAATCACTAGGCTTCTAATTGGGCCAAAACCTGACCTAAGGGGTCAACGTAAGTTGACACCCTTGGTCACCACCATCATTTATCATGAAGACAACACCATCGGTTGTTGCAATGGTACCACCATCGAGTCATGTGTTTATAGAAGAAATCAGCTTTAAACCCTAAAATTGACCATTGGTTGATAGGTGCTTAGCACCATAGGTTGTCAAACCAACCTGATACAAGTCATATTATACCTTAGGAATAACGTACATATGATCACAGGTTCATCTAGAACTAAAATCAGAATAGGGAACATTATAAAAATCAAAATCCAAGTCAAGCATAGCTTTTTAGTGCATAGATCATCATTTTCAAGCAAGAACATGAGCTAGCAAGCTTATGGTAAGCAATAAATGTAGAGCAAGTTATAAAACTTGCATATAATTATAAGATAAACTCCCAAACATAAGAAAACATGAGTAGGTAGTGTGGAAAATCCAAGCATAAGATGTGAATTCGTCCATCTAGCACCTTTCTTCATCAAATGAGCAAACCCTAAGCATAAGGAGCAAGAAAGGTAGGGTTTTAGAGCTTTAGAGCAATTTCTACCATGGAACAGAAAGGTTCCGACCTAGAGAAAGGTAGGATGAAGGATAACAAATAAATAAATGGAGGAAATAAGGGAATTTTTAGTCTTTTAGGTCAAGATCAGTAGAAGGAAGCTTTTCAAACCCTAAAAGGAGGTCAATTGCAACCCTAGATTCTTTTTCCAAGAAGATCCCCTCTTTCTTCTTTCTTGGATAGGAAATTCACAGTAGCATAGAGGGATAATGAGGTTAATAGAAGGAGGGAAGTGGTGGAGATAAAATGGATCGTTTTTGTGCTTAGGGATAAGTATATGAAACTTTAAGATAAAGAAAAAGAAAAAGTTGAAGTTCTAGTATCTTTCCAAGTGTCCATGGCCTTAAGCTATTAAGAATATACAAGAACACACACAAGCAGATCCCCCACCATCCATTGAGACATGATTATCCCTCGTTTCTTAAATTTCCAAGAAAAACAAATAATTCATTAGTTGATAGCTACTAAAGGTAGCTCATCCATGAAGGGGTAAACCCTAAAATACCCTTGAGGGGAACACCTTCAAAACAAGGTTTAAATAGGTGTCCCATGGATCAACAAGATCAAGAATGATGAGATAATATCCAAGGAACATAATTCAAGTGATAAATTGCAAATAAAACCTCTCAATTGGGTAAATTGTAGAAAAGTCCAAAATGTGCATAAAATTGCATAACTTGCTCAAACAATGTCCAAATTGGACCAAATTTGAAACTTAAGCTTATATTATGATTTCAAAGCATATAAAAAGGTTATATTAGGGTTATAAGTATTCAATTATGATAATGTGACAAAGTGGGTTTCTGGCTTAATTTCGAGGACGAAATATCTTTTAAGGTGTGTAGGATGTGATGGAGTGGATTTTTGAAATCCATAAATCTCCAATAACACATTAGAATCCATATCTTGAGTTATAATGAGAGTTCCAAGTGTTTTGGTAAAGTTGGAATGTTGAATTGAGATTTATATAATGATTAAGATCTCTCTTCTAATGCCTTTTTGAGGAATTTTAATTGAATGGTCCAATAGATGAGTTTTGTCACCAAATTTGAGTAAAACGTAGCTTGAGTGGTACGGAAGCTATGGTGAAAATTTGGTTGCAATTGGATGTTCCTAGAGGAAGTTATTGAGGTTTGAAATTGGGTAATTAATATGTATATTTGATGAACTATAGACCTAAGTTTATGGCCTTAATAGGTGTCACGCACCCCTTATTCAATTCGGGTCTGTGTGGCTAGATCCTAGCCCTAGACACCCAATCTAGTGGCAGGGATGGATGCTTGGGGATAGCCTCGGATCCAGCCTTGAGAGAACAAACCTTGACCCTTAGATGGTAATCAGACGGTGTTTGGACCTCCCCCTACCTCCGATCGATCAGGAGATCGTGGAGCAGTCCACGATGCCGAGTTCCAGGCATCCCCACATCATGTTCGTGGCCTAGGAAGGAACGAGGAGTGGGCAGTTCTCTTCGCCTTGACCAGACCCACATCCAGACCCCTCAAGTCAGTCCTTTGGGCGACGGTAGAGGGAGAACGATCCCTCCTTTGCCAATGGCTCTCCACCACAAGAGCAGGTAGTGGCCAAGGATGTAGAACAGAGATACAAGGCAGCTCGGAGGAGGAGAAGGAGGGGAAAAGGAAGCTCGAGTCCATAGGAACCCAACCCAGTTGTTCCCAGGGACGATCGTGGTGGTTTTGAGGGTGGCCGAAGGGCACCTTGTTCCAGATGAAGATGGAGCTCGGGGACCCTGCACTCTCGTTTCCACCACGAACAATGGTTGCGGGTGAGTTTCTGGAGGCTTCGAGTTTGCTTCCACACCTTCAATCATGCTTGAGGATGACCGGGGTGGTTTTTCCCCCTTTTGTTCCGCCATGGCAGCAGCCAGCGACGGCGATCTGAGCGAGCCCACGAGGAGGAGCATCGGGCAGATGGGTGACCGGCCGACGGCATCGAGCGAGCTTTGGCGAAGCTTTTGGTGGCCCTGGAAGTCGATGAGGAGCCCTCCAGCTCCTTTGCTTGCTCACCGGAGTCCCCCTGTGCGGCGGCGCCTGCTAGGAACAGAGTCCCGCTAGGGACTGGTCACGAGAGGAGGAAAGGAAGGGAGCAGACTGGGTCCGCAACCCTGAATCAGAGGAATCAATTCCTTGAACCGGCCGGCTCGCAGTGAACCAACAAGAACCGACCGAACCCAAGAAAAGGGCTGGAGTTGCGCACCCAAGGAGATGTGGCAATGTGCCATTGGCCAAAAGGTAAGAAAATGCTCAGAAATTCCCAGATCTTCAATAAATCGTAATAATTAGCTCGGACATCAGAAAAATACAAACAAGGTACCAAAATTCTCAGAAAAATGCGTAGAACAACTTGGAACCTTTAGATCAGTCTTTTGATGATTAAATATCAGTGATACTATGTAATATGTGTAATGCTTAGTTCTTGAGTAATAAATATCAAACGATGTTCTAAAATTATGGGAAAATGTCAGTAACTCCATAATAACGTTTATAATGCATATGATGGCAGATATGGCCATGTTGATTTATGAGATCATGCCTTTTTCTTAATATGGCTAATTAGAGCTCATAACCCTAAATAAAATATATTAAATACATATATGCTCAATAAATGGTGAAATTCACAGAGTAAGCTCATATCAATATATTGAACCTCAGTTATAATTATGAGATAGTAATGATGAACAAAATTCATGTTATATGAAGATGACCTTTAATATATGAGATGAAATCCTAATTTGTACAATACATGTAACCTAGGTTTAATATGTATAAAGAATGATACAGAACATGATATTCAGATTAGGTATCCTAATCTGGAATATAATATTAGTAACATAATTACAAGAAGATAAGATAAGTAATGATGCACATATCCTAATGAACTAAGTAAAACCCTAATATGGACATAATTAGGGTTAAGACGAGATGTAAGTAGATGAGAACCTGATGATAGTATATGATCTTGTTTTGATCAGGTTTGACCAAGGATATAGTTGACATCAGAAGTATATGTGATGATTAGGTTTGTTCTTGATCAAGGTACGCCATTACCTCTTACTTGGCTTATTATATAATATGTTTGTGCTATATGTGTAGTAGTATACTTGGCATATGGTATTGGATGAAGTGATTGTTCTTGTATGATATGTTGCATGATTTTCTATACTTATTTCTATGAACACACGAAACATAAGATATCTGGTCCATTATATGATCGCACTAAATCTCTTTCGTAGAATAGTGCATTGATGAAAGTACTAAATCTCTTTCGCAGAATAGTACATGTGAGCACTAAATCTCTTTGGCAGAATAGTGCATTTGTGAAGCACTAAATCTCTTTGGCAGAATAGTGCATTTGTGAAGTACTAAATCTCTTTGGCAGAATAGTACATGTGAGCACTAAATCTCTTTGGTAGAATAGTGCATATAGTTAATCAAATTTACATATAATGGAAATGTGCCTAAAATATGTGTTCTCTTCTGGTAACAAATATCTTTGTGCAAGTATACGTTTTTCTTATATTCTTCTGTTACTGCCAAGTACATTAGTTTTATCTTATTGCCAAGATATGATGAGAGGTAAATAAAAGACACGTAGGCGTACTCAGTACAATATTCATGAAATATTGTGTTGACGTGTACCGCATGTAATCTTTTGTATAGGTTGTAGTTATGCTCTTGAAGATCCGGGATAGTTGAGAGTTGTGTGGCGAGCTGATGTACAGGTGGACCTGTTGTCTTAAGATCCTATTGTTTAGATGTAGTACATGTATATGTTTAAGTTTGCTGTTCAATATGTAATATCAAATGTTGTAACAATTCATGTTGTAATTATATGTTGAATGGTGAACCTGTGTTGTGGTTTTATTATTGTTCATGTACATGTGCTACTGATTGTTTCCTTCTGACTTCCTCTGATTTTCTTCTTCTTAGCCTAGTGTGTGGTGTTTAAATTGGGATTCTCACTGAGGTGAGGGTTTCAATTTGGACGTCACACATCAGATTAAGTTTTAGAAAATCCGGGGACGTCACAGGTGGTATCAGAGCATGAACAATAGCAAAGCCTGACATTTGCTCATTATGCAACTCAAAACAAAAGAACCTTGAACTTAATAATCTTTTAGGGTTAGATTAGTCGTCTTTTAGAGACTAGATCTGACCTAGCCTCTAGGTTAGCACCTAGATGTCTGAGAACTAGGTCTAGACTAGTGCTTGTTGAGTAGCAAGTCCTTAGATGTCATTCTTTCCTTGTAGTGCAGCGGTATGGGACGTTGCACTATTTGGAAATGACGTGCATCAAGGGAAGAGAAACCCTAGACATATTGTGCACGTTGTCTAGAGTAGCTACACTATTCTACCCCTTGTTCTCACCCTTTTCACCAGTTTTCATGACACTGGACTCTCTACTATGTGTGGGACACTCATTTTCAGGATTTGGTTTTTGATTCCAATCGGATAGAACCTTTGTAGTTTTCTCTGACGCATGTTTTATCAAAGAAAAACTATATAATATTTTATTATGTATATGTATTACAAAAATGTGTCCCCACACATGTACGAGTAGGAGGTGATCATGCAACCTAAGTGAAAGTGAATGACATCAGTCTAGAAGAGAGATAGTTCTAGATTAGATGTCTAGAGCCTTGTTTGGTATATGTGATAGTTTGAATAGATAGAATAAGATTAGAGGATGATTTAAGTTATATAGATATGACATAAGATGGTTATGATGATCTATGTTTGTCTTTGAGGACTTAAGTTCGATATTCAGGATTTCAGATAAGCTTCGATGATGCAAGTAAATAGGCTTTTATGAGAAAAGATATTGTGGCATCCAACTTATAAAACACCAGATTAACTAATGCGGAAGCGAATCATTAGCAGCGGATTACTAAAAATCACTAAAAATTAAAATTTTTTGCAAAGAGATCCAAACATAGGAAACTCTTTTAAAAAAACCATAACATTACTTGAACATCCTTGTTTGTAGTTACACACCATGTAACATCTCTTCTCGAGGATTACATACAACAGTTGTTTTACTCTACTATACATAAGCAACATAAAACCTTGAGGCATTCAAGCCAAAATCTCAAGTCGAAGATAAAAGCACTATCTACTGACTCCGAGGACCTGAGAGTACAGAGACGACACATAGGACTACTAACTATACAAAACTTGACAGCCAGTGCCTCCACCTGAGTCATCACTACGGTATCTGATATTGCTGCTGCTTTCCTTTTCCTGCAAAAGAATCTCTGCTTCTTTGTCCGAGTCCACCTAAAAATGTTGGATCCCACAGGGGTGAGACAATTGTAAATTGTCCCAGCGGGAGATATAACTCTCCGCCAAAACATTGTTATTGCATATTATTATATTAGAATTGAACAGGAGTACTTACATATGAACAGTAGCATTATTCATTGTATGAACAGAGAAAGGTAATCTCCTTTCTTAAGGAGAACATTGTATCTACTCATGGTAGATTCATAATCCATACATCTAATTGCAAGGAATGTAAAGAGACATGAATAACATTTATCAACTAACATTGCATATCAGAAGTATAACATCAGCCAATGAATTTCCGTATTCAATCCTATAGCAAACATGCTAGATGGCTGATTACATTTTACAATCAATATTATGCCCTGAGGAGATGAGGTATACCGCTCATGCTCCAACCGACCACTGCGAAGTCGAAATCGGTACCATACAAGGTCAAAGGTAGAGCCGGCTACCAAGACCTCCCATATCTCGGTCAGCGCGAGATCACATGCAGGACATCTTGTGTCTCTGCTATATATATAGCTTTCCAGGGTTTACTGGCAACTTCGCTATTAGAGTTACAGTGGTGTGTTGCACTCTCTTCGTGATCGTGAGATTTCATGTTTATCTCCATCGATCCGGCATTAACATTATTGGGAGATGTGTACGGCATCATCCCAATCATCGGGGGATTAGTGATACATCCTTCCCGGAATATATAATGAAGGATTGTGGGATCTCGTATTTATCTACCACCAATCCTGCATTAGGGCGTAAGGTATTCGCGCCCATCACCCCCACATACTCAAAAGTATGCCCTCCGGGTTTTGCTGCGGAGCACCCGTTTCACCATCACCAGTTTGCTGACGATGATGGATCTATGGTCAGGGCTCTACATGATATGATTTCACTTGATTAATTAAGTACATTGTCATGTTCTTTTAGCATCAATCAAGTTCTCAAACATATTTTATTCAGACAAATGATGTAAAGAAACTTGTACTATTTTCATCATTCACTTCTCATTCTTTATGAGGCATTGGGATCTCAGTCCCTCATTTCAATACTGGGATTTCTCATCCCTCAACCATATCACTATCATGCTTATCAAATCTGGGTATTCATACCCTCAATTCATCATTGACACTGTTACCATTTGCTAGGTAACTATTTTCTCCAGGTCCTTAGACCGAGGTATGTATGATACTTATTACACAAGTATCTCACATGGCTTTTAAAGCCTATTAAATATTTTTTCACCTTTCACTGGGTAACAACAACTTATTCATGGAACTCATAAGGTCCCTATACCTTTTGTTACTTTTGCTAAGCAACAACAACATTAGGCACATAAGGCCATTCAACATATTTGTTATATGAATGTCATAGCTCAGGTCTAGCTATGCTTTTCATCTCATGATGTCTACATGATTAATGGACATGATAACAACCATACAAGTCA
The DNA here is from genome assembly GCA_963693085.1 of Alisma plantago-aquatica. Lineage (NCBI taxonomy): Eukaryota > Viridiplantae > Streptophyta > Magnoliopsida > Alismatales > Alismataceae > Alisma > Alisma plantago-aquatica. The sequence continues at coordinate 399,470,386 of OY856410.1, forward strand.
TTGACCACATCATGTGATACCTTAGTAACACCACAATTCCTTTATCAGGGTTATGGTTTATTACTCATTAGGGCTTTTCACTCCCTTTACCCAAATTAGGGTTAGGGTTCCCCAACTGAAATCAATTAGGGTTTTATGCTCATGTAGTTAGATCAACCCTAATGTATTGCTCCACACCTCTAGGTGCATTCAAAGATATCATAAGTGTATGCTTATAATCACCATTCTCATCATATATCATTAATGATCATCAATACAAGGTACAAGTCCACTTCTCTTTCTTATTATGGTATGGTTACCTCATACCCATTAGAGTGGCTCATCCCTTTAAATAATGTATATTAGCTTATACTCATCAAATTATATCAACTCATTACAATTTCATTGTAATATCTACAACACACACACACTTCATGTGTTTCTCATCCAAGTATGTTGGATTGAGATGCATCAAGGCATTTCAACCATGAAATGTTGGATGTGATATCTATCATGTCCTGGTGTATTACTCTCTTCTCATTTCTATCTTATTTAGGTTAATCAACTAACCATGTATTAAGGTATCTTCCCTCTTAATACTTTATCCACTAACATATTACTTCCATCATATGGTGCATAGGTTACACATTAGAATTGTCCAACTATCTTTAATGATATGGACTTATTCAATGATAAGACATTGTTGAATATAGGATAACCCATTATCCATCACTTTAAATATTTCAACTCGTAGCATGTTATCCATATCATTATGAGGGTAGCATACATCATTCCTAAGAGTTTCATATCCTCATCTTTATAGAGTGTGAAGGGTTGATACATATGAGTCAACATAGCATATCATTGCTTATAAAACTTATAAAGTGTTTTCAATACACAAGGCATCATAGCTCATACCTGGCTATGTTCAATATCTCAATAAACCTGCATGATTAGTACAGATGATAAAAAAACACATCTATTTCATATCAGCATAATGCAAGATAATGATAACATCACTAATCAAGGATTACCCCACCATGCCCTTGCTAGGGTTATGATTCATTAACCTTCATAACTAGGGTTTCATGATATCACTATTAAGAATCATGCCCTAACTAGACATTCATTCATGAAAGACATCCTATCTCTCATCTTCTATAAGATGGAGTTTACTTCAACCTTGATTAAGCTAAGTCAACTCAACTTGAAAGAAGAATTGACATCATAAGATATGTCATTATACCAAGATCATTAGAACTTAACTTCCCTTGGATTACATCATGTGATTGATTACTTAAACCATTGACCCTCACCCACTTTGAGAGTTCATACTATTTGGTTGATTACCTTTCAAGTGATCTTGGAATAAGTGAAACCATTTAGTAGAATAGCAATTGAAACCACTTAAAAAAATTGAACTTTTGAAACTGTTTAAGCCTCAACTGATTTGGGATCGTTTGGTCCCAAACGGTCTTGAGACCGTTTGGACTCAAACGGTCCTGAGACCGTTTGGTCCAAACCACCTCAAAATCGAAAGGACCAAATATGGTTTCCATCAATCACATTGAATTAGGGTTTTCAATGTTGAACCCTTCAATCGATCTTGCACATGTTAGACACTAATCAATTGAGTTAATTAGATCAACCCTCAACTGATTTGACACTCAATTGACCCTCAATTGATCCTCAATTAGGGTTGGAATCAATTGAATTAGGGTTTAGAATCAATGAACCTTCAATATTCATCAATGTGTGACTAGTTACTTCATAACTATTGAACCACCATTCAAATGGGGTACGACCTGACCCCAAACGGTCTTGAGGTCGTTTGTATGACCTCCAAACGGTCTTGAGACCGTTTGCCCATCATATCACTCAAAACCAAGCAATCCAATTAGGGTTTGGTTCATTGAAGTGCTCACCAAATCAGCAATTTATTGCAGATCAACTTGATATCTTTATACCTTCAACCACTGAACTATACCCAACCCTAGACCTCCAAACGGTCTTGGGTGACCACCAAACGGTATTGAGACCATTTGGATGATCTCCAAACGGTCTTGAGACCGTTTGGCCCATCCAACCTTTGGACTTTAGTGAAAAATCATCATGGATTGGTCTATCGAGATGATCAACAAATCAGCATTTAGTTGCAGTATGATTTGGTACCTTTGGACCTTCAATTGGTCAACTATACTTGACCACAGACCTCCAAATGGTCTTGGGGTGATCCCCAAACGGTCTTGAGACCGTTTGGGTGATCCCCAAACGGTCTTGAAACCGTTTGGGCTAATCAACCCAAAATCTCAACTTAACTCATTGGAATTTCAGTACTGTTTTCAATTAGGGTTTGCCTAATTGATTAGGCTTCAACTCACGATTCCTTGGGATTTAACCCATAAAATTTGGTGAGTCATTATCCAACATAATAGGGATCAATAATCCCAAACCGTCAACGCTTTGTCAACGCACTCAAACGGTCTTGAAACCGTTTGCCCAAAAAGTTCAAGTTAATCAGGTTGAAAATCAGCACTTAATTCAGCTCGATTTGCCTAATTGATTGGCCTTCAACCTAAGATTCCTTTGGAGTTAATCCCTCAAATTTGGAGGGTAATTATCCTACATAATTAGGAACGAGATTCCCAAACGGTCCACGCTTGGTCAACTCTTTCATACGGTTTTGAAACCGTTTTCCACCAAACGGTTTGCAAACCGTTTGGTCACCAAACGGTTTTGGTGAAACCGTTTGGTCCCAACCAATGAGATCATTTTCTCCCAAGATATTTGGTGAGGTGCTTGCTTATGATGATGTCATCATCATCTTCCTTCGTGCACCCAAGAACAGCAACCGTTCTTGATGGAATTTGCAGCAAAGAAGCAAAACTTTATCAAATTGAAGAAATCAATCAACAAAGCATAGAAGATTGATGCAATAGCAATGTTTGAGGGTTTAAGTTATAAAACCCGCCTCAAATTTGATCTCCAAGCTTCATTCTCCGTGTATTTAATGGTGGATGAAGCTCCAGAAGCTATCCAAGGTTCGTTCTTGAGCTTTAGGATGAAATGGATGGCTAGAAATGGAAATCGAGTGAAGATAACCTAGAATCAAGCATTGATTTAGGGTTTTCACCATGAATCCAAGGTTGAAGATGATCAAACCTTACCTACAGGTGGTGTTCGTCCTTCTCCTGCTCCTGGACTCTCCCTAGGTCGGCCAAAGCAAGAATGAGGAGGAAAATACTAAGGGTTCGTTCCTTATGTGTTATTGAAATAAGGTATATATAAAGAATATGTATATGTATCTTTTATGAAACAGAAAATGAAATCATTTTCTTTAAATTCCATACTAATTTCCCCCTAATCCTCCTCCATTACTTGATCACGAAACCACCTTCAAACTTTTGTAAAAGATCTTCATTATCCAAGAATTAATGGAAAAGAAATTAAGCACTTTAATCAATTATAATAATAATATATCTTTTCGAGTGGGAATTCTTTTCCTTATAATAAGGTGAGTGGAATTTCACCTCCTTAGGATATTTTTGATCCTTGCAAGCTCAAGGACGTCCACACACACATCAGAATCCAACCAAATTAATTTTGGTTGAAGGACCCTTCAATTATTTTATTTATTTTTGCATTAATTTGAATTAGGGTTTCAATTGGGCTTAAATATTGATTATTTTAATATCAAGATTCTCTCTCCTCCAAGATAATTCAAATGAGGTGCCCTTCTCATTTTCTTTGCGCTACATGATGCCAAATATTATTAGGGACCTTATTGAAGTGGTAATTTTCATATTGAACCCTAGGTTTTGGGTAAATTACACTTTATACCAAAACTAGGTTTTAATGCACAACATTGTCAATCAAGCTCTATCTTGGTGTCCAGGCTTGTAGAAACCTTACCACTTCATCAAATTCATTCTTATGATGTCTCAACATCAGAGGAACATCTTATCATGCAAAATTTGCAATTTAACCCCTCAACTTGGGTAATTTGCACTTTAGTCCAAAATAAGCAAACATTGCTTCAACATTGTCCAAACAGGACCAAAATTGAAACATAGGTTCCTCATGAGCCCTAATTACTTTTCACAAGATAATATTAAGCATCTAATCAACCTTATTTGGAAAAACATCTAGGTTTAACTCATAACCTAGGTCAGGGATGTTACAAATTATAAACCCCTAACAAGGATTTCGTCCCCGAAATCCAGATAAAGGAAGACAGATGTATTTTATTCATCATACCATATAGTATTCTCATATCATCTCCTTATTATGGTGACACCATAAAACTTTTGTTCAGCACAAGGTGTTTCCATACAAGATTCTCATAGAGTTAACATACAAGACACATGCTCCACTGTCCTTCATTATTGACTGTGGACTCAATTTTGTATCAAGTAACATTTTTCTTGTTCAGAGAAACATCATGCATTCTTTATTAATATCATGTTTATGCAGAGCATAAACCCCTAACATGTGATGTTCATATTATTTTATATAATCAGAGTAATTCATGGTTGACCACTCTAAGTAGCCAACATAAACCATTTGATATTTCTTTAGATACCAGGATCCCTTACTTTGGTATCTATTACATGTGTTAACAACATATCACATTTTTATCTTCCTTTCCTCTTGGGACATCACTTGTTACATATATCTTCATCTTGGAACCAAAGTCCAAGATAAAGTGATACTTTTCTAAGTATCCATCACTTGAAAATTTTTCTCTTATGCACATCAAGTGTCCTAAGACCCACTTGATTGCCAGGTCCCTGAAAGGAAAGAAAACAAGGATTCACATTCCTCTTATTAATTCATGTATTTTCAACTATTCATGAAGCAATTACTCTTTATCTCACCCAAGGTTCCTTGCCCTAGCATAGGAATTATAAGGATGATTACATGACATTATTCCCTTCTTTATCATTATCTTAACATGTTTATGGTTATCTCAAGATCTCATCACATTTTCCATTTCCACATTATGGAAATGATCTTTATTATGCTTGAAGCATTATTGAGCAAGGTTCATCTCCCTTGATTCCATTCTTATTTAATGGGAATATACTTTTAATTCCTCATATACACATGCTCTTTTGATATTATCTCAGGTTTCTCTTTCTTATTCTTAGGATATGACACATTTATTCATTCCATATTTCTAATTTCATGAGACTCATTAGATTGTATCAGAATGACTGCTTGATCAAGGCAATCAGAGAGATTACAATCTAAGAGTTTCCATACTCACTTTATCATCAATAATTGTATACCTGGCCAGGGTTTACAAAGACTGAGATCAAGTAGTATGCACTTTGTATATTATCATGTTCCTTTCTTTTCATATTTTCATCAACATAGGATTTAACATCCATGAATTTCATCCAGACATCTCTTTTATACCTCATCTTCTTTCATAAGAGTAGGAACAATATAAAATATCTATAATGTTACTGCATAAAATGTAAGTCCTCATAGGACTAATCCAAGAAAACTCAAAATCAATTGCTTTCTATAGCTTAGAAAATCATAAAATGACAAGTTAAAATGACATTATTATGTCTAACCTGTCATGATTTGTGGATGGTTCACTGCCCCAGGCTGATTCTGCCTCAGAGGTTGATTCACCATAACATTTCTGGCTGAGCAATCTCTTGCCAGATGTCCTACTTGTCTACATTGGTAACAAATTTTGGGTGCTAGGTACGGTCTAGAGGGTTCTTTACCCTTTCTAGATGACCATTGCCTTGGTGCACTAGGTCATGGTTGTACTGATGATACCAAAGTCTTTCCCTTTTTAGAACTACTAGGCCTTTGTTCGTGGATTTGGATAGGCCTTTTCTCAATTCTCTCTTCCTTGTTCTTTGTTGGACAATTCTTTACAATATGTCCAGGCTTTCTACACCCATAGCAAATTCTATTTTTGGGTTGAACTGTATTCCTTCCTTCATTGTTTATTGTTTCAACAGGCTGAGGTTGAACACAGACTTGTTCTAAGTCCAGAACTTCATCATTTCTTATTGCTTCCACCTGCTGATGTGGATTACATATCCTGTTGATATCCAGAACATCCTCATTGGGGCCTGGTAATCTAGGTTGCACTGCTAGTGCTCGATCCACTAGATATACCATAGTTGCCCTGAGTTCCCCAACAGTGATACCTAGGGAAGGATTTCTTATCATAGTTGGATTAACTAAGGGGTTCTCAGGCAATAGTCCCTCTCTTGCCTGTTCCCCTGCACCTCTTCTTAGTGCAGCATTGCTGCTTTCTGCAGCAAACTCCTCATGTGACCTAGTCATCCTCAAGTTCTTCTCCTCCTATATGAGCAGAAGATATTATCAGATACATTAGAAGACACTAGAACAGACTCTTCTACCTTAGTCCTATGTCTCTGTAGACTCAGTGAACCTAGAGCTCTGATACCAACAATTGTGGCATCCAACTTATAAAACACCAGATTAACTAATGCGGAAGCGAATCATTAGCAGTAGATTACTGAAAATCACTAAAAATTAAAACTTTTTGCAAAGAGATCCAAACATAGGAAACTCTTATAAAAAAAACCATAACATTACTTGAACATCCTTGTTTGTAGTTACACACCATGTAACATCTCTTCTCGAGGATTACATACAACAGTTGCTTTACTCTACTATACATAAGCAACATAAAACCTCGAGGCATTCAAGACAAAATCTCAAGTCGAAGATAAAAGCACTATCTACTGACTCCGAGGACCTGAGAGTACAGAGACGACACATAGGACTACTAACTATACAAAACTTGACAACCAGTGCCTCCACCTGAGTCATCACTACGGTATCTGATATTGCTGCTGCTTTCCTTTTCCTGCAAAAGAATCTCTGCTTCTTTGTCCGCGTCCACCTAAAAATGTTGGATCCCACGGGGGTGAGACAATTGTAAATTGTCCCAGCGGGAGATATAACTCTCCGCCAAAACATTGTTATTGCAGATTATTATATTAGAATTGAACAGGAGTACTTACATATGAACAGCAGCATTATTCATTATATGAACAGAGAAAGGTAATCTCCTTTCTTAAGGAGAACATTGTATCTACTCATGGTAGATTCATAATCCATACATCTAATTGCAAGGAATGTAAAGAGACATGAATAACACTTATCAACTAACATTGCATATCAGAAGTATAACATCAGCCAATGAATTTCCGTATTCAATCCTATAGCAAACATGCTAGACGGCTTATTACATTTTACAATCACACTTATGCCCTGAGGAGATGAGGTATACCGCTCATGCTCCAACCGACCACTGTGAAGTCGAAATCGGTACCATACAAGGTCAAAGGTAGAGCCGGCTACCAAGACCTCCCATATCTCGGTCAGCGTGAGATCACATGCAGGACATCTTGTGTCTCTGCTATATATATAGCTTTCCAGGGTTTACTGGCAACTTCGCTATTAGAGTTACAGTGGCGTGCTGCACTCTCTTCGCGATCGTGAGATTTCATGTTTATCTCCATCGATCCGGCATTAACATTATTGGGAGATGTGTACGGCATCATCCCAATCATCGGGGGATTAGTGATACATCCTTCCCAGAATATATAATGAAGGATTGTGGGATCTCGTATTTATCTACCACCAATCCTGCATTAGGGCGTAAGGTATTCGCGCCCATCACCCCCACATACTCAAAAGTATGCCCTCCGGATTTTGCTGCGGAGCACCCGTTTCACCATCACCAGTTTGCTGACGATGATGGATCTATGGTCAGGGCTCTACATGATATGATTTCACTTGATTAATTAAGTACATTGTCATGTTCTTTTAGCTTCAATCAAGTTCTCAAACATATTTTATTCAGACAAATGTTGTAAAGAAACTTGTACTATTTTCATCATTCACTTCTCATTCTTTATGAGGCATTGGGATCTCAGTCCCTCATTTCAATACTGGGATTTCTCATCCCTCAACCATATCACTATCATGCTTATCAAATCTGGGTATTCATACCCTCAATTCATCATTGTCACTGTTACCATTTGCTAGGTAACTATTTTCTCCAGGTCCTTAGACCGAGGTATGTATGATACTTATTACACAAGTATCTCACATGGCTTTTAAAGCCTATTAAATATTTTTTCACCTTTCACTGGGTAACAACAACTTATTCATGGAACTCATAAGGTCCCTATACCTTTTGTTACTTTTTCTAAGCAACAACAACATTAGGCACATAAGGCCATTCAACATATTTGTTATATGAATGTCATAGCTCAGGTCTAGCTATGCTTTTCATCTCATGATGTCTACATGATTAATGGACATGATAACAACCATACAAGTCATTGACCACATCATGTGATACCTTAGTAACACCACAATTCCTTTATCAGGGTTATGGTTTATTACTCATTAGGGCTTTTCACTCCCTTTACCCAAATTAGGGTTAGGGTTCCCCAACTGACATCAATTAGGGTTTTATGCTCATGTAGTTAGATCAACCCTAATGTATTGCTCCACACCTCTAGGTGCATTCAAAGATATCATAAGTGTATGCTTATAATCACCATTCTCATCATATATCATTAATGATCATCAATACAAGGTACAAGTCCACTTCTCTTTCTTATTATGGTATGGTTACCTCATACCCATTAGAGTGGCTCATCCCTTTAAACAATGTATATTATCTTATACTCATCAAAGTATATCAACTCATTACAATTTCATTGTAATATCTACAACACACACACTTCATGTGTTTCTCATCCAAGTATGTTGGATTGAGATGCATCAAGGCATTTCAACCATGAAATGTTGGATGTGATATCTATCATGTCCTGGTGTATTACTCTCTTCTCATTTCTATCTTATTTAGGTTAATCAACTAACCTTGTATTAAGGTATCTTCCCTCTTAATACTTTATCCACTAACATGTTACTTCCATCATATGGTGCATAGGTTACACATTAGAATTGTCCAACTATCTTTAATGATATGGACTTATTCAATGATAAGACATTGTTGAATATAGGATAACCCATTATCCATCACTTTAAATATTTCAACTCGTAGCATGTTATCCATATCATTATGATGGTATCATACATCATTCCTAAGAGTTTCATATCCTCATCTTTATAGAGTGTGAAGGGTTGATACATATGAGTCAACATAGCATATCATTGCTTATAAAACTTATAAAGTGTTTTCAATACACAAGGCATCATAGCTCATACCTGGCTATGTTCAATATCTCAATAAACCTGCATGATTAGTACAGATGATAAAAAAACACATCTATTTCATATCAGCATAATGCAAGATAATGATAACATCACTAATCAAGGATTATCCCACCATGCCCTTGCTAGGGTTATGATTAATTAACCTTCATAACTAGGGTTTCATGATATCACTATTAAGAATCATGCCCTAACTAGACATTCATTCATGAAAGACATCCTATCTCTCATCTTCCATAAGATGGAGTTTACTTCAACCTTGATTAAGCTAAGTCAACTCAACTTGAAAGAAGAATTGACATCATAAGATATGTCATTATACCAAGATCATTATAACTTAACTTGCCTTGGATTACATCATGTGATTGATTACTTAAACCATTGACCCTCACCCACTTTGAGAGTTCATACTATTTGGTTGATTACCTTTCAAGTGATCTTGGAATAAGTGAAACCATTTAGTAGAATAGCAATTGAAACCACTTAACAAAATTGAACTTTTGAAACTGTTTAAGCCTCAACTGATTTGGGATCGTTTGGTCCCAAATGGTCTTGAGACCGTTTGGTCCCAAACGGTCTTGAGACCGTTTGGACTCAAACGGTCCTGAGACCGTTTGGTCCAAACCACCTCAAAATCGAAAGGACCAAATATGGTTTCCATCAATCACATTGAATTAGGGTTTTCAATGTTGAACCCTTCAATCAATCTTGCACATGTTAGACACTAATCAATTGAGTTAATTAGATCAACCCTCAACTGATTTTACACTCAATTGACCCTCAATTGATCCTCAATTAGGGTTGGAATCAATTGAATTAGGGTTTAGAATCAATGAACCTTCAATATTCATCAATGTGTGACTAGTTACTTCATAACTATTGAACCACCATTCAAATGGGGTATGACCTGACCCCAAACGGTCTTGAGGTCGTTTGGATGACCTCCAAACGGTCTTGAGACCGTTTTCCCATCATATCACTCAAAACCAAGCAATCCAATTAGGGTTTGGTTCATTGAAGTGCTCACCAAATCAGCAATTTATTGCAGATCAACTTGATATCTTTAGACCTTCAACCATTGAACTATACCCAACCCTAGACCTCCAAACGGTCTTGGGTGACCACCAAACGGTCTTGAGACCGTTTGTATGAGCTCCAAACGGTCTTGAGACCGTTTGGCCCATACAACCTTTGGACTTTAGTGAAAAATCATCATGGATTGGTCTATCGAGTTGATCAACAAATCAGCATTTAGTTGCAGTATGATTTGATACCTTTGGACCTTCAATTGGTCAACTATACTTGACCACAGACCTCCAAATGGTCTTGGGGTGATCCCCAAACGGTCTTGAGACCGTTTGGGTGATCCCCAAACGGTGTTGAAACCGTTTGGGCTAATCAACCCAAAATCTCAACTTAACTCATTGGAATTTCAGCACTGTTTTCAATTAGGGTTTGCCTAATTGATTAGGCTTCAACTCACGATTCCTTGGGAGTTAACCCATAAAATTTGGTGAGTCATTAGAAAACATAATATGGATAGATAATCCCAAACGGTCAACGCTTGGTCAATGCACTAAAACGGTCTTGAAACCGTTTGCCCAAAAAGTTCAAGTTAATCAGGTTGAAAATCAGCACTTAATTCAGTTCGATTTCCCTAATTGATTGGCCTTCAACCTATGATTCCTTTGGATTTAACCCCTCAAATTTGGAGGGTCATTATCCTACATAATTAGGAACGAGATTCCCAAACGGTCCACGCTTGGTCAACTCTTTCATACGGTTTTGAAACCGTTTTCCACCAAACGGTTTGCAAACCGTTTGGTCCCAACCAATGAGATCATTTGCTCCCAAGATATTTGGTGAGGTGCTTGCTTATGATGATTTCATCATCATCTTCTTTCGTGCACCCAAGAACAGCAACCGTTCTTGATGGAATTTGCAGCAAAGAAGCAAAAGTTTATCAAATTGAAGAAATCAATCAACAAAGCATAGAAGATTGATGCAATAGCAATGTTTGAGGGTTTAAGTTATAAAACCCGCCTCAAATTTGATCTCCAAGCTTCAAGCTTCGTGGATTTAATGGTGGATGAAGCTCCAGAAGCTATACAAGGTTCTTTCTTGAGCTTTAGGATGAAATGGATGGCTAGAAATGGAAATCGAGTGAAGATAACCTAGAATCAAGCATTGATTTAGGGTTTTCACCATGAATCCAAGGTTGAAGATGATCAAACCTTACCTACAGGTGGTGTTCGTCCTTCTCCTGCTCCTGGACTCTCCCTAGGTCGGCCAAAGCCAGAATGAGGAGGAAAAGACTAAGGGTTCGTTCCTTATGTGTTATTGAAATAAGGTATATATAAAGAATATGTATATGTATCTTTTATGAAACAGAAAATGAAATCATTTTCTTTAAATTCCATACTAATTTCCCCCTAATCCTCCTCCATTACTTGATCAAGAAACTACCTTCAAACTTTCATAAAAGCTCTTCATTATCCAAGAATTAATGGAAAAGAAATTAAGCACCTTAATCCATTATAATAATAATATATCTTTTTGAGTGGGAATTCTTTTCCTTATAATAAGGTGAGTGGAATTTCACCTCCTTAGGATATTTTTGATCCTTTAAAGCTCAAGGACGTCCACACACACATCAGAATCCAACCAAATTAATTTTGGTTGAAGGACCCTTCAATTATTTTATTTATTTTTGCATTAATTTGAATTAGGGTTTCAATTGGGCTTAAATCTTGATTATTTTAATATCAAGATTCTCTCTCCTCCAAGATAATTCAAATGAGGTGCCCTTCTCATTTTCTTTGTGCTACATGATGCCAAATATTATTAGGGACCTTATTGAAGTGGTAATTTTCATATTGAACCCTAGGTTTTGGGTAAATTGCACTTTATACCAAAACTAGGTTTTAATGCACAACATTGTCAATCAAGCTCTATCTTGGTGTCCAGGCTTGTCGAAACCTTACCACTTCATCAAATTCATTCTTATGATGTCTCAACATCAGAGGAACATCTTATCATGCAACATTTGCAATTTAACCCCTCAACTTGGGTAATTTGCACTTTAGTTCAAAATAAGCAAACATTGCTTCAACATTGTCCAAACAGGACCAAAATTGAAATATAGGTTCCTCATGAGCCCTAATTACTTTTCACAAGATAATATTAAGCATCTAATCAACCTTATTAGGAAAAACATCTAGGGTTAACTCATAACCCAGGTCAGGGATGTTACAGATATGTTAAGCTAAGACTAGGTTGTGAGTCAACATGAGCCTCGAGCTCTTTTACAAAGGAGGACCTCTAGTGTTAGGACCAGTTTTGGGGTTAGCTCAAGAGATAGCGAGACCCACAGGGAGAAGGTCAGAGAACCTAGACTCCACGATATGAGAAATATGATATATGTGATATGATATGTCCTAAACTAGACTACTCCTGAGTGATTGAGTTGAGTTTCTTTCTGTATGATTCCTATAGTTTGTTGAACCCTAGATGTCCTTGGGAGGACCAAACCCTAGAGACAGAGAGAGGTTGGATACATGTGCATATGTGAGTATAAATATGAGAACCTGCCATCTAGGTGAGGGAGAGAGCCCAAGACCCTAGAGGAGGTAGCTATGTTAGTTTCTGTGAAGCCTCATGCTCGGGTTGGTGGTTTCCCACATAGGAATCTAGTGGTGTATATGAGAGAGCTTTGGGTAAGATGTTTCATGGTTAGAGATATATGAAGGGTATTTCATAGCATGTTTCAGTCTGTGCTTATGTGGCTTGAGCTTGTAAGGCTATCTCTAGTGCCAATGAGGTTATCTGAGAACCCTAGACTAAGAGAGGGAAGATAAGTTTTTGTTTATGAGACACTCATAGAGTTGAGTTAGCTCAGAGAGACTGAGCATGACACTACCCTCATGATATGGGACATGAGAACCTCAGTTGGACTAGATAAAAGTTTTGATATATGTTTGTCAAGCCACTTATATAGGTTTGTTTAGCACAACCATGATATAATAGATGTAAGGATGTGAACTAATCTCGAGACAAGGCATGATGGAAACCTAGAGATGGTTTAATAAATGGCAATGCATAAAAGGTTAACCATACACATGAATAATAATGATTATGTGATTTTGTTAATTAATCTTGTGATGAAGCCACTAGTAAATGTGTAATTGATTATGAGCAATGAAATAAGATCATATGCATGAAACATGTACCTGAGGTGTTAATCTCAGTGCTTAATAAAGATGAAAAATGTAGTTTGACAGCTAGCACAACATAATGATTATAACACCATGATATGCTCTAGATGAATAAAGTGGGTTAATTATAGTTAACTCCCTCCTAAAAGGCATATGTTAATGTTGAACATGTTCTAACAAGTTATCTCAATAAAATGTCGATGAAACCTGGATGTATGAGTTTATCTTAGTTGACTCTTTTAGAACGTGCTAATATGATGTGGAAATCCTAATGCTTGGGTAAAAGTAAAGATACAACCCTAGCATATGAGATATGTAATGACATAAGATAAGCTTCTAAACCTTGAGTTCAACCCTGAATGGAGTGTTTGTGCACCCAAGATGGTTGTAAACTTCCTAATAGTGTTTTGCATACCTGGTTCTAGATAACCTTCCAAATATGTTACACATAGAATAGTGCCTACATGTGGATGAAGGCAAGATAAGGTTTTCCCTAGAAGTATGAGTATGGTTTACTTTCGAGGACGAAAGTTCCTTTAAGATGTATATGATGTGACAAAGTGGGTTTCTGGCTTAATTTCGAGGACGAAATATCTTTTAAAGTGTGTAGGATGTGATGGAGTGGATTTTTGAAATCCATAAATCTCCAATAACACATTAGAATCCATATCTTGAGTTATAATGAGAGTTCCAAGTGTTTTGGTAAAGTTGGAATGTTGAATTGAGATTTATAAAATGATTAAGATCTCTCTTCTAATGCCTTTTTGAGAAATTTTAATTGAATGGTCCAATAGATGAGTTTTGTCACCAAATTTGAGTAGAACGTAGCTTGAGTGGTACGGAAGCTATGGTTAAAATTTGGTTGCAATTGGATGTTCCTAGAGGAAGTTATTGAGGTTTGAAATTGGGTAATTAATATGTATATTTGATGAACTATAGACCTAAGTTTATGGCCTTAATAGGTGTCACGCACCCCTTATTCAATTCGGGTCTGCGTGGCCAGATCCTAGCCCTAGACACCCAATCTATTGGCAGGGATGGATGCTTGGGGATAGCCTCGGATCCATCCTTGAGAGAACAAACCCTGACCCTTAGATGGTGATCAGACGGTGTTTGGACCTCCCCCTACCTCCGATCAATCAGGAGATCGTGGAGCAGTCCATGATGCCGAGTTCCAGGCATCCCCACATCATGTTCGTGGCCTAGGAAGGAACGAGGAGTGGGCAGTTCTCTTCGCCTTGACCAGACCCACATCCAGACCCCTCAAGTCAGTCCTTTGGGCGACGGTAGAGGGAGAACGATCCCTCCTTTGCCAATGGCTCTCCACCGCAAGAGCAGTTAGTGGCCAAGGATGTAGAACAGAGATACAAGGCAGCTCAGAGGAGGAGAAGGAGGGGAAAAGGAAGCTCGAGTCCATAGGAACCCAACCCAGTTGTTCCCAGGGACGATCGTGGTGGTTTTGAGGGTGGCCAAAGGGCACCTTGCTCCAGATGAAGATGGAGCTCGGGGACCCTGCACTCTCGTTTCCACCACGAACAATGGTTGCGGGTGAGTTTCTGGAGGCTTCGAGTTTGCTTCCACACCTTCAATCATGCTTGAGGATGACCGGGGTGGTTTTTCCCCCTTTTGTTCCGCCATGGCAGCAGCCAGCGACGGCGATCTGAGCGAGCCCACGAGGAGGAGCATCAGGAAGATGGGTGACCGGCCGACGGCATCGAGTGAGCTTTGGCAAAGCTTTTGGTGGCCCTGGAAGTCGATGCTGCTTGCTCACCGGAGTCCCCCTGTGCGGCGGCGCCCGCTAGGAACAGAGTCCCGCTAGGGACTGGCCACGAGAGGAGGAAAGGAAGGGAGCAGACCGGGTCCGCAACCCTGAACCGGAGGAATCAATTCCTTGAACCGGCCAACTCATAGTGAACCAACAAGAACCGACCGAACCCAAGCAAAGGGCTGGAGTTGCGCGCCCAAGGACACGTGGCAATGTGCCATTGGCCAAAAGGTAAGAAAATGCTCAGAAATTCCCAGATCTTCAATAAATCGTAATAATTAGCTCGGACATCAGAAAAATACAAACAAGGTACCAAAATTCTCAGAAAAATGCGTAGAACAACTTGGAACCTTTTGATCAGTCTTTTGATGCTTAAATATCAGTGATACTATGTAATATGTGTAATGCTTAGTTCTTGAGTAATAAATATCAAACGATGTTCTAAAATTATGAGAAAATGTCAGTAACTCCATAATAACGTTTATAATGCATATGATGGTAGATATGGCCATGTTGATTTATGAGATCATGCCTTTTTCTTAATATGGCTAATTAGGGCTCATAACCCTAAATAAAATGTATTAAATACATATATGCTCAATAAATGGTGAAATTCGTAGAGTAAGCTCATATCAATATATTGAACCTCAGTTATAATTATGAGATAGTAATGATGAACAAAATTCATGTTATATGAAGATGACCTTTAATATATGAGATGAAATCCTAATTTGTACAATACATGTAACCTAGGTTTAATATGTATAAAGAATGATACAGAACATGATATTCAGATTAGGTATCCTAATCTATACTACTATAAAAAGTGTAAATAAGTTGTGTTAATTACAATTGTGCCATTCAGAGCCCTTCAGCCAATCAGAATTCAGAAATTTAAATTTCCAGCAACCCCAACGTTTCTCTCTCTTCTCAGAATTCTCAACAAGTTTTTTTAAGGTGTTCAAACCGGTTCGTTTCAGTTTGATCGTGTCCCATATGACCACTTCCATTTCTTCCACTCTCCGTAGTCAATACTCCACGTTCGCACCCACATTCTCCACTTATAACTACTGGTTGCAAGTTTATAGCATTGAATCCTGATAGTTCTTCAGAGCAGTCTTCCTTCCACTGCATGTCTTATTCCCCGGTTTCAGTTTTTCTATATCCAATTGACAACTACCTTTTGGATTACTTCCTACTCCAACTTTATGCCTCAATTTGATTTTTTAATTATCTCTTAGATTTAACAGTTGGTGTGACCATGATCTCCAATTCTCCACCAGAACAACGCTTGAAGTGGGATGCGAGTTGCAAGAAAGCCAACTGCATATCAATCAGTGAGGATCTCATTCTGCCATTACAGACAGTCTGCTAGATGGTGTGTTTCTTGTAGGTTTGACGATGACATTACATCATTGTTCTCTCTTGATTATATATCTTGTTTAATCATCCTTCTTCAACAGTTGTGCTACGACTTAGGTTTCATCCAAAGGCATGATGTATGTGTGCATCGGCGTGGTACAACCTGCATGTCTGACTAGAGAAGCATATGTATTCCTGATAAAGATGTGGTTCCTGAAAATGAAATCTTGTTTGATGAACTGCCTGTGGCTGACCTGGAGAGCTGGCGTCATTACAGCTCACATTTTTAGATCGACTTACTGTAACGTGCAGTAAGGACTATAATATTTTACAGTAATGATCTCAATCGCCAGGCAGACATACGCAAGGTCAACATCGTCATATCAAATAAGGTATTCGTGTTTGATCCTATGAACCAAGTAATTTTTAACTAAGATTATGCCTTTGCATTGACACGATGTTGATCTCTTGTAATGATGCTACTGGCAACATTTTTTAGCATGTCACCCAAGTTGTGATTCTCAACCTCTCCTGCAACCTTCCTAGCCCCCGACCTGTTCTCTATAGATGCGGATTTGTCCTACCGCTCGTAGCATGCTTCCTGCCAAAGTTTGAGGGGATAGCACCAGCTCGCAGCGCTCACTATCTTAAAGAACCTGGCGAAGACACCTGAAGGGCCAGTGTAAAATGTTCTTCAGCCTGGTCGATTAGCTGGTGTCTACAAAACATCACGAAGAAGTCAGGTATGTATCTTCACATAAGACATCGATACAGTTGTGACTCGGTCCATCTAAGACATATACTTGTTTTTGTTCCATCGTTGTCTTTCTAAATATTTTGTTAGTTTGCACCATGGTATATGTCTAAGTAACTGGGGCCTTTATAATATCACCTACAGGAATTGGTTTGATGTTGGCTATTGATTATAGGAGCTACGATTGAACACGACCACTCCACCATTGTAGAGCACTTCGCTTAATTAGTATCAATAACTACCCAAGAACAGTGAGCCCTCACCTCAATGCTTCCACTGATAAAATTAATTGCAAGAGAAAGCACCGGCAAGTATGAGGATACAGATGATGTCAATAAGCCTACATCTCCATGGGTACCGTGTTTGCTGCACATATCATTGGCATCAAAAGATACAGATTTGGCGTTGATAATGATGTCTTATGCATTCTTATCATGGATGCTGACTATCCCTATTGCAATGCAGTCATGTTCAAGCTGCATTCAATCACCTTTGACAACATATTTCCGGATGTTCATTTTTATTAACTTTTACAATCAAAGAGTGAAACAATTAAGAATCAAACATAGTTATGTTTACTAAGCCAGAGTCATATTATGTACCAAGAGATAAGATATCACGTACAAATGACTTGATGAAAATGGGCGTTGGAAGAGACTAGATAGACAAAGTTGTTACCGTTACAACACAAATAAATAATGTGTAGATGGTAAAGTAAAATGTACAATCTAGCACACTTCGTCCAAGACAATTTTCTGTCTAGCAATTTAAGAGAAATATTTCTCAAAAAAGTGCAATTTTTTATAAAGAACTGCTGGGGAAATGAGATTCATACAAGGGAAAAATTCAAGAGCGTTACAAAAGCGCAGAACTTGCCGCATAAAATGGTGCTTTTACTAAACTCATCAAAGACTACCACTATAATTCGTGACTTAATTTAAAAGTGAAAAGAAATAATGAAAAGGTGAAAAAACACTATATAGTATGGCGTCTTTAATTAAATGTTGAGATTAAAAATGCCATACTAAGTGGTGATATCCCAATTTTTTTAGATAAATACGTCCATCAAAGTGTCAGTTTATTGCCTCGGTCATGTATTTAAATGAAATTTCCAATAAGTTGTCCTATTGTGATAGATATTTTCCTAGGATGATATAGTGGGGTTGTTTATGTCATAATAAACTACATTTTATCGAATTGTGTTTATTGCTTCTTCATCTATGGGCCTTCAGTTGCAATAAAATCTAACTTTTCCTTCATGTTCACTACTTTATTGATGCAGATTAATGTTCAAATCTTTCTTACTAATCTTACTTATTATATTTGTGTCTTATCTGATGACACCCATAAGGACATTCAATAATAAAATGAGCATGATTGGAGTTTGTAAAAAAATTACAATGAAATAAATAGGTACATAGCAATACTTTTTCATATAATGGGATGTGTATTTTTATATTTTTGATATATAGTAACGTTGTATGTGAAGTGTTTAATCATTATGTTGAGACTACTCTCAACTTACTAAAATTTATTCTATGAAGAAATAATTGTTGAACGCTTTCAGTAAACTCTGTTGTAGGAATTATGATTTGTGCAAAAAAATCATTCAATTTTATATTAATTATTTTATGTATAAATTTATTATTTCATATTGATGTAATTACCATCCCATAAACAAAATTTACTCAAAGCCAAGCATTATTTTAAAATGTTTTGTAATATGAATATAATATTTAGATAAATGTATTGTCACAACAAATATGAATTGTTACATCATGTCACAATTTATCACAAGTGAAGCATCTAGTGCATTATATTCCTGAACATAGCAAAGGGTGGATGATGATATTGGTCATATATGTGTGTGCAATATGTGTGGCATGAAAGATACTAATCTTAAGGTAAACACCAGTACTTTATGGTTTTCTCAAATATACGCAATGAATTTTAAGTTCAAATAAAATTAATGAATAACAATGTTGCTTCCAGATACATTATAAATGTCAAAGTTGCAAATTTTTACAATTCTATTTTATTGACATTGTTTGATTCAACCGCACATCATCTTCTAGGTTACACCGCATTAAAGATAAGTACTTATCTAAATACACCACATAAAGACTATTTTAATAATAAAATAGTACACACACTTCACTATTGTGACAAAATTGGTTTAATAATCAAAGACAAAACAAAAAACAACATCATTTATGATACAAGATGAATGTAAAGGAAGTGGACTTTTTTGTCACTATTGTAACCATGTTGCTTACAGACATAAAGACTCTATTAATAATAAAATAGTACACACACTTCACTATTGTGACAAAATTGGTGTAATAATTAAAGGCAAAATAAGAAACAACATCATTTATGATACAACATGAATGTAAAGGAAGTGGAATTTTTTTTCACTATCCTCAAGATGACAAATATTTCAATATCCAAGTCCTGGGAACAGACACCATTAAAGAAAGTCATAAAGATATTCGATGTATCACCTTACATCTTTAGGAAAACTGTACAACCATTTAATATGATCCTCCGCCCAACCTACTTCCCATGATAACTCCAAGTTTCTCTCTCCTCCTTAAACCAAAATTTCCCCATTAATAACTCTGTAATAAACTAATTATAGCTTGCTACCTTTACTCAAAACGTCTATCTTCTTTATCACGATTTTTTTCCACACAAATTGTTTACCTATTTTTCCTCTCTTGTATTTATTCTCACACATGTTGAACATCCATGTAATGTAATTATCTCAATTTCTAGATATTTCTTTGTGATTGTTCCATCTTCCTCTCATCTCCAGTACGCTTCCACACCTCCAACTCCCTCCTTCTCATTATTCACCACTTCATTCACACTACCAAAGAAGACACCACTTCAAAGATATTGAGTTCTAGCCGTCCACCAGTGCTACTATCCCACCATCTCCTCTTCAGTTTTCACAACTTCCTTAGGGTTTGTTAAAGAAGACACATGCTAAAAGTAAGACAATGAATAGTCACTTCTGCTTTCATTCCCATCCAGGTCAGTGCTCTTGCTTTCCCCATGTCTTTCCCAGAAGGTAATTGGTTGTGCTGGATCCGGAGGACATCTGACTTGTGTGTTTGTCAATTATTTGGATGAACAGAACCGCCTGATTATAAGGAACATCTAGGGTCTCTTATGCTAGGAAAAATATCCTGACATTCTGGTGCTTGACATCAAGATCATGGCGCTAATGTTTCACATATCCTACTTATATTAGCATGAAATAGAATCGACCTTGCCTAAGCATTTCAAATCTCAAGGATGACAATAGCATATAAATAGGTGACTTTTTACCTCTTTTTCCTTAATGGCCGTGCGGACTGATATCATTGTCATAAATCTATAATTTGATGCTTCCAAATAAACAAGTTTTAGTTGTTCATCATTGTTATCCAAGATATAGACTCTTTACTGACGCCACAACTAGGATCTTGTTAAGAAAAAGCAAGTGAAGCCTTTTTGAGATTCTATGGTGTTTGTGTCCAAACTACTTTTGATGGAATTGTTGTAATGAAAATCTAGAGTTGCAAACTATGTCAACCTAATATTTATCATAGCCTTGCTTGTAATTGTTACACTGATCTTGGATGTATTGAAATTGTTTATGTGAAAGGATACTACCATCCATTTTGATTATTTTCTCTTTTTCTTGTTCACTACTCTTTGTTATTCTGTATATGTCATGTTACATTACAATTTGGATCCCATGATTGTCAAGCATTGTAACCTGAGTTGACTGCATCAATAGTTTTGTAATAGAGTTGTATTATTGATTTCTTGCTTGGGCATCAAATGGTTGGCATATTATAAAATAATTATTGGTTATCATTTTAAATCATGCTACCACTTTATGCTATTCTTTGATTTATGAAATGTCTTATATTATTTATTATAAAATTCCAAATCTAACATGAGTTCTGTATTATGTAGGAACAGTTGATGTGATCACCATTATTGTTGCCATGGCTAATTTCCCTTATAGTGATGTGTGTCGTGTTGTGGGTATTTTTATCATTCTAAGTTACTATTTAATATGACGTGTGTGTACATTTAGCTACTTTTCTATTAAATCTCTAATATCAAAAGCCTAACTTAATATGATAGGTAATACCTACTTTATTGTTACTTTATGTATCTATTTTCTTAAATACTGAAATTTGTTTTAATTTTTTTAATTATTGATTTGTAAAACCATGATTAGGCTGAATATTTATTATTAAGGAGGAAAATATATCTATTTGGTACTACTATATAAGTCAACATATTGCCATTTTTTAAAAGGTGACCTTAATTTTCTCCACAACACAACTTTACTATATTTTTTAGGATTGAGTTTATAATTGACTAATACAAAAATGTTTATTTCTTACAACAAGATGTTAAAATAGACACACCTTAACATCAAGTCAATTTGATATAATTTTCACATAATTTGTTGTGCTTTAATCTCATCGTAACATCCCATATAATATAGAAGACATGTCAGTTATGTTTTTCTCCTTAAGATTTTTTACATGGGAGAACACGTTTAAAATATTTAGAGTTCAATGTGATCATTTAATGTTAAGGAGAAAAGGGGTGGAACAAAAACAATCATATAAGAGGTAGGGTTTAATATTAGAATTTTTATGAGAAAAGATGAATTATATTAATAGATGTAATAATTTCTTCTTGACTCTTTGTCTCTCTCTCTTCTCATATTTTTGACACTTTATTTTGAATTTAGTATTTTCTCCTCTAATTACTATGTCGTGTCTCCTAGCTATTGACTAAGCCATTCACGTTTACATGTCAGTTATGTTTCTTTACCCTTCAAATTATTTTTCATGGGAAATCAAGTTTAGAATGTTTAGAATTCAACATGATCATATAATTCTAAGGTGAAAAGGGGTGGAACAAAAATGATCATATAATATAGAGGTTAAATGTGACTTATCATTTTGTCTTACACATTCGGTTTAAAAATGATTGTAGTTAAATAAAATTCCAAACCAGATGAACATATGTATAGGTATATATATGAAAAAAGCAACATTAGTTCGACATTCTTATAAAATATGTCCTATTTCCAACTTTATCCAATCATATATAATTTCATATCAAATAAATTTTATATTTTATCTCTGAGTAATATGATATTTTATGATTCTTTTATCTTTACATACAACATACCTCACAATATGATAAGTCGTAAACTTCATAACAATGAACAATCTTATTTTGACTATTTCTCATTTCTACAAACTACTCTCTCTAAACACATAAATAAGTATTTATCAAATTTTTTTATCAAACAACACATAAATAAGTTAATTATAAATCCATTCTAAAATTTTGACTTTAAGTGGCATATTCATCATCTTTAAATTAGGTGTAATACTTTCAAATTTCTCTAATTCAAATTTAATATGTTTAATGTTGTACGTGCATGTGCACGTGTGTGTTCACTAGTCTGGAATATAATATTAGTAACATAATTACAAGTAGATAAGATAAGTAATGATGCACATATCCTAATGAACTAAGTAAAACCCTAATATGGACATAATTAGGGTTAAGACGAGATGTAAGTAGATGAGAACCTGATGATAGTATATGATCTTGTTTTGATCAAGTTTGACCAAGGATATAGTTGACATCAGAAGTATATGTGATGATTAGGTTTGTTCTTGATCAAGGCACGCCATTACCTCTTACTTGGCTTATTATATAATATGCTTGTGTTATATGTGTAGTAGTATACTTGGCATATGGTATTGGATGAAGTGATTGTTCTTGTATGATATGTTGCATGATTTTCTATACTTATTTCTATGAACACACAAAACATAAGATATATGGTCCATTATATGATCGCACTAAATCTCTTTCGTAGAACAGTGCATTGATGAAAGTACTAAATCTCTTTGGCAGAATAGTACATGTGAGCACTAAATCTCTTTGGCAGAATAGTGCATTTGTGAAGCACTAAATCTCTTTGGCAGAATAGTGCATTTGTGAAGTACTAAATCTCTTTGGCAGAATAGTACATGTGAGCACTAAATCTCTTTGGTAGAATAGTGCATATAGTTAATCAAATTTACATATAATGGAAATGTGCCTAAAATATGTGTTCTCTTCTGGTAACAAATATCTTTGTGCAAGTATACGCTTTTCTTATATTCTTCTGTTACTGCCAAGTACATTAGTTTTATCTTATTGCCAAGATATGATGAGAGGTAAATAAAAGACACGTAGGCGTACTCAGTACAATATTCATGAAATATTGTTCTGACATGTACCGCATATAATCTTTTGTATAGGTTGTGGTTATGCTCTTGAAGATCCAGGATAGTTGAGAGTTGTGTGGCGAGCTGATGTACAGGTGGACTTGTTGTCTTAAGATCATGTTGTTTAGATGTAGTACATGTATATGTTTAAATTTGTTGTTCAATATGTAATATCAAATGTTGTAACAATTCATGTTGTAATTATATGTTGAATGGTGAACCTGTGTTGTGGTTTTATTATTGTTCATGTACATGTGCTACTGATTGTTTCCTTCTGAGTTCCTCTGATTTTCTTCTTCTTAGCCTAGTGTGTGGTGTTTAAATTGGGATTCTCACTGAGGTGAGGGTTTCAATTTGGACGTCACACATCAGATTAAGTTTTAGAAAATCTGGGGACGTCACAGATAATTAAGCTTATTCAACTCATTAAGCAAGTTTAGGGGCCTTACGTTAAGTGTTAAGTGTGACGAAAAGAAATTGTCAGTATCATCATTCAAAAGATTTGCATGGGTGTCCACAAGATGAAATATGAAAATTCCAATTTTCTCTTTAGACGTGTGAGAAAAATTTAGACGTTGAAGGGTGCATTTGGGTAACTGACTCTCAAAAACCTTCCCAGAATTGAGTGAGCCCCCACTCACCCATGCTAGGCCATGGAAGCTATAGAGTCAATGCATAGATTCAATTCCTCATAGAAAAGGGGCATAGATATAGGGACCAAGGGACAACCCCAAACAAAAATGACCATTCCTACATCTAGTGGAAATGAAAAACCTAGGCCACAGTATCAGATCTCCATAGCCGCATTGGAATCTTAGAGAAAACATGACAAAGAAAAGACCAATGAATAAGAGAAGAGTAACCCCCCACCTCAAGTCCAAAATATAAAACTTTAGGACACCACGATATTGCAAGAAACAAATCAAGTGAAATCATTAGAGAATCTCATAATTCCCTTGTTAAGAAACACAAGTGTTGCAATCAAAACTACAAATTGGGAAACCTTAATATGGTGTGTGGAGTAGAGAACTAATCACATGAAGATGTTATATGCTTTCTTATGAACCCATGATAGAAGTTTTTATTCATTGAGGGTCCATGAGTGCTCCTATCGATATTGCACTAGTGAACACCACCAACCAATGGTTGAAGGGAGGAATAACACCGCTGCAATACAAGCCATCAGTGCCTAAGGCTTCTAAGTCCTCACATGAGTGTCATCTCAAAGAAATTTCCCTCTCATGAGATGGAGTTTGAGAATGAGGTCTCCAACCTTTGAGACCTAGTTTGATTTGGATGCATGAGCACAAGGACAAGGATCTCCAATATAGATCTTAATTGTTCCTTAAGAATCCATGATACTCAAGGAAGAAACTCTAATACACAAGGTTGGGTTCTATAGTGTTTGGGAACTTGGACATATAATGGAGAGGAGGAGGAAAAGAGGCATATCTTAAATACTGCATTTGAAGGCTTGAACTGAGGTTAAATATGCTTGGTAACAAACAAGCAAATTAGTGGAGAAAAAATCGTGAAGAGAATCGGATCGAAGAGAAATATATTGGCAAAGAAGAACTATAATCACTATCTCACAGAAAAATTTCCCTACTGAAGGTGGATGACAACTAGATGGTCGTATGATCATGATCACAGAATCTAGACAAGCGTGAAAATTGAAAGGATCTAGGTTAAACCTTAGCATGAGTCAATTTACTAGGGAAAAGAGTAAAAATCATAAGACAAATATTTTATCAAAAACTTTTAGGAACTCAACAATTTCTTCAATAAAAACACATGTTTAATTAGTTCAATTATTATTTTGTACTCCTATTTAGTTGAGATAGAAATTATGGTCCAATGAAGATGAAATGGTACATAGTATGATTAAAACATGTAGAGTGTGATTTTTGTGTCAATTACTCTTTTAGGAATGTTGGTTAATCTATTAGAGTCCTTCAACATTATCTTGTTTTCTTATTATTCATTTAATGCAACTAAAATTATCTATTTTAAGTGATATTGAAATGTAACCTAATTATGATGTGTAGAATCCAAATTTATCTTATGAGTTTGGGATCACATCAGTTATCAACATACTAGGGAATTTTTGTGTTATTCAAATAAACATAAATGTAATTGTTATTTAGTGACCATCTTTGGAAATTATGATTGTTTTAAGAATATATATTCATCTAACATTTTCCTTGAAAGTTGTATCATTATTTTAACAATATTTTAATCATGTTTCCACATTTGACAGTTTTAAATATATATAATTATGTTTTTTAGTGAAGTCGGGAGGCTGTCTTATTCAGCTCACCTCCCCGTGCGAGCTAAATCAAAAGTTAACATACAATCACTAATTAAACTATAAGAATGAAACATGGTAGTACTACTACCATTACACATTTCTTTGTAAACTAAGTCGTTGATATCCTGAGGAGGAATGTGATAGCTTCTAAAACTTCTCGGGTTTTTGAGATGATGCTTGGCCAGGCTGTCCGCAATCTCATTGGTGTCCCTGCTTGAATGGCACACCTGCCTTGTCTCCCTCATAAGCTTATGAATATTATTAAGAACTTTAGCATATCTAGGATTCATGCACACGGGTTCTGCAACCATATTAACTGCAATAAGGGAGTCTGATTCAATAGCAACCTCTGTAAGGTTGTTGTGGTTCGCTACCTCCACAGCCAGGTGAATTCTGAACAGCTCTATTTGAACCACGTCATCGGTCTTCACTAGTTTCTCCGCCCCACCTATCCATTTTCCTGTCGAGTCACATGCAACAGTAGCACAATATGCCTATTTCTTTTTAACCGCGGCATCAGTGTTGAATTTGATGGTGTCGGTAGTAGGTTTTATCCAAAGTTCACGATGCACATGGCTGTTATCATGTGTGATTCTAAACGCTTCCTTTTGTGGCACAGCTTCATTCCTAATGATGTTGGCTTGTTGAACCGGATTGGTTATAATACCCTCGAACGTTTGTTTATTTCTATTCAACCAGATAGTCTGGCATGTAACCAGGAACATATACTTAAAGGGGTCATCCTGTTTGAGGTATTTTTAGCTCCATGCTTTAACATCCTGCTCATCGAAGAAAGTAGGCACTGTCAATGTGCTTAAAATCTTATCCCAGACCTCCTTATCTTGATTGCAATCTCTAATAGCGTGCAAGGTGGTTTCCATCTCTTGATGGCACCTTGGACATATGTCACTGCTGGTCATTTTCCGTTGCATTCGTCTTTGGTTCGTCATGAGGGCACCGTGCAACATCAACCAGAAGAATAGCTTGATATTCTCTAAAACGTGAAGCTGCCAGATCATCTTCCACTAACCATCAACCCTAGTGCCCATGCCTTCTCTTAATTTATTGTAGGTCATTTTGGTTGTGAATTACCCATTCTTTGTCAGTGACTAGGCTCAGATCTCCTCACTGTCCGCCTCAGAAGGGGGCTCAAGAAGCATGATTTTTTTGACCGTATTTTTTGGTATCCAAACCTTTAAGAAATCCAGGTCTCATTTCCCTTCTAGATTTACAAGAGAATTTACCTTCAAATCCATCAGCTCATCGGGTATTGGTTCAAAGGCAAGGTTCTTAAGAACAGGCTCATTTTTCCACCATATGTCCTCCCAAAATCTTATATTGTGTCCATTCATTGGGATACAGTAGGAGTTCTCAGATATGAAGCTCTTGCCTGTGATTGTAGTGTTTCCAAGTCTGGAGTAGTGACCTCATTTTTTAGTTCTTCCTTTGTCATATTGTTGCCTCATTCCATTACACCAGAGAGAGTTTCGCTTGCTGCTCAAGTCCCAAGCGTGTTTAAGCAATAGAGATAGGTTCCAATCTCTCATCATTTTTATACCCAGACCACCATCTTCTTTGCAGCAGACCACATTGTCCCAGGCAACCAATGTTTGCAGGTGAGACTTCTGCACACCCCCCCCAGATGAAACTCCTTATGGTAGAGTCCATTTTATCACAGATTTGAAAGGGGAGCACCGCAGTTTGCATGATATAAGTAGGTAGAACAGATAATGTTGCTTTGGCCAAACATATTCGTCCTGCAAGAGATAAGCTCCTGGCTGCCCAGGAATTCACCCTTCCACTGACTTTGTCTAACACTCTCCCGTACATGGCTTTCCAACGCGGTTATGGATTAAAGGGACTCCAAGATACTTGCCTAGGTCTGTAGTGGTTTGGAATCCATTCACCCTAATGATGTGCGTCTGCAATGAGCGATCGACACTAGATAAGAAGAACACCCTTGATTTCAAAAGGGAGACTGTCTGCCCAGAAGCCTTTTCAAAATCCTTTAGACATTTCTTGATCGTTTTCATCTGGGCAACACTAGCTTCGCCAAAAAGGATGATGTCGTCTGCAAATAAGACGTGTGAAATTCGTGGACCCTAGTTGCATACCTTCACTGGTTTCCAGTTACCGTAGGATACATTCAGCTAGATGCTCAAGACAGAGTACAAACAAGTAAGGGGACAATGGGTCGCCCTGTCGTAACCCCCTGTTGGCTCTGAATGAGAGGGTGGTCTTCCCGTTCCATGGAAGACATAATATAGTTGGTAATGTTCTATGGGAGCTCCAGTCTTTTGAGAGTGTCCTTTACAAAAGTCCAAGACATGGTGTCGTATCCCTTGCTTAAGTCAATTTTAACAACCATCGTCCTTGCCCCTTTCTTCCATTTCATGTTGTGGATGAGCTCCTGGACCAGAGCTATATTGTCGGTTATACGGTGCCCAGGCACAAAACTACTTTGGGTCATAGACACCCATCTTGCCATGAATGGTTTTAACTTTTCTGCAACCATCTTAGAGATGACTTTGAGAACAATGTTGTTTAGAGATATAGGTCATAAGTTCTCGCAACTTTGTGGCTCAGACACCTTAGGAATTAGGACGATCGTTGAGTTACAAAGCTCTTCCTCAACCATGCCAGTGAGGAATGCTTGTCTGACTATAGTCGTGATACTTGGTCTGACTATCTTCCAGTTTTTTTATATGAATGTACTGTTTACTCCGTCTGGTCTGGGTGCTTTCAAAGTGACCGACCACTAGGTTCATCAAATCAGACTCCTCAGTGACCCAAACACCTTGCTGGTTTTTCAAGGCAGTGATGTTGTTTCTATGCTTCCTTTGGTTAATAAAGTTGTGATAAAACTGTGAATTCTTATCCCCTTCCCTGATCCAGATAATATGTCTTCTGTGTTTCAGATCTTCCTCCTCAGCTTTAAGAATGTTGTCCAGCTCCCATTGGAGGTCCTGACAGAGGTTACCTGTGATCACATTGTATTACTGTGCTAGGTCAGATTGCAATCTATTTATGTTATTGATGATGCACTCTTTCCTTCTTCTACCATCTCTATATTGTTTGGCATCCCACTGCTGTATAGAACCATGCACCTGTTTCAGCACTGCCTGGAAACTTAGATTGTTATTCCAGTTATTTTCGAGCATAGCCATGAATCCATCCATAGTTTGTCAGGAAGCTTTAGTAATGAATCTCTTGGGCGTATATAATTATGTTTGAAGGTGAAGCAATGTTAAATTTATTGATCTCTTCCTTTAATCATTTTGTTCTCACATTTTATCTTTGACTCATCCTTTCTGTCATCTACTTATAAGAAAATTGTAGGAACCAATTTATACTAAATTCAATTATGATGGTAAAATTTATATAACAAACCCCTAATTGTCATGTTTTCCTTATTACTTACACTTAAGCCTCAAGTAGGATAAGTACTATCTAAGACACTATATTTTTATATCTCTAACCATTATGATTTAATCATAGTCAGGAAAAAGTTATTAAAGCCAACGCCGCTAAAAAGGCATAAGGTAAAGGAGGATTAGGTGGGATACCTAGAGTTGGTTGTGTTATAGTGTCATAATGATTAAAGTAGTATATGCATGCCTTGGTCCATGATAAAGGTTAGGATAAGTAAGATAGTGTAGCAAAATTGAGTTGGAATTTATGAAGATGGTCTAAGTTTGTCTTTGAGTATGTACCTCTAGTTTTTATGATATAATCTAGAATGTAAATCCTACCTAGTATAATATTATATATAGATCATCTACCTAGTCAATAAAGACATGTAATTGTAGCTAGTATAACATTATGTATAAATAAGCTATCTACTTTTCTAGTCTAGTTGTGCTACACCTAGATAGTTGGAAAGCATGCATGTGTGGAAGATATACTAGTTTAAATAACACAAAAGATATGATTGATAACCAACAGAGGCTCAAGCCATTTATGAAGTATCACCTTTAAGATTAAGAAATTTTATAGTTGCACTCTTGAGAGAGAGTTTTATCAAATGAGGATATGCATTCCCAATTCCTTGAATGAAAAGATGAGGTAAGTGATACCCATCCTTAGGGATATGATAATTATGAGAATCATGATATAAGAATGTTGAGCCAAAAAAATCCTTTGTGTAAGAGTTGACTCACCTTGTATTTGGTTCCTATGGTAGACATAAACCCTAGTTCTCCTAGGAATGGACATAAACCCCTAAAGAGGTAGTTGAGAACAAAGGAACCTTACATTATGGTGAAAGTGATTCCCTAGGTCGTGTAAGATGTAGAGGATGCTTTATCTACATAAAAGATTATCATGTTTGGGCTTAGTGGTTCCCTATAGCGGAATCTAGTAATTTGACCCACTAGGGAGGGTCGAGTAGAATTATGTTATGGGTAGTGCATGGTTTAGGAGCCATCTCTTCGCTTATATATGTATTATAGCTTGGGTGGGTTGAGGTTGTGAAGCTCACGCTTAGATAGAAGTGAGGTAAGCTATGATATCCTAGTGATGAGAGGAATGTGTTTGATGCAATTTATCATAGTTATTAGAAATGCACTTCGCTTAGCTAGCAATGTATCAAAGCCTCTCTTTAGATGGAAAGATTATATACATTTTATGACTGCCCTTATAAGTTGACCTAGAGTAGATATATATACAAACCATAGATGTAAGATGTAATGTTGTAATATGATCTTGTGTCAAGAATATCTTTTATATCATATAATATTAGAATATTAATTGTATTACTTAACCTCAACTCTAACAAATATAGATAGATCTTAAACATTATTTTTTTGATAACTCACACAAATGTGTAATACCTTAAGGTGCAATTATGTGAAGTAATCGCCTATAATGATGAAAGTAACTAATATTTCAGTCGTAACCCACATTAAATATGAAAGGTTATCTGAATATCAATGTAAAATACTAGACTTATTGTCATTTGAAATGGCATGATAGGGAATGGGCACCTTAGCAATGTGTCTATTGTCATCTATGGTCAAAGTGGTTTATCCCTATTGGGTATTGACTAGAGACTTAAATTCTATCTAAATATTGCTACAAAACATGCAACTGGCATGGATAAATTATGTAGTGATAAAGCCATAATTGTCTATCATGCTTGGCCAAACAACTGTTAAAGATTACATCTAATTCAATGGGTGTAGTTTGTATGATGATGTTAGACTCTAAGATAGATACAACTTCATGTACTAAAGGTGTGTACATGGAGACTTTTAATCCATGACCAACTCTAAAAAGAGTTTGTCCTTTGTGTTCTATGTATGTTCTTTGTGAACAAAATACAAAAGATAATTCACATATCAATTAAATAAGTTACATGGTGGTAGGCATATGAAAGAAAGACAAGGAGGAATTGATAAGCATGGTTCCCTCATATACAACTCAACTTGTAAAGCTCAAATGACCAAAGGAGAGAAATATAGAGTGGTTTGTTATCTACTGCCTCTGGATAATAACATTATTTTTAAACTATTTGGATGACGAAAAAGAGAGAAATATATGCATTCATGTGATACATCCTTGACATCTTTCAACTTTTTGAACCATTTTCAGATAGCTTTGATCTTTAAAGAGTATTTTCTTATCGAGTTCTATTCTTTTGTACTTAAATTAATTTGATGCAATGGGAAAAGTGGGAAACATGCATTAGAAAAGAATATAAAATTTCACCATGCATAGGTTAGTAGATGAAAATCAAAATATGCTCAATACATTATGAACATTGTATATATGAATAAGAAGCTTGATGCTCAAGGGTATTTGGACTTTAAACCAAGATAAAATATAATCAAAGAGTAACCCATACGTGGCCCTTTTATCTAAAGATATCTAAGGTGGAGTTGTAAACCCTAAGGTTGTTGCTTTAACATCCTTCATGGTTAAATTAGAATATATGTTTTGAAAACCTAGGCTGGTGAATTGGAAAATTGTAACTTGAGTAAGCCTTGAACCATGTGAGCCTTTGGAGAAGTTTCTAGAGCTTATATAAAACCCCAACACTATGGGTGTGTGAGATAATAAGAGTTTTAATGTCAAAAGTCATTTTATGAGGTGTGAATATAACAATCTACATTTGGGCAAGTGTCCAACATCCTATATTGGATTTATATGATTAATGACAAATGGGAATATGTTGATAAATTTGGAATATCACCAATTTAACAATCGATCTAGTTTCAACCCTTAGATCAATGATGTTGGGCCTCACCTAGATTTGGTCCCATATCGGATAAAATGTACATGAAATTTGTTCCAAATGTGGCCAAAGAATTAACTGAGTTGATTTGAATATGATAATGAGATTATATTTTATTTTCATGTTTGTGGACCCTAGATAGACCCAATAATAAATTGGATTCCGTTTTGGATTACGTATGATGGGGAAATTAACCATAATCGACTTATAATAGAAGATGTTTTGTAGAAATTATTTAACATTTCAAATATTATCCAAATGACACCAAATTTAGTGAAACCTAGCTTATTTGTGGACCACAAAAAAACACATTTTGGTGGGAAATATTGCACTTGTTTTAAGATGCCAAGACTGGCAAACCATGGGGTACTTTTTTGAGGAGTTGGTACAAGATTTCCTATGGTTACTCCCATTACTCCTAGTCTTGTGCCTATCGCGGAAGAGGGACGTGCAAGCAATGTAGTGATGTATAGAACCTTCTCTTCTACCTAACCAACATAGTATATGAGAACACTATAACCATCTCCCTTGCTCCTTCCACCCTCCACCCTCCTATTATAAAGCTAGCCTCTCCACTAGTTTCCCCTTGCCTTCCCGTATCCAATGACCCTTTATAGGTTGTGTAAGGTGGCCATTGTAGGGATATAGATCCCATGTCACTTTGTGCCTCTCCAATGCCAATTGCATGAGAGAGGCATGGGGAAGGAGAGAAGATGCAATACATAATATATCATTCGTCACTTGAGATGTAGAGGTTACGCACTCACTTACCACATGTAAGACTATTTCTCAAGTCATCTCAACCAACTTGGAACCATTGTAGAAGGTGATTGGGACCAATATATCCAATCTCTATTAACACCCTATGGAGTTGCACCAAGGTTGGTGGCCTCTCCTCACTACGGACCTTAAAGCGTCACAAGGAGGATTGGAGCATGGGAAGCTCTATTTCCCCTTTCCTTTGATACAATGTTGTTGCAAGTACCAAGCTGTGGGTTGTCTAGGGTTGCTGAACTTTGGTTACCACACTTCTCAAACTGTTGCTTGCACATTAATAGTAGTGACTAGCTTCTGTAACTGCAATGGTACTTCTGCAAACAAACTCATTTGAACTCGTGTCTGATTCTGCCAAATTGAAAGCTGGGACATATGCAATACATACTCATGCTTCAGCTGCTCTCAATGACTAAGTTCCATATAAACCACTGATATTTGTCATTGATACCCACAAATGCTAGAGTCAGATACCCGTAATATATACAACCACCTGAAGTTCCAACATTTGGAGTCGAACAGCCCGTTAAAGGGTCTCATTTACAATCATCATTTGTTAAACTGAACATACAGATACACAATGGGTCAACTAAGTATTTCCATGAAAGTTTGGACAATTTCACCAAAACGTGATTTCCACGCCTTTTGTGACATCATGGATTTGAATCCCCACTAACGGAAGACAATGTCAAGTTAGATTAATTTGACTCCTGACGTAGAGCCAGAGCCTTGCTCCCAGAAAGCAATTTGTTGTCTTGATACCTTCTCTTCTTTGACGACTCCATACAGCCACCGGTTTCTGGCAGGTAATTCTCCCCATTACTACTGTGTAACACCAAGAAACTTTCTGGCGTGTAACATCACCGATCAAACTTAATCTAGTTTAAAATATCCACATTTTGTTAGCCTGTGGCTTTTACTTCCGCTTTAAGTAATCATCGCCAAAGCAAAGCTATGTGTTGTGTCCAACAGTGCTCGCACATCTAGCACCAGACATAATTCAACAGTTCCATATTAAATGCCAAATGTTTGTTACAAAATGTGGATGTAAGGAAAAGATACCTCTGTTCTTTCATCCATAACAGTCTTGACGACAAACAAACTGCAATTAGAAGACAGCATCTTACTTTGGTCAAGCTTATTTAGTGTGCTTTTTTTGCGCCAACCCAATCCTACTCACGTCCAAGACATTTTTTAAAAAGATAATGGTAGTGCAAAATAAAGGTAAATATACCATTTTAACCCATCAATTTAACTCTGAGCGACCTACACCACTTTTTAAGGTCAGTTGAATTACCCATCAAGGTAAACTAGTTGGAATAATTTAAAATTCAGCGAGAATTATCAAAATAATGACAGCACTCCGGGCTTTCAAGAGAGCTCAAAAGGCAAGCCCCTGCTTCACTCCGGCAACAAACAAACAAACAAAATCAAGAAACAAAAATATTTTTACAATCTAAGTACATTTCAATTTAAAACTATAAGGAGTCTCAAAGTACAATATTGCAAACTACTTGCACAACGCCGTGCTCACAGGTTTGAGGTTTGTTAAAACCAGCCCTTTATGTGGGCAGACACGTATAAAACAAAACTGGTAGCAGATAATCATTGCTTCCTGTCTCCTAAGTCATGGTTTGTTCTAAACCACCGTCTCGAAGAATTTCACATATTTTGGCATTGATTCTGCTTTGTCTAGCCTGTAAGAGGTAGTGGCGGGATTTAGTTCAAATCTGGTATAGAAATATTTCTAGAGACAAAAATTGATTCGGTAACAGACCTTAATCCCAATCGCCATACTGGTCTTCACTTTCACGAGTTCACCTAATCTGAGTGACCCCTCTTTAAAATCCCTGATGAAAATTACCGGGACTCCTCTTGAAGCCGCCAGGATTGGAATATGCCTCGTCAGCCATTTTGGATTGCAATCAGCGGCCAAAATCACAGCCTAAAACCATGCATAATTACGACTACAGCACACAGTTTCTAAGAATTTGACCGGTTCAGTTGTATATACAAAAAGAAGCACCGGTGATATAACATACCAAAAAACAGCTAGTTCGGCAGTTTCAGCAACAAAGACAGGTAATGGTCGCTGATGGGAAAGAAGATAAAACGTGATCCATGACGTAAGCAGTAAGAAATCCACCACCTTAGGAAAATTGCATTGAAAAGAATTGATGCAAACCATCTACCGTCGATTTTAAGGTTCACTGCAATGCTTTGCTGGAAATCTCCCATCTTTTCATGCATTTGCATCCAGCTCAAATTTACACTTAATATACAATCACATAAATCACAAAAACTAACAGAGTAAAAGTTCATGTAATTTTTTATCGGTACTTCTCAACAGGTTTATGAGACAAAGCAGCTTTACTCCACCCGTTAACAGATACCTTTTAAGTTTTCCATTTCAGGGCCATGGAAATTTATTAAAGGAACTACCTAAATGTGGACGCAACTTACTATTAATAGACACACAAAGTTCACATCACTTGTCAATTTCTACAATGTCATGATAAGTTTACACTTGCAGAGTTTTCGTTTGCTACTTGCAAATATATGCTATGTGATGTTTAGGTTACTCGGATATTGGCTCAGGCAGGCTCTGAGAACCCACCTGAATGTGCACAAGCAAATCTAGAGAGAATGTCATTGAAATTATGGATGCTTCCATTTCAAACAGAAAAAGATTTCAAAAACAAATTGGAATTAAGTACCATAATGAATAGAAAGACAGCATACATACTAATCGGCCATCAAATACTGTATTAACATGGATTATTGAATACAATAAAAGGGAATTAATTTAATATGGATACAGCAAAAAGAGTTAATAGAGGAAACCTAGACATGACTTTAGTACATCCAAATATTATTTGATAGCGTTCCTTGATGCTTCTCCGTTGGTCAAATAATCAAGTGTTAGCAGGGAAGTGGGGATGAAGAAAAGAGGCACTGTCACTCTATTCTAGAGCAGTCACAGTTACAGAGTAGCACACTATAGGCTAAATTTTAAAAAGATAATCAATTTCTAGCAAGTGGAAGTTTCATACTGTCTCAAACAAGTTCCATACCAACTAGAGATACGAAATATCATACCCTCAATAGGAGAACCATACTATTTATAAAGGAAAAGAGAAATGAGATAATTCTGATACGGGATAGTGGGATAAGTGCAAGCAGAATAGATATCAAACAAAAGGAATTTACAACATTACACACATATACATTATAGTAGAGAGATCTTGTGAGATGCTAAGCTGGTAAGAGCAGAGATCTTGTGAGATGCTAAGCTGGTAAGAGCATAACAGCAGTTAAGAAAATTGTTTCTGGTAATCTGTTTTTCACGAATCAGTTGTGTGATTGGAAGTTTTTCACTGTGTCAGGATATGTAGTCATTAGCTTATCGGTCTGGCCCATTTATTCCGCTCTAATACTCTTATTTCTGTGTTCACTTAAGTGGTGATCCCTCAATCGCTTGGGGATTCATGTAACTCCTCCATACTCCTATATATAAGAGACCACTATTAGTTGGAGTCTAATCAGAAACACTCCATTATCTCCTTGCGGTATCAGAGCATGCAAATACCCTATTCCTTCTCCTTTTGGCCACCACTTCCCTCCCTTCTCTTTTCTTGTTTTGGACGCTGCCAGGCCCCTATTTTCTTCACTTTTCTCTTCCTTCCTTAGGCACGCACCTGCTAAGCCTAGGTATTGACTTCCTCAACCTAGTCCTCACGGAATGAGGAGAGTTGTGACCCTAAGCTCTGCTGAGGCAGAACCTACGCCCATAGGCACCAGCAGCCCCACCGGCCACAGTAGCACCCGACTCACTTAGCAGCAACCGAACGAGCCCCCAGTACCACTTGCCCTACCAGCCACCGCCTCCAACAGCCTATCCCTCCCATCTCATTGGTTGGCCCAACAGCCAGCACCTCTCCTTCCCTTCTGTTTTGCTTATTAACAGGATTCTGAGTGTTTTAAAAAACGGTATGTGTTATGCGGGCGGAGAGTATATGTGACTGCGGTATGCGGGCATACATGCTGAAGCATGTGGTTTTGGATTTTTTTTTCATAAATTTAATTATTATATATAAAGTAAGCACACAATTGCATATTTAATTTGTACAATTACATATTTGGACCCTAAAATTTGAGATAGATTCAAATACAAAGTTTCAGTGAAAAGTAAAGCACCACTTAGAATGCATTCTAGAATCATTTAAGCATACACTTCAATGAAGCACGCGTGAAATGGTTTAAGACAAGTACATAACAATGAAAACTAACCAAATCATACAAATAGATGTCCACATGTCCCAAAGGTCCAAAACGACAAACATTAAATAAGCATGCAACTCATGTACAAAACATACAACAAAATAGTACATCAAGAGAATGTTATCAATGAAAATATAATCTAGTTTGGGTCGGGATAACAAATGTCCACTAAAAATTGCCAACTAATCGTCCTCATAAGCGGCTAAGTATATGTGGGTCGTTTATGTGGGCCGTGCGGCCTTTTCTAAAACAATGCTTCTCCTTACAGGGGTTGTGTTTGTGATTAAAAAAAAAAGAAACAACAAAAAGAAGACAAAAACCCCTATATAAAAAATAGCAAAAATATGTTTTTCTCTTTCCTCCCATGTGAATCCCCTAAACACATGAGTCAGTGCTTGTTTTTTATTAGGAGGCCATTATGATTTTACATCACAATGCTTCCTATATGTGATCATTCCTATGATGCAGTACTATGGTAGTGGCTTCTCTCTCAGTCTCGGTTGCCTACCGTACTTAATTATGGTAGAGCAAACTTTCTTCTTATCTCTCTCTAGTGTGCCTGAAAATCGGTAGTCTGCTCCCTGTTTACCGTGCCTCGTACCAATACAAGGTGTCTGCTCTTTTATTTGAACTAACATGACCGGGGATAAACCCCCATTGTCATTTACAATGGCATGCCCTCGATCTCAACCATCGAACTCCATGGCGACTATTATCTTCTAGTGGATGAACATTGGTTATATGTTTCTAGTGTCAAGGAACAAGCTTAGGTTCATCACCAAAGAACCACCCCCAAAACTTGAACATGATCCGACATGGACACTTGAAAATAGTCAAATTATCTATTTGCTCTGGAGTAGCACGGAACCCCACATTTGGTGATACATGTTTCACCGCAACGTAAGGTGGTGGGAGGAGATGAAGCCATTCTACAAACATGAGAAGAAAAATCTCGGCCTCTGCAACATCATGGACAAAATCTTCTCCAAGCATCAAGGTGATTGACCCCTCCAAGCATACTATAACAATATGAAGGCTCTGGCAAAATAGTTGAACTTCTTCTCTCCTACAACGTCTGTTGACATCAATATGGATAGAGTCTCCATATTGTCCACAAGATTTATTAAATGGACTTTGCCCACGTCATGCTATCATTTGATTGTTCTTATTAGGAGTGAATCAATTGCCTTCCATTTATGAGGCATGTGAGAGGCTATCGCAGTGATATGTCACAATCTCACATGACCCATATGGAGCCATCAGAGGGTCAGGCAGTCGTCATCATCGCAGCACGTGATTGAGGACGTGGAAAGGGACAGCGCCCCAAGTGCTCCTACTGCAATAGGTTCAGCTACACTGAAGCAAGGCTTTCAATTGAACTATGGCGTGGTGGAGGGGCAGCCTACTTGACTGGAGCACCCCCAATAGCAGTTGATGCAGTGGGTTCTTCGACAAGCACCCCTTCTCATTTCGCTCTAACAAGTGAAGAATATGATCGGCTACTTCGAGCAGTGCAGCGAGTTAGCAACTCACTACTACACTCCCAACCGGCTCCTCCTTTGACATACTTAGTTAACTATGAATGGACGATAGAAGATTCCAGATTACTCACAATCAGCTCCAAACTATGAATGGACAGCGGAAGATTCCAGATTACTCACAATCAGCTCCAACCTCGGCCATTATTTAAAATTTTGGTCAAAAATTCAATTTCAACAGGTATCGGACATAGAAATGCACATCCCCATGAACACACGTAAAATTTCAAAAAAAAAATCAAAATTTTGCCAAGGGGGACGGTTTTGACAAAACACATCAATTTTGAAAAGAAAAAAAATTAGGCATGCATTTCCGAAACACACCCAGAATGGGTCAATTGCCAAAGCATGCTGCACTCGGAGGGTTACTTCTTTGGTGATGTTTTTGCATTCTCTAGCTCTTGAGGGCTTTCTTCTTCGGATCTGATGCAAGTTTTCACTCTCCTTCGCATCTATATCTATTTCTTCCACTTATAAGCCCTTCTATCTGGATCTAAAAGATTGTTCCAAACTGCAAGTTGCAAGTGATAGACTACAACTGAAACTTTTAGATTTATGAGATTATGCTATAAATTACATATATCTACAATTATTTTATAAATCTGACCTGATATATATACAATTCTCAAGATGATGGATACATATTTCCAAAAAGAGTTTTTTATTCTAACGTTATGTTCATATATATTATACAACACTAACATATGCTAAATTTATAATTAAAGACGAAGTTTTGCTTCGTAAACTCGACGGGGTAGGAGAGCACCGACCGGGGAGAGCAAAGCTTAGCGAGCGCTGAGGTGGCCAACCACTACATAAACCGCAGGCAGAGAACGCTCGAAGAACTTCCCTTCATTCCGACCATAAAGAGAATTCATCAGGCCAAATATAGGATAAGGGAACATTAGCCTCTTTTGGGACTTTTGACCTATTTTCAAAAAGTGGGCTCTCCTTCTCAAATATGTACCCTCTACGTGACTTTGTAACCCAATGTTTTGGCATTGGAGAAAGGGTGGAGTTGCAGCTAAAGCAAGACATGTTTAATTTGATTTTATATAGAATATGAGGTCCCCCTTCTACATAGTCAAAATAGTCAAAAGAAGTCAACGAGAAAGCAGTCACGGAAATCTATTTAATATGAGATGATTTCTGTAAAAATGATTTATAAATATATAATAATCTGGATATCAAATTAATTCATATATAATATAGACCTTAGAAATAAATAAATAAAACCTGAAAATTTCTAAAATTGTTATGTATGTTGTCAAGTTATAGGCATCAAATTTCTGTTACAAGTGAAAACAATGTAGTTACATGTATTTTGTGAAATGTTATGCCGTAATGCAAAGCGTTGAGAGAGGCCATAGGCCTTCTCCCTTTTTATTAATAAGAGAAACTGGATAATTTACATAGAGGTCCAGCAAGATATAGAAATTATAAAATAGAATAAATATGAAATATATTAACACTCCCCCTCAAGGTAGAGTGTACACATCGTGTAGACCCAGCTTGTTGCAAAAACTCTGGAAAGTTGCTGGACTCAATGGCTTCGTAAGAACATCTGCAAGTTGATCTTCAGACTTGACATGTGGAGTCACAACAGTTCCATTCTTGATCTGGTCTCTGATAAAGTGGCAGTCAACTTCAATGTGCTTAGTACATTCATGGAAGACTGGATTCTTAGCAATGTATATGGCCGCTTGATTGTCACATCTGACTTCTATAGGAGACAAAACAGGAATCTTTAATTCAGAAAGTAAAGATTGAACCCACTGCAACTCACAACATGCATGTGCCATTGCTCTATACTCAGCTTCCATGCTAGATCTTGCCACAACATTTTGCTTTATGCTTTTCCAGGTAATAAGATGATTCCCCAGAAATGTGCAATATCCAGATGTAGACCTCCTGTCATTCAGATTACCGGCCCAATCTGCATCTGCATAACCAGTAAGAGAGTGTGGATACAGGAGTCTTCGGCCTATAATAGGTGATTCCCTTACCAGGTGCACCTTTTAGATATCTCATAATACGACAGACAGATGTCCAATGAGACTGTTTTGGAGAGCTCATATGCTGACTCACCACTCCTACAGTAAAAGAAATGTCAGGACGTGTGACTGTCAAATATATCGATTTTCCCACAATTTTCCTGTAATATCCTGGATCTGGATAATCAGCATCATCAGTCATCTCCTTCACATGATAGTCCATAGGAGTAAACATAGGCTTGGACTCACTCATACCAGTTTCCTGAAGTAAATCCAGCACATATTTTCTCTGAGACAAATTGGTACCTGCATGAGATCTAAGTACTTCAATGCCCAGAAAATATCTCAATTTTCCCAGATCCTTTGTGTGAAAGTGCCCCTGCAAGCCCGCTTTCACAGAGATATGCCTGTGGAATCACTACCAGTGATAACAATATCATCAACATACACAGCAATAATAATAGATCCACCAGAAGAAGTAGAATAAAATAAAGAGTGATCAGTAACAGAACGAGAAAAACCCATCTTTAGCACAACATCACTGAACTTGTCAAACCAAGCTCTAGGAGATTGTTTCAATCCATAGATGGCTTTCTTCAACCTACACACCTTCTGACACTCCCCCTGAGCAATAAAACCAGGTGGTTGTTCCATGTATACCTCCTCTTGTAGATCACCATGAAGGAAGGCATTCTTTACATCGAGCTGAAATAGAGGCTAGTCAAATGTAGTAGCCAAAGAAATAAGGATACGCACAGAATTCAGACGAGCCACTGGTGAGAAGGTCTCAAAGAAATCAACCCCATATGTCTGAGTGTACCCCTTTGCAACCAATCTAGCTTTCAATCTCTCCACAGAACCATCTGGATTATGTTTTACTGTAAATACCCATCTGCATCCCACAACATTTTTATCTGGAGGTAAGTCAACAAGTTCCCAGGTGTTGTTCTGTAACAGAGCAGACATCTCAACATGCATA
This sequence comes from Alisma plantago-aquatica, assembly GCA_963693085.1. Classification (NCBI taxonomy): domain Eukaryota; kingdom Viridiplantae; phylum Streptophyta; class Magnoliopsida; order Alismatales; family Alismataceae; genus Alisma; species Alisma plantago-aquatica. The sequence goes on from OY856410.1 coordinate 399,512,138, forward strand.
GCATGTTTCCAGCCAATATCCTTCATAGCATCAAGATGATTTCTTGGAATGACCACAGAATCAATCCCAAGAGCAAAAGAGCGAGCCTGCTGAGATAACTTGGGCAAACAACATACATTTGTAATAGGATGTCGAATAGTACAGGAACGGGTACCTTTACGAACAGCAATGGGAACATCAAGGTCAGATGGTTCTTTAGGAATCCCTTGAGTAGAGGAAGATGGGGAGGGCTCAGAGACTGGAGTCGCTACCTCCTCTGGATCTTGTCTGCCTCGTCTGCTATAAACATGTGAATATTGTTGAATTTGTGGACCATCTGCTAGCTGCTCTTCCTGAATGATAGTGTAGTCAGGAATGATAGGTGGCACTGTCTCACTCTGATGTGGTGGTGGCACTCTCTCACTAGCATCTGATGGTGGCACTCTCTCACACAATTACTCCCACTTACTGGGAACACTAGAGAATCATGAAAAGTCACATCTCTAGATATAAACATACGACGAAGACTTGGACAATAACACTTGTACCCTTTGCTAGTGTTGGAGTACCCAAGAAAGAGAGTCCTAATTGACCTAGGAGATAACTTATCAGCCTTAGGATCAAAATTGTGGACAAAAGAATTACAACCAAACACTCTAAGAGGAACAAGGAAGGGTTGATCCTTGGGACGTAAGACAGAGAAAAGAGTATGTCCTTGAAGCACAGAAGAAGGTTGCCTGTTGATAAGAAAACATGCAGTAAGGAGAGCGTCAGACTAGAACTGCTTAGGAACATTAGATTGAAACATGATTGTCCTGGTAATATCAAGAAGATGACGATTTTTCCTCTCTGCCTACCCCATTCTGATGAGGGGTGTGAGGACAGGATGTACGATGTATCATCCCGACAGAACTATACAAATCAACCATGGCATTTTGAACATACTCCAAAGCATTATCAGATTGAAGAACTTTAATATTGCAATCAAATTGAACTTTAATTTCTTGATGAAAATGTTTGACAATAGATAGCACAGACTCTCGACTTTTCAACAAATAAATCCAAGTCATACGCGAAAAGTCATCCACAAAGGAGATAAAATAACGAAAACCATTATAACTATGGTCTTTTACAGGACCCCAAACATCACTATGGGCCAACTCAAAAGGACATGACGCCCGTTTATTGACACGACCGGGATAAGACATTCTATGATGTTTCCCCAGTTGACAGGACTGACACTCTAAAGACGATACTTGAGACAATTCTGGTTCTAACTTTCTCAGGCTCTCTAATGAAGGATGTCCATATCTGTAGTACCACAGTAAGGGAGAGCCACTCTGTTATGACACTTCCATTCAGCATAGCCTTTGTTAGTAAGTGCAGGAGGATCAGAATCAATGTGTCTCGCCTTGTCGCGTGACTCCAATACAGTATGGACAGCATTCATCCATAAGAGATAATTCTTCCCGTTCAGCTTGATGGAGGGGATAGGAGACATCTCACTGTAGATGGTAGATGCCTTGGTGTCCTCCATGATTTGTCGAGAAGAAGAGTAACGGATTGATACACGTCACAAGAAGATATGGGTGACGGGGAGATACACGTCACGTTACAAGATCATATGCGTATCTGACGCATCCACAGCCCCCAACCGAAATTCCCTAATCACACGAGGAGATGTGATTAGGAATTTCTTACGTACCGACGGACCCTCCGGTTTGGGATTTAGAAATCCGTTGGATCAACCAAAGGACCCGACGATCCGGAGATAGAAGAGAATGGGGGGACGGCGGCTACGGTGTCTGGCCCGGGAGATGGCTGCTCCGCCCGCTTTGTGTCGCTTTGTGTCGGCGACGCGGCGGCCGGGGAAGGCTGGCGACGTGCTCTGCTCACGCAGGAATTACTGTTCACTCCGTCGTACTGTTCACGCGGAGTTACCGTTCACGTCGTGTACTGTTCACCGCCGTAATTATTGTTCACCGACGGAGTTACTGTTCACGCTAGCGACCGACGACGGCGCTGGGTTGTGACGGTTGGGTAGGGTTAGGTTAGGAACCTTGCTCTAATACCATGTGAAATGTGGTGCCGCAATGCAGCATTGAGAGAGGTCATAGGCCTTCTCCCTTTTTATTAATAAGAGAAACTGGATAATTTACATAGAGGTCCAACAGGAAATAGAAATTACAAAATAGAATAAATATGAAATATATTAACATATTCAATACATTTGAATATTAATATCAACTAATTTTAGTAACTTGTACCTATTTTGTGAACAATTTCAGACCTAAACTGAAAAGAATTTTAATATTTTCTCTCTTTGATGATCTATAGCATTAGTTGTTAAGTATCGATTAAAATTAATCATTAATGTGGTGATTATTGTTGCTTGATTTTAAAATTTTTGGATATGGCACTTTATGTGATAGTGATGGTGGAGCTTTCTGAGTTGGTAGGGGGAAGGGTGCACTATGAACTAAGTTGTAATAGATTTTTCTTGAAAAAATCTATAAAATAATTCCTTATCGTGTTATTGAAAATGTCGTCAAAATTCCCATCATAACAATTTTGTATCTTTTCACACACCTATAGGACCCCCCCACCCAACACCAACATATGATATTATTGCATAATTAGGTATATCATATGTATGTAGATCGTCTTGGTAAATTTTGGTGACTTAATTCCTTTATTTGATCATTGAAATCTTGTGCCGAATGAAGCATAGATGTCGAAATTTCATCAAGATTTTTGTAAATTTTTGTTTTCAAACATCGCAAATGGTGTTAAAATCAAAATTATAAACCACAGCCTCAACTCATCTTGCAATTGCCAACCAAGGTAATATTGGGTCTTTAATGCTTGCGCACACTCTAATCAGATTATGGATCCCTACGCAACCCAACATACTACAGGTATGCAACACATGCTTTCCAACTCCAATACACATTCCCCATCTCTCTATCACTTTAGCAGTTGTTGCAAAATGTGGCTATGTTCCTTTATCCTCCATCAACTTAAAAGTATGTCCACTATGTCCTAATTTTCTTTATATCAATTTTTTTGTTGCTAAGCATAGTAACAAAAGTCTCCGAATTTTAAGAAAAATCGGCGATTTTTCACGATGTTATAGGCTCCCAAATTTGCATCACGATTAATACGCTAGTCGTCGATTTTTCACGACTTTTCACGATTTATCCTGCTTTTTTGCAATTTATACGATTTTTCACAATTCTTCATGACTTTTCACGATTTTTCTCTTTTAAGTCGCTTTCTCTTTTTTATCAAACCATGTACACAAAACTCGTGATATACACTAAACCTCCAACCCTCACTCATCTGGACAATCCATTGTTATTGCTCAACAATTTTTACTTCTTTTTTTACATTTTCACTCACTAAGATTGCATGTCATGTGACCTTAATAGTTACATGTATCAGATATATATGTATATACATACATACATACATGCATGCATTTATCTATTTATATGTATATATACATGCATATATATGTATATATACTTATATAGCCGACTTATTCTCAATTATTTCCGAACAGTTGACCAAACTTTGACCGAAAATTATCGATTTTTTCACAACTTTTCTCGATTTTTCAAAATTTCGATTTTTTCCAATCAGCCGAGAAATTGCCGAATCCCGAACTTGTCACTATTTTGCTAAGCTAGTCGATTCTCTCCAATGTTACATAATCTTTAGTTCCATTGGTTTTATGTTACAAGATGTTAAGGAGTTTGATGACGATTGGGTGGGAAGCTCGTTCTGTTGATCTCTACCATTAATATATGTGTGCCCAAAGGCTTCTGGTATGAAGCAATCTTAATTGTTTGTTTCAGACTGAATCGTTAACTTTTGCTTGTTCTTATAGGGAAAGTCCCTCTTCTCACCGGGATAAAAGCACTTTCCCTCTTTCACTTCAAGTTTTCAGACGTGTCACATTTGTGCATACATTTGATTCAAAGACCAATAAACATTCCTCATGAGCGATTCAAATTGTTTTCTTAGGTTGTTTGATTTTAAGTTAAAAAAAGTTACAGATTTTTCGATTGCATTGCCAAATGCATAAATGTTTCTACCGATGAACCTTTCATGAAGATGAACTCTTTTTCTCTTAAATTGATGTCCATATAGCTTCATCGGATTAGTTTCTCTCTCTTCCCTTGGATACTGAACCGTTCCCTAAGTTATCCCTAAGCTTAATCAATCACAACTTCATGTACATGATCATGGAACACAACTTCATCGAAGTTTGGCGAAGTTTCAAAATTCAACCATAGGCAAAGTCGAATACCAAATACTTCGGCCTCATCCAAACTTCGGGGCGAAGTTTCACTCATGTCGGTGAAGTTGACGTTTTTGTGTATTTTCGTCTCAACTTCTCTGAAGTTGTTGAAGTTTCCTAGAAGTTGGCGAAGTTGGGGCAAAGTTGAGATGGCCCAGAACATTAATCCTCTGGTGTCCTAATGACAGTCTAGGAAGCACGGATACGGATACGTATCGGATACGGGTACGGGTACGGGGATACAGCAATTTTCAAAAATATAGGATACGGGTACGTTGTGGATACGGCATTTTTTTAATATTTATTTTAATATTTTTAGAAATAACCAATATATTTATTTTAAAAATAGATGAAAACAATCAAATTTCATTCAAAAATCACAATGTTTCTAAAGAAAATGGAAACCAATACCATAATATCAAACGATGATTTAAAAAGGGGTCTTTCATTCATATTAATGTGAGACAAGTTACAAAAAAATGATAATATCATATTCTAAACCTTTCACATTTCATGTATCATGTAATGTTGTGTTGTAAAGTGAGTTGCGTCATCTATGATACCAAACTATCTTCTCTCATGTATCGCTAGCTACTATGTAGCACAAATATAGATACAGAAATGGATACGGGTACGGGTGCGGTACGGGGATGCGACAATTTTCGAAAATATAAGACACGGGTACAACATGGATACAACATTTTTTAAATGTTTATTTTAAAATTTTAACAAAAAATAGCAATTTCATTCTCAAATCACAATACAATAGGGAGGAGTCTAGAGTTGGAAGTCACATGGTTTTGGGATTTTGAGGGATCACACGAGTGGGGTGCTCTCTTGGATGCTAAATGGGTTGGTTCTATCCTGGTTGCATTAAGGTCATATCCTGCTAATAAAAAAAAGGAATACGACTGAGAAGTATTTGGTATGTATTAGAGAGTATCTAGGGAGTATTAGTATCAAATATGTATTCAATACTGGTAGGACACCTATTTTGGAGTATCGGTGCTTTATAGGGGGAGACATAAGGATGGGGTGCAATGATTATCTTCAAAGGAGATGAAATAGATATTATCTAGATAGAAATCCAGAATAAATCACAATGGATTTAGTCACCAAAACAAGAAGGATGTTAACCCAATGATAATAAATTGAAGCCTTTCATAGAATATGGAGGACATCAATGTGCATAAAACTTGCACCTTAACAGGGAAAGCATCCGGAAGTACCATGTGAAGGTGAATGAATTGGTTTGCAATAAAGAACAAACAAAATCCAAATTACATATTGAAGTTCTTTAAAAAGTGAAATCCCAAAAAATAGAGGAGGTACAAACAATAAAGAGAAGGAAGATTGGCATTTAGCAAGAGGAATGGTGACTAACCTTGAACTACTTCAAGGAAGAAACTATGACAGCCTTGATGCAAGCTACTACTTAGCAGAGAGGTTGAGACATGAGTTGGTGTCAAATGCTAATCAAGCAATGTCATGCCCAGATTTTTTTTCTAGTTTTTACCGACTGTAGAAGGATATGGATTAGGAGTATCTGATACGTATCCAGGAGTATCCGCGGAGTATTGGTATCCAATACGTATCGGATACGGGTACGGCACCTATTTTGGAGTATTTGTGCTTCATAGATGACAGTATAAGGCATAATTGTCGCCTCCAACCCTCAACTTCTAATATCAACTCCTATGCTTGTTGTTGCCACTCTTTCCCAGGGAGGGTATTGTAACTACTATTTGATTGTATATAGTATCGAATACATACGGTGAAGGTGAATTGTATTTGTATGTCTGTATTACACATTTAACCCTTGCAAGCAACACATTGTATTATCAACCTAACTAGGGCTAGAGAGTCGTAAATTGTGTTTGAGTTAAATTAACATGTATAAAATAGAGGTACAACATAATTAGAAGTTTTCAGTCAAAGTTTCCTTTGAATTGACATCATTTTCTTCAAAAAATGGCATCGAAGTTTATCGAAGTTTGTGTCTAAACTTCCTCAAAACTTCCTCGAAGTTTCCACAAACTTTCACTTCCACACCCCGCGAAGTTGATATGAAGTCGAAGTCCAGCACCATGCATGACACCTGTCATGAGTGTCATGACCTATAGTACACCTATTCGACCTAAATTCCATCTAACATGATCTTAATTGGATCTAATTTAACTTAGCCTGCCCTGATTTGGCCTAACAAAGACATATTTTGGCATAACATGACCTAATTAGACGTCACTTCCCCAAGTTTTTCCTACATTGACCTAAATGAGCCCTAATTTGATGATATCAGACCTAATTCCCCCAAATAAGACAAATTTTCCCCCAAATCAGACCTAACCTGCCCAAATTATATCAGATTAGGCCTAAACCGGGCCTATTTCTTCTCTAAAATAACTAAACTTGATCTAATTTGACAAAATTCAGACCTTTCATGTTAATTTGGTCTTTTGTGTCTTAATTTGGGCCTTAGCGGCCTTCGGCAACAACTTTAGTTATCAAAAAGTCTTGGCGCCCAGTTTAAGGCGGCCCATCTAGAGTCTAGGGGGCTAGGCGCACCTAGGCGGGAGCCTTGATAACTATGCACAGCTTGGCCCAAACCAACTCCTTATATGAAAGAAATATAATTATTTGGTGTCCTCTCTCCCTCCTCTTCCTTCAGTATACCATCAAAACTTGTATGTCCTTGCCCCTCCAATTAGACTAAGGTTATCAAAACCATACCAAACTGGTCGATTCAACCGGTTGAACCACGAACAGGTCCCTCTAGCGGTCTACTTCACCCACAAACCCGAAAAAGAGGTCAAATTTAGTAACACCAACGAACCGGTCCGATTTCAGTGCAATTGGTTGGGTCTCTCACCCAACCTCTTAATCAATCACCGAAGAGGCACACAAATAGGGAGGGGGAGAAAACACCCCACCTTTCGATACATGGTGTGCATCCTCCGTTGAATCCACCAATCTCCAGAAGTCTTAGTCTTTATTGCTTCTCTCTAGCTGCAGTCATCGGTTTCCTTGAAGCCCGTCGTCGCCGCCAGGAGGCTTGCCGCAGTTGTTGTTGGTGTTGCTTCTCTCTATCGTCTACTATTGCACACCTTCAAGTGAGTTCCTCATCTCCTCTGCCTCTTTTTCGTCCTCTAACTCTTCCTCCTCTCTTCCTCTCCTCTTCCTAGACCTGTCAAACGGGTGGGTGGGTTGGGTTTGGGTTGGGTCATTGCGGGTGCAGGTCTGGCGGGTGCGGGTCAAAAAGATACACTTCTAAACGGGTGGAAGAAAAGCACACCCAAACCCGACCCAGCGGGTTGCGGGTTGCCCGCGGATGCCCATATAAAATGTGTACAATCAACAATAAGCTACCAGTTGCTTTCTTTAACACTAAAAACAACATTTGAAACAGCTTGTAACTATTATTTTTATGTCAAATATAGTACAAAAGAATCAACCAACTACTATCTTTGACGTCAAACTATTTGATTAGTTTTTGATATATGAAAAAGTAGCATCTAGTTGTATGTTGATATAAATTAGGAAAATCGATGTAGTTTTCATAGATAAATATCACAAGAAAAATACATAATTTTGTCATGTAACATTAGGCATTCCTAATATTACAAGTACTTGTTATTGCCTATTGCAAACACAAAATAAAGAGAATACAATTGTTGTTGGTAAAGGTAAGGAATTAACTTGTAAAAAACAAGCAACATATTTTAATAGGTGTATGTGTATATTATGTATATGAATATATTTACTTCAATTAACTGGGTCACCCGCGGGTGCCCGCGGATCACCCGCGAAACCCGCTTAATAAACGGGTGGGTATGGGTTTGGGTGATTTTCAACGGGTGGCAAATTTTGCCACCCAAACCCAACTTAAACGGGTCGACCCATGGGTGCCCGCGGATTTTGACCCAATTTGACAGGTCTACCTCTTCCTCTACTCTTCTTCTACGCATTGTTTGCACCCCCCCCCCTTCTGTTTGTTGTTCTCTAGTAGGGCCAATCAAATTGGCACTTGCTCCTCTCCCACTTCCTCCTCTTCGTCTTTCGCCTTCCTCCTCTTCCTCTACTCTTCTTCTTTTAGCTCTAGGCCACTTTTCGTCCCCCCTCCTTTCTATTTGCTGCTCTCCTACTAGGATAGTCAAATTGATGCCTATTGGCTCTCCCTCTTCCTCCTCTTCTTCCTCTACTCTTCTTCTTCTAGGCCAGTGTTCGTCCCACCCCCCCCCTTCTATTTATTTCTCATATATGCATTTCAAATTGAAGCATACTTCCTGATTTCTACATGACCTTCTCTATCACAGAATTCAGGTCAAATTTATTGTGCTCTTGTGCTCGTATTGCTGACTTGTTGCTCTTGCGTTGCAGGCTTGCTGCACTTCATTTCGTACTGTGTGGGATTGTGCTCCTCTTCAGCCTTCAAGTGAGGTATAATCCCACTCCCAATGTGCCAATAATATTTAGATGATCACATAATTTGCATTGTTCATGAATTTATTTTAGATTTTGTATGTTCTTCTCCTTAACTTCATTGTTGGTTATTAGTTTATTGCACATCTTAACTAGAGTGACATGATTGTTGGTATTGTACTATTAGCACCTATGATTGTTTGGTAGAAAATTACTATGTAATAATCAGATGTAAAAATCAATTATTAGTCAATTACATCAGTGTAATGATCGAATGTGGTTGGTATGTGCAGTATCATTACGTGTGGTTGTGTTTATCTTCATTGTTACCTTTCCATTATTAGATATGTCTACTCCGCTCGAATAGAAATGCACCTTTCGAACGAGGAAAGGTGGATCCTACTTGGAAGCAAATGTCATAGAGAGTGGAGTCTAATGGGAAGAAGAGTTGGACTTGTCTTCATTGTTAGAGCAATTTTAACAGCGGAGGTATAAAATAGGTTAAAACAAAAATTGGCTGGTAGGGAGGACAAGTCCAAGCTCGCAAAGGAGTATCTCATGATGTGCTTGAACAAATGAGAGCTCTTTTAAAGGGGCATGAGGAGAAGCAGCATATGGCGGATCGTTATGAGGAGAACAATCTTTTTGAACCAAACATGGAACAAAATTTTGATCCAAATTGCAAAATTTCAGTCAATTTTTTAGACTTTTTTGAATCGTAAATCGAAATGCACAATCGCAGGGAATAGGACGTAATTTTAGTGAAACTTTGCACCTAGGTGCAAAATTTTGCAAAACATGAGGACATTTTGTAGCAAAAAGCACACCTTGGGCTATAACTTCGTGAAATGGCATAGAAACAAGTCTTGAATTTTTTATAAATGTTCGGCTGCTGTTGCTACATCTTGAGTATTTTAGCAATTTTCTTTAGATTTTTGCTTCCATATGATATTTTTCTTTATTCTAAGGAATGTTTCCCGACTTCCCGAATCCCTAGCTCATGTACACCTTCTCCTACACTCTTCTATAGAGATCTAAAGAAATACTCTGAAAATAAATAAATTTCTAAATACTCTGAAAATAAATAAATTTCTAAGTACTAGATCTTTTGAAAATCACATGATCTACAAACAAAACTTGTATATAACATAATGGTATAGAGTATGTAGATCTACAATAATTTTCAAATATTTACACATGTAACTTGTATTTATACATAAAATGTCTTTAAAACTATTTTGGAATGTATTTTCTTAGATCTATATATAAATGTCCCATGTATGTAACCTGATTAAATGCTAACACTAGACTTAAACAATCACTATGAAATAGTTTAGGTAAAAACTACAAATACAAGCATAATTTTTTATTTAATATGTAATTGATAAGTTATTTTAGACCTGCAAATTAACAATAAAAATTGGACGCAATATAATAATTATGTGATGATTATAAGATGTGATATTAGTTAATAGTGACTGCATACTCTTACGACTTTGTAGTTAGCAATTAATTCTTTAATACTTAGTACTTGTTAGTTGTTACGTATTACTTAGTAATTACTAGTTATAGTTATTACCAGTTAGTACTTGCTACTTACTACTTAACTAAATTAGTATTTCTAGTTAGTAACATAGGTTATATAAGTTTTGATATGTAAGTTTGCAACTTGCAACAGTAAGTTTTAAGTTCTAAGCTGTAAGTTTGTAATGGTCTAACGGAGCATATTTTTCACTTGTGCACTAACTCGTCAAGACATAGAGCCCACCTGACCTTTGAACATATAAATCAATTATATAATCTTAGTCTCTTTATGTCTAAACATTGTGTTTGTAAAATTTGATAACTTAATTCCTTCATTTTACCATTGAGTAGTCATCGAAATCCCAGTCGAAACAGTTTAGCTTCCGCCACTTCCATGTGGGAGAACCGAGAACCCCTCCCCCCACCCACACACACACATGTATTAATATGATGCATTATTGCATATTGAAGTGTATCTTGGCGTTTGGATCCATGTAAATTTTCATGATTAAATTTGCTCATTTTGGCATTAAAATCGTCAAGAACGTAAATATCAAAATTTTGGTCCATATTTCAGTAAATTTATATTTCTAAGCCATCATCAAAATCAAAAATTATATACTATGGGGCCAAATTTAGCACCACATCACAATTATGATGATATCCTAGTCATGGATAATCTCTCATGTCATGTGTACAAAAATCTATGGTTCGACCAAATCTTCTGCTTTTGTGGATATAGGAAAAGGTCATCTTGGCAATTAAACCCAAGAATGACTCCAGGTACACAGCCTTCTTTTAAGGGGCATTCTTTACAACAAAAGGAAGGGAGCAAGTGCACTCTCTACTCTCTAGTAGTTGCTTGTTACTATTGATGTAGGTATACCTTTCAATGCTCCTAATTCTCCATCATTTCAAAAAATCGTAGATGGCATTGCAGTTGCAGGTCCAAGTATCAAGGGACCTTCATACACTGTCATCAACTTTTGATTTTGATCTCAAGGCGAGATCTTTGGTATCGAAAGTGACTGATGCAAGACAGGTCCTACTCTTGGGTTCAAATGCATGAGGACATTTTTAATGAGGGCTTTATTATTCTTTTGTTGAGTTAGTGTTTCAAGATTTATTATGCAAATGTTTCAACGTTAGGAGTTAATGTAAGATATAGGGACTTATTTGTAAGTTCTCAAATTTATTATTTGATTCTAATTTCAGTTCTTCCTTGAGCGTCAAGTTGCCAAACCACCCTTCACACACAACTTACCACCAACTACATATATAAGTTGGTTGTTGAAGGGGGCTACAAGGCTTCTACAGAATTAGCAGGTCTGCTGGTGTCTTCAGCACCAGAGGACCTTAGGATTATTCCTAATTGGCCTCATAAGTTAGCATTAGATGATCTGGAGATTTTCTGATGGAATCATATCCTTTTAAAGAAATTAATGGATCCCAAAAGCTCCCTCCAGTTCACTATACCCTCATAGTTCCATTCTGCTCGCTGCCCGCAACTGTCAATTTCTCTGTACTGCTGCCCAATCGCTTTACATACAAAGAATGAGTTATTCCAGGCAACCCTCTATATCAGTTATTCTATTTGACAGATATAGTTACCAATTAGTTTCTTAATTGTGTTTATTAATTCAACGCAGGGGTGATTCAAAAAAAAATCTGATAGTCCCATTACTTGAAGAGAGTGTTTTTACTTAGGACAGCAAGACTACAGAATACAGACCAATGTCAACTCTAATTCAACATAATGTTTGAACAAGAAGATGTAAGAAGACAATTCATGTAGGTGGATGAGTAGCAGTGACAACATGCTTGGACTCAAAGCTGCATTTACTTTACCTGTAAGTAAATCGAATTGGGTGGAGAACATTCCTTATTGGCCAAGCCCTTTGCACTTGATTCCCTGGCGACCACTTTTGGCATCCATTCCAGGGTTCGGGTAACCTCATTCACCCCGATGGAAAATTGTTCCTGCATACAGATTCTAGACGTCAGATGATGCAGCACTACCATCGAATTGATACTCCAGCAACCCCTTCTAAGTCGTTTATTCAGTGGGAGATATATGAAAGGAGAAATCGGCTTCGAGAAGGCCAGCTATTACCTTGGTCCACAGTTTCTCTGTTAGACTCCGCCGCGATTGTTTTGCGCTTTCTATCTCGCTGTTGCAAATGGGAGAGGTATCTCACAGCAATTAGTACGGATTGGGCTATAGAGATATTGCAGGTTAAGTCTAGATAAAGAATGATCAATGGTCACCTGACCTTCCAAGCTCTCGCAATAGTTTGTCTAATTCATCCCCTTGGACGTAGTTGCTGACGGATGTGTTCCCAATGCGACATGGCACAGAAGCAAGAGAAGCGATTTAGTACCAAATATGGGGAAGGGGCATGACGATGAAGTGGTTTCGGATACTCACATTTCGTCGCTTGCTGAAGGAGCCTGGACGGACGCGGGGACCTTGAGGGACTTTCTCTTCCTTTTCCCCATTTCTGTTATAGCTTACAAGCCCGTCCTAAAAAGACCCGAATTTGCCGTCTTTCTATCAGCTACGTCGTCGTACGAAGCAAAGAGGGAAGCGAATTTGCATGAAAAGCGGTACCTGAAAACGTGAAACTTCTCGTTAGATTGCCCGGCCGAGTTCAAGGAGATTGTCAGGCGGCGAATGACCGCAGAAAACAGTCGACAAATGAGGGAGGTCTGGCTCTTCGGTTACTGCGAAGTAATACAAGTAGAACGATATCCTAAAAAAGGGCTTCAACCCGGTGAACAACCTCCGGCACGGCACGACGAAGATTGACGCTCCGGCTTGATGTCGAGAGACGGCTGTGAGCCTGTGATGGGTCAAGCTGCCGTCAAGTAGTTAGGCTGCGGTAAAACCCTCAGTCCGGCCGAGCGCAGCGTTCGCGCGCTAGTGCTATATGTTGGAACTTCGGAAATCGGAAGCGGCTGTGGGAGTTGGCCGCTGAAAATTCAAAACTTTAATTATGTGGTTGTGCCATTTTCTAGTTCTTTCATAAACACATTCACCTATAACCAACATAATTTTGAATGAAATAATTATCTAACTATTTACAGTCAAGTGTATTATATTATATACAAATACATAAAAGGCTATTACTAAAATTTGTTCGAATACGTATTAGTCAAGATTAATTAACATATAAGAAACAAGCCAACGCAAAGTTTAGATGACTTTTCTATATGCGAAGCTATTTATGTAAATTATTATTATAAAAATAATTGTTAATTACCAAATTGAATTATGGTCTTATGACAATAAAAATAAATATAATATTTTACAGATAACAATATAAGAAACACACTAAGCAGCCAACGACTCCTAATATCATGTGTAACGACCGTCATCCACAATTAAGTTGACCTAACTCCCAATGTAGTCAATCTTACGTGACTTCATTTAAATAAATTTCAAATATAAATTTATGTACATCAAACTTGACTTAATTTAATATTATTTTTATCTAGATTATTCCATCTCAAATTTTATTTTTAAAAATCTAATTCAAATTTTGATTTATAATACCAAAACATATACCCATTTTCATATGATTGTAGTTGTGTTTCATCTAATTCGATCTAAATGATTACAAAAATTAGACGATTAGTAGGAATAATTGTGCATTGTGGAAGAAAAATGGAGGCAAAAGATATGAAAGAGGAAAATGTTGAAATTTGAAAGAGTGCGACAATGACAAACTATCTAAGAACTTTAAATAAAATCTTTTTTTTTTGTAGAAGTAGAAATGTGACAAGGAAAGAGCGTGTGTAGTAGAGACAAAAATGGAGGAATAAATCAGAAGGAAGGTGATGATGCCACATTATTTAGAAACATTACATGAAATTTGATTTGTTATCTGAAATAATATGTTTCAGATTTGGTGTTGAGGGTGGATGATGATGGGATTACGCCCAACATAGGTTTTGACCACTTACATTTACAATCGAATTGTTTGTAGTTGAGCTCCACATGTTCTTGTACAGTCAAAAGGGAAATTGATTCTAGAATGTTGAGTTATTTAGCATGTGCTAGGGATCACCAATAAGATCGGAGTAATTTCCTAAAAGATCCATATGCATAGATATAAATGTAACATGTAATTATTAATAATGAGTTACACATTAAGATTTTCAAGAATGACATGACTTCCATCATGTACTTGCATACATTGTTACATACATTGTGGTGTATACATGTTATTTGAGGAAAGAGGCATACGTAAAGGTGATCGGATTCCTCATTGTCATTTGTGTTGTTGGGATGGAAAGTTTAAGTTGCCAATGTTACAATCTATTCCCTCTTATCTTGATGATTTATTAAAAGATGTTTCTAAGGAAGCAGGACATCTCCGTAAATATATTTGACAATACAACAAGGTGTTTGCCTTCACATCCATGGTTGCACTATAAGACACATCAACCATTGATGCTAGGAGCCTTACAACTTCTATGTACATGAACAAGTTTACCATTGTATTGGTTCACTTTTACCTTTAGAAAATAATCAGCATCTATATGCTCAACACTATGTATACCACACTGAAAATCAAGATATCAACAAATATAACACTCCAAAGTAGACATGTTATTATTAGTAAGTTACGAGAAATAATTGAACTGATAAATCCTTATGTTATAATCTTTTATTTTGTCAATCAATGGATATTATATGATTCTATTAGCGACTTTTCATTACATTTTATTGCAAAAAGAAGAAATATTGGAAATCAACATTTATTACCTTATGCGAATAAACTAGATATGTTAGTTCTTGATGGAGATGAAGTGGATTCTAGATGTAGAGAGTTGTTGTATGCCTAAAAGATAAAACACTTAAAAGAATAAGTGAAAAGTATCTTGCTTATATGTCGCTACAATATCTATTGTTTTTCCCTTATGGTGAAGATGGTTGGAGACCAGGTATTATGTGTAATAAAATTGGAGACTGTTGTAAGTGGAAAATTGTTAGTATGTTAGAATTTTACTCATTGTAAGTGGAAAACTGTTAGCAGGGGTGAGTATTTGATTAATTCTGTCGGTTATGGTTAATTTAGTTTGGTTAAATGGTTAATTTGTGGTTTAATATTTTAACCATTAACATGACCAAATTAGTGTTGGTTAGTTCGGTTATAGATAATCAGTTAATAGTTATTTCTGTCGCTTAATTTGGTTAGTTAAACACACTCTTATAATAATATTATATAAAAATATTTATAAAATTTTGAACAATTATTATATTATAGTAATATTACATATAAACATAGTGATATATAGTTCATAAAAGCTAGATTAATTTATAAATGGGATGCTTTTTTGAAATAAAAGTAAAATTATATAGATATATATAAGAGCAAGATATTTTTGAATAAATTATGACTATTCTGTTAATTCGGTAAACCAAACACAAATATTTTTAACTGACAAGTTAACTGTTTAACCAGTTAACCGAAATAAATTAACCAAATTAACCAAATTGTCCAAAAAAATAACCATTTGGAATTGACCATTCTATTAATTCGTTATTAACTGAATTCTTCTCACTCCTTATTGTTCGTATGTTAGAATTTTACTCATAGAAAAAGTACTTTACTTCAAAGTGGTCCGCCATTACAACAATTTCATGTTGATGCTTATGCCTGCATTTGAATCTGGTCGCTTATCATAGCATAGGAGAAATCAAGATATACTCCAAACACATATATATGCTAATATTAAAAATCCATTCTCTTTTAGAATTGGAAGTGCAATGAATACAGGTAAACATATTATCCTACCATCTTCTTTTACAGGGGGGCTACGTATATGATGCAAAAATATCATGATGTGATGACTACATGTGCATTGACTGGTCCACCTAAACTTTCCATCACATTTAATGTAATCAAAAATTACCTAAAATGTGAGAATACATTGATTGTTTTGGAGGAAAATTGACTGAAAACCAACCAGATAATGTGTCTAGGATATTAAACATCAAGCAAAGACAACTAAGAGATGACACCATTAAAAAATAACTATTTGGAAAAGTTATTCATGTATGAAATTGTAATTCCTCTTAAGTTAATTCATTTCATCTCTAATTATTTTTTTATAATAGATCTTTTAGATATAGAGTTCCAACAGTAGGGTTTGTCACACATGTATTTGTTAATTTATCTCAACTGTGATAGTAAAATAAGAGATGCTAAAGATGTATACCACATCATTTTTCCTGATATACATGATATTCATGTTGAGTCTCTAGCTTTTCAAGCTTAAACTTTTTAACCAATTTATTTAGATAATAGTCTAATGTTATTCTAATTGATTACCTGCATATTTTGGTGATCGATTTAATCTAGAGTATTTCTAATCATGTCCATATTTATACTCTTATTCCTCCTGCATGCTATGTGTGTGACCATACGGGCTCTAAAATACGTTGGAAGTTATGTTCATAATCAAATTATGACTTCACAAGTAATGATTGGTATCTACCAAGACTTCACTGCCATCTATGAAATTGGAGAAGTTGGAGAACAACTTTGACCTAGTATTATGATCAGTATTATAATGATTTCATAATCTCTTTGTCTCTAATATCCAGATTGAATCTGAGGCATGGAAACTTTATGCTCTTAATGTTTGATGTTTGTTCCTTAATTTAGAGTAGACTATTAAGATACACATGAGTTCATTATCATATATCCACTCACATTAGCATGGCCATGCATTTCGTAGTCTCACTCATCAAGTGGTCGGGATGTCACTCCAATGGGAGGGACAAATCTCATCTACGTCACTCACAATATCCACATGTGTCACAATACACCTAAGCACTACTTGTATATTAAACCTTTTTAAGGTCACGTTGAGTAATGTTAAAGCAATTAAAAAACACACAATCATTGTAGTGACTTCGAGTCTAAAGAGCACAATTACCATTGTCGCTTTGACATGTGATTCTGATTGCCATTATTGGCTTCCATGTATCACAATCAAAGTGGGTCTGTGTAGTATACTTTTTCATAGCAAGTACCTATGTGCTTGATTTTATACCAATGTCATGACTAAGACAGAGTCATCAATCAACATACATACTAGTCCTAATGTATTATTGTTGTCTTAATTTTCATAATAATATATGATCAGGGACTAAGACAAGAATGAATACTCTTAACATACACATGATCTCATGTTCAAGTCCTCAACCTAAATTCACATGTTATTGAGTCACACATTATTAGGTATTACATTTATTCATTATGCTATTTTGAATCAAGCATAATAATTGAAATTGTCTTTATTAATAATCAAATAAATTACAAGATGTGTCATTACAATCATCATATGATTGGCACTCAGGACATATCACCAACAGATATTCACTTACCTGATAATAGCCAAGTGACATTTCTTAATCATGAACAAGTTCAGAATGTAATGAACCATCCATTTGTTGAAAATACTATGTTGATGAATGGTTTCAAAAAAATACTAGAAGAAACTGACTATAAAAAACTAACCTACATTCAATTCCCATAGCAATGGACATGGGATGGTAATAAAAAATTGGGTCATTACAAAAGGTGTTGTTTCTATTGGAAGACTACCCCATATCAATCCATTTGTTGGTGAATTGTATTATCTAAGAATATTACTTTGTAAGGTTTTTGGGGCAAGGAATTATGCAGACTTACGGACAATCAATGGTCATCTATATAACAATTTTAAAGAAGTTTTCCATGTAAAAGCTTTGCTTTCAGATATGTCTGAATAAGAATATGCTTTTTGTAAAGAGTGGGACCCAAAAGGGGATCCACTCAAATGATAAAATACAAGAGCCATGTAATAATAAAGCAGCGGAAATAAAACTATTACAAAGTTACAATGTGTATCATTATACAATTGCTCATCACCATAAAAGGTGATATTACAAAAACTTAAACTAACTACAATTAAAGCCAGTAGTAGAGAGTAACCTAGCCATTTCAAGCTATCCTTAGGTACAATTCCCTTTATATGATCTCTGAGCATCCTTGATCTTTTAATGCACCTAAACCTGGGTGGAAAGGAACATCACCCAGATCATAGGAAACAATAAAGAGGTCAACAAAGGTTGAGTATGTACATATATAAAACATTCTGGGCATTATATAGGGTTAAAAGTGCAAAAAAAGATGTTCCCACAAGAAAAGGGGGCTATTTGCAATTAGGTATATTCAAGAGAAAAGTAACAAAAGAAATGAGGCATATTAATTTCATATTACAAGCATGATAATAAAAGAGTGTCTTGCCATAACAATCATCACATATTCATATTAAAACAATACATATTTGCATGCATAACAATGTAGACTAAATATACCTAAAACAAGGCCATAACACCATAGGATCATGGCCAAAAAAATAAATAAGGGTGGAAATGCACACCCCAGGCAGAATACACACGCCCTATATAAGTATGGTTGTATATAAGTACCACTATTCTAGATAATCTAGTCAAACACGCAGCATGCTATAATAGAGTGGCAAGACTATCATTTTAGTCAATATCAAACCAAATGGCAACAAAGTAGGAGGGGCCTAAAGACCCATAATCATGTCAAATTAATAATCACAGCAGTAAAAGAGATTCATATCATGAATTATAAATGTCCAAGAATAATAGATTTCCAAGAAAAATAATAGTTCAAGAGATGCCTCATTAAAATGTATATGGATTTAGTCAAATAATGTCCAAAATAAAATAGAGGATGTACATACCTTAATGTCAGATCCTAAAACTCAATAATGTTCTTTAGGCTCAGATTCATACTTTCACAACCTAAACATAATAAGTGTGCACTACATCAATGAATAGTTCCTTAAATCCTTAATAATAAAAATGACCTATCAGTAGGTTTCTAATCAGGTCTCTAAACCTGTCCCATTAAATCCGTTGGATTTTTCTCATTTCAAAAACATACTTATATGTGTGATTTGGACACAAGGATGAATTATAATGAATTTCACAAGTTAATCTAATTTTTGAGGAAAAAATGATTTGTGAAAAGACAATGATGCCCTCGAATGAAATCATGATGATGCAGTGCGATTTATCACAAACTATAGATGAGAAATAGTTTCAATGTCACGGGGTCAACCAGTCAATGGAATGCAAGGTTACATAAATGCCCTCACTGGGCGAGACAAAAACATGTGCACCCATGGCTGAGACTGGGTTTTCACCCCAGGGATTGGCTTCCCTGTCTCTTGCGACATGGCACTGCAGTGGAGCTCGACTCAAGCGCTTAGCATTGGACTGGCCTCCGGCAAGTAGTCCTCACACCAGAAGCCTAAAGCAGAAGCCATAGTGATGCTGGGACAAACTCAGTGAGCATTGCTCGTGTAGAGGTTGGAGACGAGATGAAGATGTATACACAGACCAGAAAGCAGGAACCTAGGGAAAGCAAGAGGTTGAAATCATCTTGACAAGGTCTTAAGGGGGTACGAAGGCATGATGGCCTTCTACTGGACCCGATGGACACACCGGTCATACTACCAGGTTCGGATGACAACTGAAGAGGCATGGCGGAGGTAGACTTCAGTGATGGCCGATTTCAAATGCACCGAGTCGGGAACTCATATAGGCGATCCTCTGTGTTTCCATTTGATCTGGCACATCCCTTGGAACTCCACCTGGACTTTGAACATCTTCAGACAGGTTTTAGGGGTCAAGGACCTATGGAGTCCCTTTACGCCAGCGCGACAAAACAGAGGAGGTCGGTGACGCTAGTCGACCAAACAATCAGGGCAAAACTGTGACGAGATGAATGCATAGAATGAAAGAGAGTGGGTCCTAGATGGTTACCTCATGGACGATTGGACTGAGCTGGTGTGAACAGCTTCAGCAATCCTCCATTCTCCGCAGAAGAAAAACATGCTAACTGTAGCGGATCATGGTTCAGGAGGAGAAATTGAGGACGGAGGAGACCTTGTGTGGTTCTGTCAGTGTCAAAGCACCCAAAATGCGATGGTGGTACATACCGATCATTGACCTGCGAGGTTACAATTATGAGGGAGTGGCTGGCGATATTGGGGCTTTTATACCCAAGGCTCGATAGGCAGGGAGTTAGGGATCATTGGGACCGGCCTGGCATGGTGGATTGAAGGGCGAAGAAATCGTGAGAAGTCATTGGTTGTGGTGAGAGATCGGCGACCAGGGAGATAGGGGCACTGAACCAGTAGCACGACGTGGAAATCGGGGGAAGGGGATGACAGAGTCCACCTACCGATTACCCGACTCGGGAGTAGTCTGTGTGACTTACAAGCAGCTAATGAAATTAGGACTTATTCCTAAGTCAATGTGACAATGAAATAAACCATCCTAACTTATATCTTCACTGCTAAACCACTATTAAGGGTGCATATGATATCCGATTAAGCTCAAAGTTGGTGGGTTACCTAATTAGGGTATGCCAAACACGAATTGGGACTTAGATTTACAATTTGAGATTGTTTATGAATCCATTGAGCCCTAGTACATTGGTCCCTTAATTAGGGTTGTTAGTTTAACCTAATAGAAAAATAGGGTGAATCCTTCTTACATCATTTCCACATTCCTCACTCTAAAATATCACCATTATTCTAGGATATAAGTAATGGTTGAGGCTATAGTTTACTATTAGTATCCACCAATTCTCATCCTTCAAGTATTAGGGTTATCTTATTCAAAGATTTCATGTTCATGTGATTCAAAAGAGTCAATTAGGGTTATAAGATCCTAATATGGTTTGATCTATGCTATAACAACGAAATATAGACATTAAAAGGTAGCCAAGTAAAGAAAAGGAACAAGGGATTTTGGATATCCATCTAATCAATTAGGGGCCTAGAAGAATGGGAAATTAGCCTATGTGTCTAGAATCGAGTATGTTACAACACTCTACCCCTTAAAGAGGATTTCGTCCCCGAAATCTATCCAGTTACGGTAAGGTATACTAAGTTATACTTTTAACCAAGTCATAAATTTCTAGTGTACCTAATGTAGGGGTCAAAACATACCATTCATGTCACACTTATGGTCCACTCTCAAGGTGAAGCTATATGTCTCCATGTGTCATGCATCCATTAATAGGATTATGGGAGATGTTTGGCTAGAAAAGTTACAACAAGACCTAGGATTATGTCAACCAGTTTGTATCCATTAGGGTTACCTACAATGTTATCATAGTTTTGCCATTCTTTGATCATGATCCATATAACTTCCTTTGTTATCATCATCATCCAAAAATAACAACAACATCATCATCATCTGCTCACCATCATCATAATCATCAATCTCACTGACATCATCACCTACTCCTCCTCATCATCATCTACATCATCAACAATAACATCGTCATCCTCATCATACTCACCACCATCATAAACAACAACATCATCATCACCATCATCATCACCATCATCATCACCAACTATTGTTTTAAATTGAAATATTTATAGATTTATCAAGGGGGATGAATTATGATGTGTCACATAACAAAGGCAGCACATACTTTAATAGGCGCATTAGGGTTGGGGTGTAAGTTTAGGGTTTTGTTTTCCAACGGATTTTCTCATTCCTATATCAGCACTATAGTGTGTTGTATGAAACTTATTGAATTTCTCATTCATGAGTTAACTTTTCACATTACAATAGACATGTTATGACTAATGTGTAGTCAATCCCTTTACACTTCTATTCATCATGGTCTCAAGGGAAAAGTTTAGAAATTCCATCATACTTAGCATGTTCATCCTAGTCTATATTGTATAGTCATCCTCACCACTTAATTATCAGTGATCTGGGGTATAGGATATTAATTTGAGCTTTAGTGAAATTTTACTTTTACCCCTATCTGTCTTAAATACTCCCTTTAAGGATAACCCAAGACAGTTTTAAGATCCATTTTAATCATCAAAGTAACATGTAGGACAGTATGATTAGCAAGGCTCCTCTGGAGTTCCCAGTTTGGTAGCCCCTACATATGTTTGACATTATTACTAGGAATTATCCAAGTTCTACTTATTGTAGTTGTTATTAACCCTGATTATGCCTATTAACTAGATTGTATGGGAACTCCACCTCTTAAAAGGCTTAAACTATAACTTAGGGCATAGCCTAGAGGGGAAAAAGGGTGGATCCGCTAGGTCTTATATATATATTTAAAACTAGCTATGTCAGTCTTAGACCTAGGGTATTAGGGTTGAACATGTCAACCAAGGGTACTTCACTAAAGATCTTCTCTACTACTCAACTTACTTGTGGTGGTGACTTGGTTCTGAAAATCATCGATGAGATCATAAAAAGAAAAATAAATCTTTTATACATATAATTTAATAATGAAATTAAGTTTTTAGTGATAAAGGACTGGTGATGAAGATGCAAAATTGGTGCCAAAATTGATCTGAGAACCAAGTCAGACACCTACCACAACCTGACACACACAATACTATCCTATAACCACTTCCTTCTACAAAAGAGGTATGATCCTCCTATCACTTAAAAGGGTCATGTGATAATTCTCTAATATGCAACAATGAGAGAGAGAAGGGAGTATATTGCTCATAGCCAACAATCGGTCAAAACCTACCCAAGCATGACATCCACCATTTCCCATGTCATTCTTAATCATAAACCCCACTATCTCATCCTGAGTCCTAATCGAAACATGAGATTACTCAACATGATAGGCAGTGATTTAGGGTTTTCTCCACCGTAGTTCCTTTACATGATAAGGTAACCTATATAGTCCAGATACCCATCTCAATCACTAGGTAAACCAAGTACTCTGAGAGAGGTGATAATTTAAGTATGCCTACTATAACATTTAGCTCCATCAATCAATTCCAATACATAAGAATAACAAACCCAATGAGGATGGAATTTAGCCCTTGAGGGGATGGCATCAGGGCATAGTTATCCTAATATACTCACAATGAGGGAAAGGCGTGCTATAAACAAAGTTGATCTAGGTTAGGACAAAACTTAACATCAAAGGAATCTTAACCCTAATCTTAATTTAGGATTTTGTATTTTACATTCATGCATGCTTAGTAACCAAGTGAATATATGTTGGACATGCTAGATCAACGTCAAATAAAAGGGGTCACATGTGATAATTAGGGTTACACCTAGCTATGAATGTCCAAGTCAACCTACACAAAATGTAGTCTAGATAACCTCCCTTAAATTAGGGGATATATCACTAGAAAAGCCAATTCCAGTGCAGTTTCATTGCAGCCCCATAGAGATGGTAGGGTAGTCTTGGTTTGTCCCATACTATGCTTACACAACTGATGTGTTGTAAGAAGAGGTATTGATCAATTTTAAAGGGGATTGAAATACTAATTGGTAAACCACTATAAAGAAATAGGTCTGACAATAACCTCTAAAAGATCTCCTAAACACCTAATTAATGAACAATGTAGGATAACTTGAAATAGTCAAGTTACCGACTGCTTTTGGCTCTGATACCATTTTGTAAAGAGTGGGACCCGAAAGGGGATCCACTCAAATGATAAAATATAAGAGCCATGTAATAATAAAGCAGCAGAAACAAAACTATTACAAAGTTACAATGTGTATCATTATACAATTGCTCATCACCATAAAAGGTGATATTACAAAAACTTAAACTAACTACAATTAAGTCCAGTAGCAGATAGTAACCTAGCCATTTCAAGCTATCCTTAGTACAATTCCCTTTATATGATCTCTGAGCATCCTTGATCTTTTAATGCACCTAAACCTGGGTGGAAAGAAACATCACCCAGATCATAGGAAACAATAAAGAGGTCAGCAAAGGCTGAGTATGTACATATATAAAACATTTTGGGCATTATATAGGGTTAAAAGTGCAAAAAGAGATGTTCCCACAAGAAAAGGGGGCTATTTGCAATTAGGTGTGTTCAAGAGAAAAGTAAAAAAAGAAATGAGGCATATTAATTTCATATTACAAGCATGATAATAAAAGAGTGTCTTGCCATAACAATCATCACATATTCATATTGAAACAACAAATATTTGCATGCATAACAATGTAGACTAAATATACCTAAAACAGGGCCATAACACCATAGGATCATGGCAAAACAAAAATAAGGGTGGAAACGCACACCCCAGGCGCAATACGCACGCCCTATATAAGTATGGTTGTACATAAGTACCACTATTCTAGATAATCTAGTCAAACACGCAGCATGCTATAATAGAGTGGCAAGACTATCATTTTAGTCAATATCAAACCAAATGGCAATAAGGCAGGAGGGGCCTAAAGACCCATAATCATGTCAAATTAATAATCACAGCAGTAAAAGAGATTCATATCAGGAATTATGAATGTCCAAGAATAATAGATTTCTAAGAGAAATAACAGTTCAAGAGATGCCTCATTAAAATGTATATGGATTTAGTCAAATAATGCCCAAAATAAAATAGAGGATGTACATACCTTAATGTCAGATCCTAAAACTCAATAATGTTCTTTAGGCTCAGATTCAGACTTTCACAACCTAAACATAATAAGTGTGCACTACATCAATGAATAGTTCCTTAAATCCTTAATAATAAAAATGACCTATCAGTAGGTTTCGAATTAGGTCTCCAAACCTGTCCCATTAAATCTGTTGGATTTTTCTCATTTCAAAATCATACTTATATGTGTGATTTGGACACAAGAATGAATTATAATGAATTTCACAAGTTAATCTAATTTTTGAGGAAAAAAATGATTTGTGAAAAGACAATGATGCCCTCGAATGAAATCATGATGATGCAGTGCGATTTATCACAAACTATAGATGAGAAATAGTTTTCATGTCATGGGGTCAACCAGTCAATGGAATGCGAGGTTACATAAATGCCCTCACTGGGCGTGACAAAAACATGTGCACCCATGGCCGAGACTGGGTTTTCACCCCAGGGACTGGCTTCCCTATCTCTTGCGCCATGGCACTGCAGTGGAGCTCGACTCAAGCGCTTAGCATTGGACTGGCCTCCGGCAAGTAGTCCTCACACCAGAAGCCTAAAGCAGAAGCCATAGTGAGGCTGGGAAGAACTCAGTGAGCACTGCTCGTGTACAGGTTGGCGACGAGATGAAGATGTATACCAGACCAGAAAGCAGGAACCTAGGGAAAGCTAGAGGTTGAAATCATCTTGACAAGGTCTGAAGGGGGTACGAAGGCATGGATGGCCTTCTACTGGACCCGACGGACACACCGGTCATACTACCAGGTTCGGATGACAACTGAAGAGGCATGGCGGAGGTAGACGTCAGTGATGGCCGATTTCAAATGCACCGAGTCGATAACTCATATAGGTGATCCTCTGTGTTTCCCTTTGATCTGGCACATCCCTTGGAACTCCACCTGGACTTCGAACATCTTCAGACAGGTTTTAGGGGTCAAGGACCTACAGATTCCCTTTACGCCAGCGCGACAAAACAGAGGAGGTCAGCGACGCTAGTCGACCAAACAATAGGGGCAAAACTGTGACGAGATGAATGCATAGAATGAAAGAGAGTGGGTCCTAGATGGTTACCTCACAGACGATTGGACTGAGCTGGTGTGAACAACTTCAGCAATCCTCCATTCTCCGTAAAAGAAAAACATGCTAACTGTAGTGGATCAGGGTTCAGGAGGAGAAATTGAGGACGGAGGAGACCTTGTGTGGTTCTGTCGGTGTCAAAGCACCCAAAATGCGATGGTGGTACATACTGATCATTGACCTGCGAGGTCACAGTTATGAGGGAGTGGTTGGCGATATTGGGGCTTTTGTACCCAAGGCTCAATAGGGAGGGAGTTAGGGATCATTGGGACCGGCCTGGCATGGCAGATTGAAGGGCGAAGAAATCATGAGAAGTCATTGGTTGTGGCAAGAGATCGGCGACCACGGAGATAGGGGCGCTGAACCAGTCACACGACGTAGAAATCGGGGGAAGGGGATGACAGAGTCCACCTCCCGATTACCCGACCTGGGAGTAGTCTGCGTGACTCACAAGCAGCTAATGAAATTAGGACTTATTCCTAAGTCAATGTGACAATGAAATAAACCATCCTAACTTATATCTTCACTGCTAAACCACTATTAAGGGTGCATATGATATCCGATTAAGCTCAAAGTTGGTGGGTTACCTAATTTGGGTATGCCAAACACGAATTGGGACTTAGATTTACAATTTGAGATTTTTTATGAATTCATTAAGCCCTAGTACATTGGTCCCTTAATTAGGGTTGTTAGTTTAACCTAATAGAAAAATAGGGTGAATCCTTCTTACATCATTTCCACATTCCTCACTCTAAAATATCACCATTATTCTAGGATATAAGTAATGGTTGAGGCTATAGTTTACTATTAGTATCCACCAATTCTCATCCTTCAAGTACTAGGGTTATCTTATTCAAAGATTTTATATTCATGTGATTCGAAAGAGTCAATTAGGGTTATAAGATCCTAATATGGTTTGATCTATGCTATAACAACGAAATATAGACATTGAAAGGTAGCCAAGTAAAGAAAAGGAACAAGGGATTTTGGATATCCATCTAATCAATTAGGGGCCTAGAAGAATGGGAAATTAGCCTATGTGTCTAGAATCGAGTATGTTACACTTTTAATAATGTTATTTCAAGGGAAACAACTTGGCAACTACATCATCTTTTTTGTTCACTACTTTTATTTACTGAGATAAGCGACCCTCAAAAAATTTGCAATAACTATTGGGCAAATTTGATTGTTGATTTCAAAAGTAGAGTACCAGTTGGTTCTAATATGCCAAGAGATGTAGATGATGATGTGGCTTTGAAAAACATAGACTAATTACATACCGAAGAAGTTTTAAACAAAAATGAAAGATCTTTAAAAGATTTTGTTGGATTACCTTTTCCAATATTTCAAAATGAAAGCTTATCAGAGAATAGGCTAATGCATGAAGAACTTATTGTTGGTAAGGTATGACCATAGAACCAATCCTGTGATGATTGACATGGCATAAATTACCTAAAAGGATTTGATTAATAATAATGACATATATAAGGGCAAGCTTCCAATTCATCTATTTCACTCAGTTATGAGATAATGAGGATACAAAGTGAATGTATGGAGAATTATTATTACTCATTGGTGTATGTTGTCAAGTTACTAACCTTGTGGATGAGATCATACAGATGTTAAGAGTACATATACATATTCTCATTATGTCCCTGATCAATTGTTATTGTGAAAGGTTGATAGACAAAAATAACACATAAGATCATAGTGTGATTTGGTTGATGACTAAATCTCATTAGTCATGATATGGCAATATCAAACCAAGCACATATACATGTTAGGAAATAGTGTATCATACAGACCCACCTTGAGAGTGACACATGGTTTTAATTTTATGGTCACAATCATCTCTCATGGTGAAGGTGGTGATTGTGATTCTTAGACCTGAAATCACTACACTCATCACATGTCGTTGGGTACACTTTGACATCATGAAACACAGTCTTGAAACATGAGTTGTTATAACGGTGATGATTGGGTGACTTGACACATGGGGATATACTATGAGTGATAGATATGGGATTTGTCCCTCCTACTGGAGTATGACATCCTGGCCACTTGATAAGCGAGATTGAGAAACGCATGCACATGCACATGTGGATCAATATATGATATTTATGTCACATTATCTTAGACCATCTTCTCTTGGTTCAAGAAACATGGATTGAACATTGAGAGGATGACCAACCATGCCTCGAGTTCATCTTGGATATCAAAGACAAAGGGAATATACAATCACTACAGCACCTTACACCAATTGTAGGTTGAAGTTGTTCTCTAACTTTCTATTTCACTTAGGTAGCACTATGTGTGACTAGGCACCACTCTTTGCTTGCCATGTCATAAGCTAGTTACGGAAATTCACTACCAACGTGACATCATACCTATAGGTTTACACACATAGGAACTCATCTAGAAGAGGAGTTTGATCTTGAAGGATAATTGAATTGATTACTAAAGTATTTAGATATTCAATTCATGTAATTGATTGCTTGATTGGCTGACCATGTCTGCCAAATGACCATCTCATTGAGTGAGACGACCGTTTAGGCAGTCAGACGGACATATCCTTTGGTGAGATGACCGTTTGGGTAGTCAGGCAGATCAAGGATCGAATTGGCTTAGTTTTGCCCTTGAACCGACCGGTTCAATATGATTGAGTCGATCGGCTCATTTCAACTCACCAAACGACCATCTGGGTGAGTGAGACAGGCATCTGGCTTGCGTGAGATGGCCCGTTTGGGGCCGAATGAAGGTTTGTGATGTTTCTCAAATAAATTTTATTGCATATACTTGGAAAGCAAGTAAAATTAATATGTAGATTATTTGGATTTGAAATAGCCAAATTTGTTTTAGATTGGGAAACTCCCAAATGACCATTTGAGAATGCGAGATAACTATCCTACATAACAGACGACCGTCTGGGTGTGCGAAATGGTTGTTTCGGCTGTTGTAGGTTGCAAAAAATCAAGATCTTCCGTCCTTTCTACTCCCGCATATTAATCATGTATCGGATAACAATTGGGAACCTTGACCCTGACCTCTACTATAAATAGAGGGGTACTGGGGGCTTCCCAAAGCATAAATACAACACAGACAACTGAGAATCAGTTCCTCTGACAACTATTGTCTTCTCTGGTTGTGGTAACCAAGAGAGCCCAGGAAAGTCCTACCTAAAAAGGAGGGATAGCTAATGGGAGAGAACAATCGAAAAGTTATCATTGTGAGAGAGCAGGCTGGTGACTAGTACACCAATGGGAGGGACAACTCCTTCATGTCCATTCTTGGTGAAAAATAGGAGTTCTAGTTGGTCCATGTGGACTACTCTAGAGGCAGGAGTCTATTGTCTACTGGTAGGAGGACAACTGCAGCCTGGAGTCTGTGGCCTGACCACAGAAGCATTACAAAATTTGTCTTGTTTGTTATTCATGGTGAAGACCGGAAGCTACACAACCACCGTCTAAGAGAAACTTATCAACAGTTGCAAAGAAGTGAGTTTTATCACTGGACTTGCTCCAGGACCAGGTATAACTCGCTAAAACTATCCTTCCTATTTCATAGTAGTTGACGCGATCTTGTTGTTATGGGAATATGAATAGATAATTTTTTTGTTTCTGATGCTATACTTTGTGCCCGTATTTCCCAACAGTGGTATCAGATCCATATCAATTTACTATGTTTTAGGATAATCGATTTGATCGGATTTTAGTTTTATCATTTATTTATTGCATACGATGTGAAAATTTATACTTCTCTCATATGCAAATCTGATGATAGATCACATATTTCCAAACTAATATATATATGATATGATATATATGCAAGTTACATGTGTCGCCCTAAAAGCAGTTTTGATGGTAGATGTGTAGCGTGGTTATAGACAACACCCTTTATCTATGTGTGATTGAATGGTTTGGTTCTTATTTATCTCAGTCTACGTACTGATCCTCTACCTCTCTCCTCCCAATGTAAAGTTAATGCTTTCCTATCTTCGCTCCCCTTGAATGTAACTCAAGGTTTCTCCTATTCAATGTAATAAATTGGCAATAGGATAGTTTCTTTTCTTGTAACAATGTTGAAGATGTTCATCATCGGTTGAGACGACCAGTTCGTGAGACGAGTCGACTGCCTGGAGGACCATGGAGGACAGGATCATCAAACCAAATGACAACCTGGTGGGCCCAACCGACCATTTGGAAGGAGTCCAAACATTGGTTGAATAGGAGGCCAGACGACCATCCTAGAAGGCCCAAGTGACCATTTGGAAGGAGTCTAAACATCGGTTAGCCAGGAGGACCAACCGACTGGCTAAGAGGCGAGACGACTGGTTTAACGGTTGAAGTGATCTACCTAGATTAGGTAAATGCATGTGATGTGATGATTGACCTAGGTGGTAATAATTCATTATGGCTATAAGGAATTACAAGTAGATATAGTCATAACCATCACTTTTATTTTATATTGCATGTTTACATTGTGGGATATAGCATGTATATGATACATATTATATATGTGGTGATTGGATACAATATATGTATATATATTGTGGGCTCCGATCTCTAAACCACGAATTAATCCCGAGTTAAACATGTGCGGAAGCAATCAGTAAACAGCGGAAGACAAAAATCACGGGAAATTAAAACTTTTCGAGACAAGAGCCTGAAACACAAACCTTTTCCATAGAAAAAGGATTTAACTGTCTACATTACTGACAATTACTTCTTGAGTAATTATATACAACATGATACAAAAATTCTCAAGAGTTCATACTCCAAAACAGTCCAGGACCTGAGAGTACAGAGGACACATAGGACTTTACTCTAACTACACCATGAAGCAGGCTAGATCTCCACCTGAGATATTTACTGCTCCTGATGCTGCTGTTGCTGGGATTGGTCACCTGAGTTCTTGTTCCTCCGTCTTCGACGACCACCTAAAAAGTAGAAGTCTACGGGGTGAGACAATTATACATAATTGCCCCAGCGAGAGTTATAACTCTCCACTAGGCTTTATAAGCAAAGCAAGGAATAACTAAAGCAATAAGAGCCTTCAAGATATTCACTGGCAGTTCTGATGATAAGCAAGAGTTCAATCAATATTAATAATATGAGAACATCTATGCTATTCAAGGTAACATCAATCAAATAACTCGTGGATAACTCTAACAGATATACTACGCTGTTGATTATGTTTTTCAAACATTATTGTTATGCCCTGTGGAGATGAGGCTTACCACTCATACTCCAACTGATCGCTAAGAAGTCGCATCAGTATCATACATAGGTCATTAAAAGAGTCGGATTCTTATGACCTCATCTTCCTCAGTCAGTTAGAGGATCGAATGTTAGATATCTGGCAGGATATCTTTTGTTATAGCTCTCCAGGGTAAATTGGACCTTCGCTATTTTAGAGTTACAGTGGCGTTCTGTACTCTCTTCGTCATCGGAAGATTTCTTGTTTATATTTTATCGATGCGGTATTTGTGTCTTTAAGGGAGTGTAGAGATACATCTCACCTTTAGGACTTTATGGTGGGGTCTGATGGACTACTAGAATCTACATCATCCTCTCACCTTTTCTTTTATAGTGAAGGTATGACGGACTACAAGAATCTACATCGAATACCTACACTAGGATGTAAGGTTCTACACATCCATGTACCCCACATACTCAAAAGTATGTGATCCAGGAGTTCCCTGAGGAAAACCTGTTTCACCATCATTTAGACTCTGACAATGATGGATCTATGATCAGGGCTCTACATTTCACTTGATTAGTTAGGTACATTCAGTATTCATATCATCATACAAACACATTAGCATCACAGCTATATATGAGAATACTAAAATGTAGCAGACCTAACTCATTTCAATTACCAGTTCTCAATTATCTCATCACAAGTTATCTGTCAAGCATGACCTTGATGGTGTTTATGGCTCTTACAGCCCATAAATCACAAAAGATGTCACTTAGCAGTGCATCAAGATGATTCACTATTCATAAAGCTTAAGACATGCTTTCAATGAATATAACATGGTATTTCATACCTGGGTATGACCATTATCTCATAATAACCTGCATGGTTAGTTCAATAGATAATAGTAAACAATTCAACAATTTAGGGTTTACTATTCATCTTTCAAGTCATCACCCTAAAATTAGGGTTTACTATTCACACCATGGTGAATGGTACTCATTACATCATCATGTAAGAAAAACATCATCATTAAGACTCTTAATTAAAATTAAGATCCATTAGATATCATATTTAGGGTTTCCATGACCTCACATAGGTGGGTCATTCCCTAATCATGCACATTCATGTGTAAATGGAGTATCTCACTAGAGTTTCCTCCTAAAAAGGGTACTTTCTCTCTCTAGGATACTTTATCTCTCTAGAAATACTTTCTCTCTCCTCTCACTAGTAGATGGTGACAACACCACTCTAGATCAGGTTGAGATAAGT
Source organism: Alisma plantago-aquatica (assembly GCA_963693085.1). Classification (NCBI taxonomy): domain Eukaryota; kingdom Viridiplantae; phylum Streptophyta; class Magnoliopsida; order Alismatales; family Alismataceae; genus Alisma; species Alisma plantago-aquatica. The sequence continues at coordinate 399,544,414 of OY856410.1, forward strand.
CTCCATTGACTAACATGATCCAAAACATCAACATCATGTGATTAGGGTTTGATTGGAACAAGGTTTTACCCCTTTAGACCCCTCAAGGGTATTTTGGTAATTTGCCACATGATTACCATCATGGGTTAACTCACTAATCACATAGTCCCTTAATGACCTAGGTTACCATTAGGGTTTAGATTGAATCATCATTGAACTAATTACATCATCAAATGGTTAAGTACAAACCATCACCAATCTCCAAACGGTTTCAACCTTCAAACAGTTTCAACCACCCAAACGGTCTTGAGACCGTTTGACCCCAAACGGTCTTGAGACTGTTTGGATCCAAACGGTCTTGAGACCGTTTGGAGGTGAAGACCGTTTGGAAGGGTTGACTTCCAAACCGTTTGGAGCTTCAATCGGTTTGAAACTGTTTGATCAAAAATTACTTGAGATCGATTGGACCAAACGATCCTGAGGTCGTTTGAGCCCAAACGGTCTTGAGACCGTTTGGCCCCAAACGGTCTTGAGACCGTTTGGTCCAAAAAGGGCTCAAACCGTTTGGACCTCCAAAGTGGTTCAAAGGTTACCAATGTTCATGGATATGTGTGTTGAAGCCCTCAATTGGTTAAAGCTATGCTAACCACTTATAAAACGAGTCAATTAGGGTTAACCTTAACTACTTAGACATCCAATTGACCCTCAATTGCAAGCCAATTAGGGTTCAATCCTCCTCAATTAGGGTTTCAAATCGATTGGTCATCAATGTTCAACAATGTGAATCAATTCAAGGTTGAACCTATCAATTGACCTCCAATTGGGCTCAAACTTGGCCCAAACGGTCTTGAGGTCATTTGGACATCATCCAAACGGTCTTGAGACCGTTTGCCCAAGGTTTTACCAAAAACCAAGTCGTTTTGACTATGGTTGAAGTCCAATTAGGTCAAAATCAGCAATTTTCATCAATTCGTCAATTTCCTACAATTGGACCCTCAAACCATTAGATTAACCCAACCCTAGACCTTCAAACGGTCTTCAGTTGTGCCCAAACGGTCTTAGGACCGTTTGGAGGAATCCCCAAATGGTCTTGAGACCGTTTGGGTCCTTCAACCCAAAACTCAACAAGATTTATATGATAAATCAGCATTTTTTTCACCCGATCAGGGTTTCATGTTGAAGTGCCCTCAACTCTCAATCGGTTAAGAATTAGACTTTGATTCTTTGCAGAGATGAAATTCAATATGTTAGGAACAGACCCTGAAACGGTCGTCCCTTGGTCAACTCTTTCAAACGGTCTTGAGACCGTTTCAATCCAAACGGTCTTGCAAGACCGTTTGAGAGCAAACGGTTTGAAACCGTTTGAACCCAAACGGTTTGCAACCGTTTGGACCAAAAAGGGTCCAAGGTCGTTTGAAAAAGTAACATAGGGAATCACGCCCCTCATCTTCAACCTCTTGCAAGGTCGGTTTCTCCACTGATTTGCTTGCAAACGTGCAAGGAAGAAGGGTGGTAGAAGGAGAATTTACCAAGTAAATTGCAAGAATTGAGCATACATATAAAGCATAAGTTTAGAGTTATAAAACCCGCCTAAAGGTTGATCTTAGAGCTCCAAGCCTTCAAGCTACAAGCTTTAATGGCGTCCTTGAGCTTCCACAACTTGGTCAGAGGTGAATTCTCCAAGGAAACGTTGCTTTGGTCGGCTAGAACAAGAAGACTAAGTAAGCTAACCATAAAACCAACCTTAGAAAGTGAATTCCTCCATGAATTCGAGCTAGAAGGTGGGGTTCTCTTACCTAGAACAGGTTGGTCGTCCCCCCCCTGAGCTCCAGAGCTGTCCTTGGTCGTTTGAGCAAGAAAGGAAGAGAAGTGAAGGAAAGAAAATTCGTTCACTTAATTGCAAGGGAAAAGGGCTTATATACTTTAGCCTCTTTTACACTCTAAGGACCTCACAAGATTGGAAATCACATCTAGGCCCCTCCTTGCTCAGAGGCACGTCCAAACTCATCTATCCTTGTACAAATCTCATAAAATCTCAAGATCTAAGGGTAAAGGAATCCAACCTTCAACTAGGGTACATACATGAAAGGGTTTTATACCCATTTTAGGTGATTTCTATCACAAGGATCATTTTTCTCATCTAATTATTAAATGATGTATCCCTTTCATCATTTCTACTCTAAATGATGACAAGAGTCATAAAAGATGTTCTAGATGGTGAAAATTACAAGTTGGACCCCTCAATTTGGGTAAATTGCATTTTACCCCAAATTAGGGTTTCTAAGCATGGGGATTGCTTCCACAGCTGCACCTTGGTGCTCAAGCTTGGGAAATCCCTCAAACTTCATCATAGACATCTTCATGATGTCTCAACATCAAAGGAACATCTTATCTTGTGAATTTTGCAAGTTTAACCCTTAAACTGGGTAATTTGCACATAAGTCCCTGCATACAACACAATGCTACAACTTTATACAAAAGGAGCAAAATTGAAAGTAAATGTTCCTGAGGAACTTAATTACATGCCAGGGAGTGTTCACAAGTATATTAATTACATATTTAGGCAAAACTTCCAGGGTTAGGTCATAACCCAGGTCAGGGGTGTTACAAATTCTTTACCCCTTCAAAAGGATTTCGTCCCCGAAATCGATAAAGCATATTATAAGAAAAGAGCAGGATATTTTCTTCTCATTTCATCTTCTAGTTCCCAAGTGGCTTCTTCAACACCATGATGGTTCCAGAGGACTTTTACAAGGCTTATATCCTTCTTCTTTAACTTTTTAGTTCTGTTATTGAGGATTGACACTGGTCCCTCCTCATACGTTATATCTTCATTCAATTTTACTTCCATAGGTTGTAGAACTGACTCGGTATCTGGATGACATTTCCTCAGCATGGAAATGTGAAACACAGGGTGCAGGTTCTGCAACTCCAGAGGTAACTCTAGTCTATAGGCCACCTTCCCAACTTTTTCAACAATTGGATAAGGTCCCATAAATCTAGGAGCTAACTTTCCTTTCTTCCCAAAACGAAGGACTCCTTTCCAAGGTGAGACCTTGAGATACACTTTGTCTCCAACTTGAAATTCTAGGGGTCTACGACGTTTATCGGCATACGACTTCTGCCTATCTTGTGCAGTCTTAAGTTGTTGTTGTATAACTTTAATCTTTTCTGTAGTTTGCTGCACAAGATCAGGGCCTAACAACTGGTGCTCACCAGTTTCATACCAACACAAGGGTGATCTACAACGTCTACCATATAAGGCTTCATATGGTGCCATATCAATGCTATGTTGATAGCTATTGTTATAGGCAAACTCTATCAAGCTTAGATGTAGATCCCAACTCCCTGTAAACTGGAGAACACATGCTCTCAACAGATCTTCTAAGGTCTGTATAGTTCTTTCTGACTGTCCATCAGTCTGGGGATGAAAGGTTGTACTAAACCTTAGCTTGGTGCCTAGGGCTCTGTGTAACTGTTCCCAAAAGCGACTTGTAAACTGGGGACCTCTGTCAGAAACTATAGTGACAGGAACTCCGTGCAAACGCACTATCTCTTGGACATATATCTGGGATAACCTTTCAGCAGTATAGGTTGTTTTGACAGGTAAGAAATGTGCTGTCTTTGTCAACCTATCAACAACTACCCAAATGGAATCATGTCCTTTGTTTGTCCTGGGTAGGCCAACAACAAAGTCCATGGTTACATGGTCCCACTTCCACTGTGGTATGGGTAAGGGTTGCATTGTCCCTGCAGGTTTCTGGTGTTCAGCCTTGACCTGTTGACACACAGGACACCTCAGAACAAACTCAGCTACATCCTTCTTCATCCCAGGCCACCAATACATATCCTTCAAGTTTCGATACATCTTGGTGCTCCCTGGATGCATAACATACATCGAAGAATGAGCTTCTTCCAGGACTAATTTCCTTAGGTTATCCACATCTGGCACTATCATCCTTCCATGATAGCATGCCACCTGGTCATCTGACTCATGAAAACCTTCTCACTTCTCATCACCCAACTCAGATCTAATCTGTTGTACAAAAGCATCTACTTGTTGTGCCTCCTTTATCTGCTCTCTTAAGGTAGGTTTAATCTGCATCTCAGCTAACAGACCAGCTAACAATGATGCCTTTATCTGCACATTGTCTTGCCTTAAAGAGATAAGCATATCTCTTCTAGAGCATACTAAGGAACTTAGTTGTGCCCTATCCATGGTTGATGTTGCTGATTTCCTACTCAAGGCATCTGCAACCACATTGGCCTTGCCCGGATGGTAATCAATCATACAATCGTAGTCCTTGATTAACTCCATCCAGCGACGTTGCCTCATATTAAGCTCATGCTAAGTGAAGATGTACTTAAGGTTCTTGTGGTCTGTGAAAATCTGGAAAGTTTCTCCATAAAGATAATGTCTCCAGATTTTCAAAGCATGGACCACAGCAGCTAACTCTAGATCGTGTGTCGGATAATTCTCCTCGTGTTTCTTAAGCTGTCGGGAAGCAAAAGAAATCACTTGTTTATCCTGCATCAACACACATCCAAGTCCATTCTTGGAGGCATCACAAAAGATTATATATTCCTTTCCTTGCTCAGGTAACACAAGCACAGGTGCACTTGTTAACCTCTCCTTCAACAGCTGAAAAGACTGTTGACACTTATCACTCCAAGAAAAAGGAACATCCTTTCGGGTTAACTTGGTCAAAGGTAAGGCTATAGAACTGAAATTTTTAATAAACCTTCGATAATAACCAGCTAACCACAAGAAACTTCTAATCTCCGTCGGTGTCTTCGGTTGTTCCCACTGCAGAACAGACTCTATCTTTGTAGGGTCAACACGAATTCCCGAGGCAGATACCACATGTCCAAGGAAGGATACTTCAGATAACCAAAACTCACACTTGCTAAACTTAGCGTATAGCTTATGTTCCCTTAGCAAGGTCAAAGTCTGGCAAAGGTGCTGCTCATGCTGCTGAGCATCCTTACTATAAATCAGTATGTCATCTATGAAGACGACAACACACTGATCAAGAAAAGGTCGAAAGACTCTATTCATGAGTTCAATAAATGCAGCCGGTGCATTGGTTAGTCCAAACGACATAACCGTGAACTCATAGTGACCATATCTTGTCCTAAAGGCAGACTTGGATATGTCACTGTCCTTAATGCGGATTTGATGATATCCAGACCTTAAGTCTATCTTGGAAAAGACTGTTGCACCACGCAACTGGTCGAAAAGATCATCAATCCTCGGCAAAGGATACTTATTCTTTATTGTTACTTTATTGAGTTGTCTATAATCAATGCATAACCGCATCGATCCATCTTTCTTTTTAACAAACAAAACCGGAGCACCCCAAGGTGAGGTACTCGGTCGGATGAAACCCTTCTCAAGTAACTCTTGAAGCTGTTTCTTGAGTTCTGCCATCTCAGCAGGCGCCATCCTATACGGAGTCTGGGCTATGGGTTTCGTATCTGGGACCAAATTGATCTCAAAATCAATTTCCCGGGGTGGTGGTATACCAGGAAGTTCTTCGGGAAACACATCCTCAAATTCCCTGACTATCGGAATTTCAGCAGGGTTGGAACTCTCCTTGGTAACATCTACCACATGGGCTAAGAATGCGTAGCATCCTTGCCTCATCAACTTATCAGCAACCATAGCTGATACAAGACAGGTGGGCAGAATCTTTCTTTCACCTTGAAAGATCCAGGTGTTGCTTTCATCAGCAAACACAACCAGCTTGGACTCACAATCCAAGACAACTCGATACCTTTCCAAGGTATCCATCCCTAGGATTATATCAAATCCTTGCATATCAAGCGGTATAAGATCCACTTGAATGCGATGCTTAGAAAAGGAAAGTACGCAGGGAGAGCATACTTCTTGCAGAACAGCAGACCCACTCAACGGAGTCTCCAACAACAACTTATCTGCCCTATGACTAGTTATCATATTGCAGTTACGAATCACTCTTCGAGTGATGAAAGAGTGCGTAGCACCCGGGTCAATCAAAACAGATACTACACAAGATTTAGACATATCAGAATATAAAAGTTCCATCTGACCTGTCACTACTTGTGGATTGACCACTGCCTCTGGTGGGTTCATAGCATAGAACCTCGCCGTAGCCTGTTGTTGAGGTGGTGCTGATGATCCAGCTTGAGACGCTTGCCCGCGTCCTCAACCTGTTCCTTGATATTGTCCTCCCTGTGATCCCTGTTGTCCTTATCTCGGAGGTTGTGTCACACTGACAGGCCTAGATCGGCAGTCCTTCATCAAATGTCCCACCTTACCACAGTTGTAGCATCTTCCTTCTTGCGGTCTTTGTGGTCCGGTAGCAGACATTGATGCAGAACTCTGTGTCCCCCGAGGTGGTTGTCCTCTTCCTCTACCTCTACTAGGAGACCACTGAGTCTGAGGACTAGATCTAGATGGTGGGGGGGGGTTAGGTGCAGAGGATCTAGATTTCTTAAAGTCCATAGATGAAGAACCCTGGAACTGTGGATACCTCTTCTGTGTTTGCCTCTTCTCAACCACAGATCTCTCTATCCTTCGGACTGACTCAATGAAGGTAGAGAATCTCTCTCGGTTCTCTAAGGCAGACACTGGGGTAGACATGTCAGCATTCAACCCCTTCTCAAATCTCCTGATTCTCTCTTCATCCGTAGCAGCCATGTGCGGACAGAACCGCAACAACTCCATAAACTTAGCTTCATACTCGCTAATGTTCATCATACCCTGTCTCAGTCTCTCAAACTGAGAGATCTTCTCGTCTAGGAAGGTCTTTGGGAAATATCTTTGGACAAACTCCCGCCGAAAATCTTCCCACGAGATCTCTATTCCAGGTCTCTTCTGCTCTTCCATGGTCCCCCAGTGACCAGCACTTCCTTTGAGAAGATAGACAACATGTCTAACCTTCTCAGCTTCAGGGATGTTGAGGATCCTAAAAGCCTTCTCCAGCTCTGTCAACCACAGATCAGCATCTGCGGGGACAGCAGTCCCATGGTACTCAGTAGCTCCGACACGACGTAGTCGCTCAAACGTCTTCCCGATACCTTGCCCCTCAGGCTGGACAGGTGCCCTAGGTGCAGGCATAGGCAACCTGTCGGTTATGTGTGTCATGGCAGTCATAAACTGCCCAAACATTGTCTGGACTGCTGGGTTACCCATGTCAGCTGGGTCAAACTGGGGTGGCTCTCTAGGTTGTTCTGGTACAGGCTGTTCCACCCCTGGTACTCCTGCACCGCCTTGAGGTGCACTGGCACTACTTTCTTCCACATACTCATCATGTGGCTCTGACATCCTAAGTATCTTCTTCTCCTGAGGAGTAGAAGATTCTATTAGATAAGGAAGGAATACTAAAGATAGACTCGACTTCCTAAGTCCTATGCCTCTGTAGACTCGGCGAACCTAGAGCTCTGATACCACTTAATTGTGGGCTCCGATCTCTAAACCACGAATTAATCCCGAGTTAAACATGTGTGCGGAAGCAATCGGTAAACAGCGGAAGACAAAAATCACGGGAAATTAAAACTTTTCGAGACAAGAGCCTGAAACCACAAACCTTTTCCATAGAAAAAGGATTTAACTGTCTACATTACTGACAATTACTTCTTGAGTAATTATATACAACATGATACAAAAATTCTCAAGAGTTCATACTCCAAAACAGTCCAGGACCTGAGAGTACAGAGGACACATAGGACTTTACTCTAACTACACCATGAAGCAGGCTAGATCTCCACCTGAGATATTTACTGCTCCTGATGCTGCTGTTGCTGGGATTGGTCACCTGAGTTCTTGTTCCTCCGTCTTCGACGACCACCTAAAAAGTAGAAGTCTACGGGGTGAGACAATTATACATAATTGCCCCAGCGAGAGTTATAACTCTCCACTAGGCTTTATAAGCAAAGCAAGGAATAACTAAAGCAATAAGAGCCTTCAAGATATTCACTGGCAGTTCTGATGATAAGCAAGAGTTCAATCAATATTAATAATATGAGAACATCTATGCTATTCAAGGTAACATCAATCAAATAACTCGTGGATAACTCTAACAGATATACTACGCTGTTGATTATGTTTTTCAAACATTATTATTATGCCCTGTGGAGATGAGGCTTACCACTCATACTCCAACTGATCGCTAAGAAGTCGCATCAGTATCATACATAGGTCATTAAAAGAGCCGGATTCTTATGACCTCATCTTCCTCAGTCAGTTAGAGGATCGAATGTTAGATATCTGGCGGGATATCTTTTGTTATAGCTCTCCAGGGTAAACTGGACCTTCGCTATTTTAGAGTTACAGTGGCGTTCTGTACTCTCTTCATCATCGGAAGATTTCTTGTTTATCTTTTATCGATGCGGTATTTGTGTCTTTAAGGGAGTGTAGAGATACATCTCACCTTTAGGACTTTATGGTGGGGTCTGATGGACTACTAGAATCTACATCATCCTCTCACCTTTTCTTTTATAGTGAAGGTATGACGGACTACAAGAATCTACATCGAATACCTACACTAGGATGTAAGGTTCTACACATCCATGTACCCCACATACTCAAAAGTATGTGATCCAGGAGTTCCCTGAGGAAAACCTGTTTCACCATCATTTAGACTCTAACAATGATGGATCTATGATCAGGGCTCTACATTTCACTTGATTAGTTAGGTACATTCAGTATTCATATCATCATACAAACACATTAGCATCACAGCTATATATGAGAATACTAAAATGTAGCAGGCCTAACTCATTTCAATTACCAGTTCTCAATTATCTCATCACAAGTTATCTGTCAAGCATGACCTTGATGGTGTTTATGGCTCTTACAGCCCATAAATCACAAAAGATGTCACTTAGCAGTGCATCAAGATGATTCACTATTCATAAAGCTTAAGACATGCTTTCAATGAATATAACATGGTATTTCATACCTGGGTATGACCATTATCTCATAATAACCTGCATGATTAGTTCAATAGATAATAGTAAACAATTCAACAATTTAGGGTTTACTATTCATCTTTCAAGTCATCACCCTAAAATTAGGGTTTACTATTCACACCATGGTGAATGGTACTCATTACATCATCATGTAAGAAAAACATCATCATTAAGACTCTTAATTAAAATTAAGATCCATTAGATATCATATTTAGGGTTTCCATGACCTCACATAGGTGGGTCATTCCCTAATCATGCACATTCATGTGTAAATGGAGTATCTCACTAGAGTTTCCTCCTAAAAAGGGTACTTTCTCTCTCTAGGATACTTTCTCTCTCTAGAAATACTTTCTCTCTCCTCTCACTAGTAGATGGTGACAACACCACTCTAGATCAGGTTGAGATAAGTCTCCATTGACTAACATGATCCAAAACATCAACATCATGTGATTAGGGTTTGATTGGAACAAGGTTTTACCCCTTTAGACCCCTCAAGGGTATTTTGGTAATTTGCCACATGATTACCATCATGGGTTAACTCACTAATCACATAGTCCCTTAATGACCTAGGTTACCATTAGGGTTTAGATTGAATCATCATTGAACTAATTACATCATCAAATGGTTAAGTACAACCCAAACGATCCTGAGGTCGTTTGAGCCCAAACGGTCTTGAGACCGTTTGGCCCCAAATGGTCTTGAGACCGTTTGGTCTCAAACGGTCTTGAGACCGTATGGATCCAAACGGTCTTGAGACCGTTTGGTCCAAAAAGGGCTCAAACCGTTTGGACCTCCAAAGTGGTTCAAAGGTTACCAATGTTCATGGATATGTGTGTTGAAGCCCTCAATTGGTTAAAGCTATGCTAACCACTTATAAAACGAGTCAATTAGGGTTAACCTTAACTACTTAGACATCCAATTGACCCTCAATTGCCAGCCAATTAGGGTTCAATCCTCCTCAATTAGGGTTTCAAATCGATTGGTCATCAATGTTCAACAATGTGAATCAATTCAAGGTTGAACCTATCAATTGACCTCCAATTGGGCTCAAACTTGGCCCAAACGGTCTTGAGGTCGTTTGGACATCATCCAAACGGTCTTGAGACCGTTTTCCCAAGGTTTGAACAAAAACCAAGTCGTTTTTACTATGGTTGAAGTCCAATTAGGTCAAAATCAGCAATTTTCATCAATTCATCAATTTCCTACAATTGGACCCTCAAACCATTAGATTAACCCAACCCTAGACCTTCAAACGGTCTTGAGTTGTGCCCAAACGGTCTTAGGACCGTTTGGAGGAATCCCCAAACGGTCTTGAGACCGTTTGGGTCCTTCAACCCAAAACTCAACAAGATTTATATGATAAATCAGCATTTTTTTCACCCGATCAGGGTTTCATGTTGAAGTGCCCTCAACTCTCAATCGGTTAAGAATTAGACTTTGATTCTTTGCAGAGATGAAATTCAATATGTTAGGAACAGACCCTGAAACGTTCGTCCCTTGGTCAACTCTTTCAAATGGTCTTGAGACCGTTTCAATCCAAACGGTCTTGCAAGACCGTTTGAGAGCAAACGGTTTGAAACCGTTTGAACCCAAACGGTTTGCAACCGTTTGGACCAAAAAGGGTCCAAGGTCGTTTGAAAAAGTAACATAGGGAATCACGCCCCTCATCTTCAACCTCTTGCAAGGTCGGTTTCTCCACTGATTTGCTTGCAAACGTGCAAGGAAGAAGGGTGGTAGAAGGAGAATTTACCAAGTAAATTGCAAGAATTGAGCATACATATAAAGCATAAGTTTAGAGTTATAAAACCCGCCTAAAGGTTGATCTTAGAGCTCCAAGACTTCAAGCTCCAAGCTTGAATGGAGTCCTTGAGCTTCCACAACTTGGTCAGAGGTGAATTCTCCAAGGAAACGTTGCTTTGGTCGGCTAGAACAAGAAGACTAAGTAAGCTAACCATAAAACCAACCTTAGAAAGTGAATTCCTCCATGAATTCGAGCTAGAAGGTGGGGTTCTCTTACCTAGAACAGGTTGGTCGTCCCCCCCCCCCTGAGCTCCAGAGCTGTCCTTGGTCGTTTGAGCAAGAAAGGAAGAGAAGTGAAGGAAAGAAAATTCGTTCACTTAATTGCAAGGGAAAAGGGCTTATATACTTTAGCCTCTTTTACACTCTAAGGACCTCACAAGATTGGAAATCACATCTAGGCCCCTCCTTGCTCAGAGGCACGTCCAAACTCATCTATCCTTGTACAAATCTCATAAAATCTCAAGATCTAAGGGTAAAGGAATCCAACCTTCAACTAGGGTACATACATGAAAGGGTTTTATACCCATTTTAGGTGATTTCTATCACAAGGATCATTTTTCTCATCTAATTATTAAATGATGTATCCCTTTCATCATTTCTACTCTAAATGATGACAAGAGTCATAAAAGATGTTCTAGATGGTGAAAATTACAAGTTGGACCCCTCAATTTGGGTAAATTGCATTTTACCCCAAATTAGGGTTTCTAAGCATGGGGATTGCTTCCACAGCTGCACCTTGGTGCTCAAGCTTGGGAAATCCCTCAAACTTCATCATAGACATCTTCATGATGTCTCAACATCAAAGGAACATCTTATCTTGTGAATTTTGCAAGTTTAACCCTTAAACTGGGTAATTTGCACATAAGTCCCTGCATACAACACAATGCTACAACTTTATACAAAAAGGAGCAAAATTGAAAGTAAATGTTCCTGAGGAACTTAATTACATGCCAGGGAGTGTTCACAAGTATATTAATTACATATTTAGGCAAAACTTCCAGGGTTAGGTCATAACCCAGGTCAGGGGTGTTACATATATGACATATATAAAAAAACCCATGAATCAAACATATTAAGTCTTAGATGCTTTCCAATAGTAATACGCATGAAAAGCTTGATCTACCAAGCATAGATTTGCACAGAGCATGGTGCATTGTCTATATCGTGGAAGTGTGATGATAGATATATAGATTTTCACAAAGCATGGTGTGTATCTATCGTATTATCTATTGGGTCAGGCTTAACTGGGGTGACTTGGAGAACCCAAGCCTATAGGCGTGCAAATGATCATGGCAAGGTGTCATGCATATCATCTATCTAAGAATTACATATGATATAACTGGCATGATTTCCTACCTTAATGATTGATTATGGACGTTGGTGTAGGCTGGGCAATAATTGAATCATTTTGGATATTGACTCATTAGAAAATTGTTGGTTGTAATTTTCCAAATTGCTACTTGAGGGTTGTTAATTTGAACAAAATAAGGAGAATGATAATTAATTAAAGACCCAATTGTAATCACCCATATTTTAATCAAATCAAATCAAATTGAGTTTTTGATAAAAATTACAAATTCTTTTGTATAACTAAATGGCAACAACAAACAATCAACTATTCTATACAATCGGTCCTTGAGAAGGACAAACTTGTTAGGAACAACTTCCACGAGTGGTTTGGGACGTTGACAATTGTTCTCACACAGGAGCGCAAGCTCTATGTCCTGGAAATGCCATAACTAGAGGAACCTGCTCAAAATGCTCCAAGGGCTGACAAGGATGCTTATAAGAAGCATACTGGGGACGTTGTGGATGTCAAGTGTATGATGCTATGTTCCATGAACTATGAGTTGCAAAGGTAGCATGAGAACATGGGGGTGATTGAGATGGTCACACATCTCAAGAACATGTACCAAGATCAGGCTAGACATGAGAGATATGATGTCTCCAAGGCGGTGTTCAAGTGCAGCATGACAGAAGGAGATCCAGTAGGTCATCATGTACTCAAGCTCATTGGGTATGTAGAGAACCTAGCTGGACTGAGATTCCCCTTGGGTCAAGAGTTGACCACCGACGTGATTATGCAGTCCCTGCTAGAGTCATATAGTCGGTTTGTCATGAACTACAACATGAACGACTTTGACAAGCTGTTGACAGAGTTGTTGGGCATGTTGGACAACTGAAACACAAATAAAGAAATACAAGCCCAAGTTTGTGACGATGATCAACAAGACAAAGGGGAAGTATGAAGGCAAAGGCAAAGCTAAGAAGAGTTCTAAAGCTAGCCAAAAGCCCAAGTTTTTAGATCTCAAGGCAAAAGGTGGGGTAAAGAAACAAAGAGGCAATTGTCACCATTGTCACCAGCCTGGACATTGGAAGAGAAATAACCCACTCTAGTTAGAGGAACTAAAGAAGAAGAAGGATGGCATTGAGACCTCCACTTTAGGTATAAACAACATAAGATAAATTTGGTTACTTCTTCACATTAGTATATGATGCCAAATAAAAGATCTGACTTACTGATGTGCATGATCTAACAAGAAGTAAAAGCCTTCATGGAAGGACAAAGATGGACAAGGTGGAGCAAGTGTTGTAGAAGCCATAGTCTACATTTAAATTTATCTTAGCCCAATGGGCATGTAATAGAGTTATTAGGACTGTTATTTCATTATGCCATTAGAATAGAAACATTTTCTTTGTGCATCTTGTATGGACAAGGATGATTATCAATAAAGAATTATTAGTGCTTATATTTCAAAGATATGATCTTGCATGGCATTGGCCCTAAAACATCTTGCAATATTTATGCAAAATGATCCAAAGATGAATGTTTATAATGTTTATACCAAATGATTATAATTGATAACTCAAGACTATCATTAGCATTAGACATCTTGTATGCATATGAGAAGTGCAAGCCTAGAGTACATATCGATATTGATCTAGATTCCCTTGGTTATTTAATCTAAGGAAACATGCAAGTCCTATTCACACACAATATGACATGACTAAACATAGTGGGAGGATAAAGCTTTCATTAGACCTTATGCATGTGATGCATGAAGATCTTATGGAATGAATGCTATAGATAATTAACTTCATTTTCATTTTTTTGGTGATATGATGATATGTACCAAATGAAGTGAAAGTGTTAATCTCTTGAAAATGTTCAAGGAGATTGTAAATGAAGTGTGACATTGATGAAAGTATTAAGATACTATGATATGATCAAATGTTGAAATACTTTATATCAATACCTTGAGTACCTTCTGGAAAGAACTATGATAATGTATCGCAAGACAATATGTCTGAACATGATGATGTGTTAGAATGAAGGAATTTTACCATGATGAGTCATGATATAATTATCAATCAATCTAGTATTCTTACATCCTCATAAATATATACCTATCACTAAATAATGTACCACATGAATAGTTTATAAGACATCATATATGATATGATTTGGGTATGTCCCAATAAGTCTATAGGATTGAAACACATCTTGAGAAAGCAGTTTCTTGAGAAAGTTTATCAAATACCATGACTGTTGAATATTAATATTAGTCCCAATTCAATAAAAAAAAATCATTTTGTTAACAGGATAACTGAATTACTAAAGAATCACTGGGAGTAAAAGTAGTGAAAAACCACTAGAGGGGGGGTGAATAGGGTTTTATGGATATTTTAATAATAATTCAACCAAAGCAAGCAACCACAAAAATATTGGACAAGGGGACAAGGATTTAGAGTGGTTCCAACCTTAGCAAATACTAAGGCAGTCAATCCACTACCCGGTTGCTTACCCAACCGGGATTTTGAAAGTATTTAATTTTATTACCTCGCAAGGATGTTACATAAAATTACAACACTTTCACCAAATCCTTCGAACATCCTTCACCTATAAGTAGTCTCACCAACCTCGAAGCAGCCTTCCTTGAAGTAACCTCAAGCTCCCCCTTGAAGTAGCCTTCCTCTTGAAGTAGCTTCCCGTTGAGACAGCCTTCTTGAAGTAGTCCAAAGTCCACCTTCTCCATCGAGAAGACCCTTCTCCACCTGAGAAGTCAAACCCTCTCCAATCCGTAGCCTCCAACCCTAGGAGTAGCAAGGAGAGTACAAACAATATAAAGGAACAAGAAGGAAAAATAGAAATTACAATACCGTTGTAGCACAAGGCTTGATTTCCTATATCAAGCATTTTGATCTCCTAACCAATGTATATGGAAGTGTAAGTGCAGTGGGTAGGAGATGCTAGCCTATAGGACACGAATTTGGAGCAATGGAAATGAATAGCCAATGTTGGAGTTGCTCAATTGCTCACAAGAATGAATAGCCAATTGCAAGTATTATGCTCAAGTGTTGCACAAGTGTGTTTTGGGTGTCCTAAGGCTTGTCCTATTTATAGGAATGGCCTATGAATGCTTAAGGACATTCTAGACACTTTCTAGGGGGTTCTAAGTGCTCAACTAGCCGTTAGGTATCCATTAGTTGCTTTAACAATGGCTAGTTAATTAATCCTGAAAATTGCAGACAAAGACATTCTCGGTCGAGGAATTGTCGACCGAGATCCCAGTCGGTCGAGGTCTTTGTCGACCGAGGGACTGTCTGGAGCAAGTGTATGTAACGTTCTGATCCAACTCCCAACTACCTTGTCTGCTGTATCTAATGGATACCTGGGTCATTCTCGGTCGAAGAGTTTGTCGACCGAGTGTGTCTCGGTCGAGAAGTTTGTCGAACGAGAATGACTATGTTTCAATGTTTTAAACTAAGTATTAAGTGTGTGTACGAGTGTGCAGTTGTGACACTATTGTAGGGGATGACCTATCTAAGTGTTGTGATTGGCTAGGGAAGATCTAAACACTTGATTTACATGATACCTAAGTACTTGTACATTATATACTTGTACAAGTTTTTACATTTGATTACAATCATGAATTAAAGTAATTAGAGCATATAGATCTTCCAAGTAGTTTGTCATCCACCTAATTCCTGCAACACTCAAGTAGCACGTTATATCCACAAGAATGAAATGTTTGTCATCATCGAAATAAAGGGATTATAAGAATGTTCAATTTAGCCAACAAGTAGAACTCGAAGTGTCTGAGGTCAACAAAAAGGGTACAATGAGAACAATGAGAATCATAAGTTGTTGTGGAATCTTAGGTTCATCATATAATGCAGAATAAAATATTTCTAGTAGAACACATCTGATATTAGAGGATTTAAATCCAACAATTCAGATGGGTTGGTCATACAAGATGAGCCAACTAGTCAACTAGAAGCTTTACTGAGCTATATGGAATCTATGTAAGCTAACAAGGTAGGAACTTGATAGCGCCACCTAAAGGGGTAATACCTAGAAGGTGCAGTTGGGTCTTGTGGATAAGACCTACACGGATATCATAAAAGGACATATTGGTTGAATAAATCAAGTTCAAGTTGTTGGACATGATAGAAATTCTTTTATCAATTGTCATGCTTGTTGTTTTAGTTAGTATGGACTATGATATTTTACATGTGAAGATGAAAACTAGATTCCTTAAGGGAATACACTATAGGATGTGTACGTGACACAACCTAAAGGGTTTTATGACTTCATGAATGCAAGTCTATAAACTACCAATTTCAATTTGGGATTAAAACAAACACATCAGAGATGGGATCTTATGACTTGATAAGACAACCAAAAGTTAGACTTGAATCAAGATAAAAGATGAAATCTGTGATTACAAAACATTTAGTGGGAGCATATATGAATATTCCACATATGAAGGAATAACATCTCAATATTGTGAATGTTGAGAACTGGGATGACGAACACCTCAAGCAATGAAGGATTAAGTGAAACATCTTATGAGATAAGAATCAAGACCTATAGGGATAATAGTTCTTGAATGTTTCACAATGGAAGTTTGAGCACATACAATAGCAAAATGTTGAAAGAGTTCAACATGTATGGATTCAATGAGAAGAGAATCCAGATTTGTCTCTCATGAACCCTACATTCCTATTATTGTGAAGAATGGAAATAGCATGGGCCATCCCAATAGTGGATCTATCATGTAAGATATTAATAATCTTATCCCTTATAATTGTGTATGTATTAGACATGACAAAATGATATAAATTCCAATAAGGGTTATTGGAAAGTCATTAAAGATATCCATTAGTACTTGATAAGTGACTAAGGATAAATTGCAAGTCAAAGATGATAGCAATAAGAGGAAGAGTTGGATGTAAAGAGTTACATCAATGCAAGCTTCCATAAATGACAAAAATGATTGCAAATTAAAATATGTTTTGATTTTAAAAGAGAAAAGTATGTTATTAGTTGGAAGGGTTTCAAACTAATAATCATTAATTCTATTTTACAATAGAAGTCGAGTATACTTGTGTTGTGAACATAGAGTGATACTATATGGATCTAAAGGTTCATATGATGAACTTATAGATATTCCAACCATTGATGACTCAGTAGAGATGTTGTGACAACAATGGAGCTAATTGTTAGGCAAGGAATATCAGATACCATATTACAGCGGTTTCATCTCAGAGCAAAGAGATAAGAAACATGCAATATACCGACTATAAGCAAAGTGTTTCTAACCCACTGAAAAGGCACTAGCATAGCAGAAGCATGTTGGATATGTTTAGATCACTAAGGATGAGATCCATTGGTGATTGGCTCTAAGTGCAAGTGGGAGTCTGTTGGTAATGTATGCCCATAGAGCCAATCATATGATGATTGACATGGCATAAATTACCTAAAAGGATTTGATTAATAATAATGACACATATAAGGGCAATCTTCCAATTCATCTATTTCACTCAGTTATGAGATAATGAGGATACAAAGTGAATGCCTAGAGAATTATATTACTCAATGACATATGTTGTCAAGTTACTGACCTTGTGGATGAGATCATACAGATGTTAAGAGCACATATACATATTGTGACACCCCGCCATCACACAGACAATGAGATGACATGTGAAAACGTGCAGAACCATATATTACTGAAAACATGGGTTAATTAAAACCGATTGCGGAAGGCATACATACAGAACGACCACGTACGGCCAGCAGCAGGGTATATAAAATTACAACAGCTAGCATCGTGAAATGTCGTCAAACACCTCCAAGGACCTGAGTGTACAAGGATGACTCTAGGACTCTACAACAAAACTACCAAAATAGCAGCATGTCCATCTCTTGCCTTCTACTGCTCGGCCGCAACCTCACGACCACCACCGTGTATAGAGCGATCACCTAAAAAGGGTGTAAACTAGCAAGGTGAGACACACAGTCCCAACGAGAAACATAACTCCCCACCGAAACTATAAAACCTCAAAGGTTAAAGCAGATAACAACATATAACAGATAAAGCGTATAACAAGAGCAGCATACTGAGCAAAGCTATCATTACCATCCAGCTCACTAAGATATCTGGGAGGCATATAACCAAGTATTTCTTTATGGAACATGATTGACAAGATAAGATTTATAAGAACTTATCACAGAATATAAGGATCGTACACATATATGCAAGGTGTAACTAGATCAACTATATAAGCAAGGCCTCAATCAATGTTCTGTCTTTTGCTCTAAGCAAGATATACTTATTCGGCTGGATGACGTTTTATTATGCCCTGAGGAAGTGAGCCTTCCCTGCTCAAGTCTAACCATTGGCTGTGAAGCCCAATCCGATGCCATACAAGGTCTAAGGAGATCCGGACTCCATGACCTCACCTTCTCGTGATCAATACACGAATCATCAAGCAAGACTGTAGTCTTATGCTTATAGGGCCTCAGCCTCTGGGTCATCTCAACAAGCTACCCATCTCTAGATCACCTCATTACGGGTGCAAGTACATACATCTGAGTCATGAACGCATCATGCTCATCATCACATATCCTGAGCCATGGGTCTGTCCACCATGGTCCATATATCCTGAGTCTACAACCGCAGCTGCACTCAACCCTCCTATTTTAGGCTAGGGGAAACCTCATATATTCAACAATATGCACTCCAGGTAATCCTGCATGATAAACATGTTTCACCATCACCAAATACTGACGGTAATGGATCTATGGCCAGGG
This sequence comes from Alisma plantago-aquatica, assembly GCA_963693085.1. NCBI lineage: Eukaryota > Viridiplantae > Streptophyta > Magnoliopsida > Alismatales > Alismataceae > Alisma > Alisma plantago-aquatica. The sequence continues at coordinate 399,563,249 of OY856410.1, forward strand.
AAAACTACATGATATGTTCATCTATAATTGATTAGTATATTTTAAGCCAATTGTTGAGGCAAAACAAAGTATAAACATAGCCTTATAGAATTACATCATTATTTCCATCAACATACTGTCCTGGGACCTCAATCCCTCATGATATCAACCACTGCCTCTCAAGGCATTATAATCATGCATCAACATCCTGGGAACGCATCCCTTATCTCATCATCAGAGGATAACACCTCAACTAGGCACTCAGCCTTATATTAGGTCCTCAGACCTATCAACTTGTTATTTCATTAATAAGGATTATCATCACATTGTGCTAGTCAGAGCACATCTACCTCATAGCTCTTACCAGGCTATGAATCCACATGAAATACCTACATGGTTAGTATACACATTCATAGAGATTACTGAAGCCATCATGGATTAATAGAATAATCATGCTAGCAACGTTCATGTAGAAGTCATAGTTTCATCATTAATCATAAACATATATCATACCCCATACTTGTGATCGTAGGCATGTGTCACACCATCATGTGAAGCAACATCATATGCTTCCAAGCTTCCTGGTTCACAATCTATCATCTTATTTCATTATTAACATAGGTGCAGGGTTCAAGGTGATTAAACCATATCACATGTATCATTGTTATTAACAGAGGTGACCACATATATTAGCTATACGCATTTCAGGTCATCAAAACCCTCACCAAAGCTCCCACAACCCTCATTAAAGGTCTGGCGGGCAGTGCCATCCCTCACCAAAAGATGTGTCCGGTAGCAATACCCTTACCAAAGGTATAACGGCTAGGATTTCCAACCCTAAGGCAACTCACCACCATATCAGCCAACCACTGCACATCCTCTATCATGCATCAAGGTTCCATTAGCACTCATGGTGTCAGGCAGCCATCACCAAGGTATAACGTGCATCACTATCGGCCAAGGGTCTAACATGCACCACGCTAGGGTTAGGGTTAGGTTTCACTATCGGCTAACCTCCAACATGAGCCATATCGACCAAAGGGGTGTCGGCCAAGGCGCCCCTATTGTGCAACCATCTCAGCATCATCTGAGGGTTAATCCTATCGGCTAGGGTACCCATGACGTCCAAGAATGGTGTCGTGCATGACCATGAAGCATCATAACGGCCAACATATAGGGTTAACATGTCGGGCATGAAGCCATATCGTCCAACACTCCATATAAGTCAAAGCTCAACTAAGACATGGTGGTATTGGCCAAAGCCATCCTGGGCAGCATACCATATCGCCCAAGCTCATCTAAACAAGGATAACAGCCAAGGCTGTGCCGGGCACCAATCTATCAAACCCTATCGGGCAAGACCATATCAAGATAAGGGGGTGCATCGGGCATCCTTTGTACATGGTGTATTGTCCAAGACTTAACCCTGATGAGAGTATCGGGCAACATACTCAAAATGTATCGTCCAGAGTACCAGATATAAGGTGTATCACCCAAACTCTATCTCAAGCCAAGGGAACCATACTGGGCATCAACCCAACCATCACAACTAGTTTGTCGCCCAAGGATACAATCAAGACAAGGATGTCGGGAAGTACAACTCCAAGGTCATATCGGGCAAGACACAACCCAACAAGATCATTTTCAACCTCAAGCACAAGGGAACCAAACCCTAATTGATCAAGAGGATTGGCTCACCTCTCAACAACCAAGAGAGAGGGGTTTTGCACAACCTCTATCACAAATCGGGCAACCACAAGGACCAACCTCAACATAGGTCATCATCTATCCAAAAGCTCACCTCTCTAATCCATGGTGAGAGGAGGGTGTTGCTCAAGCAACTAGGATGTAGGCTCACCTCTCAACAACCAAGAGAGAGGGGTATTGCCCATATCACTAGAGCTCAAACTCACTTCTCAAGAACCAAGGAGAGAAAGGGGTATTGCTCAACAAGGAAACCCTAAACCATGGTTCGGCCAACTAGGTGTAAAGGCATATAAACCATCAACAACCTCAACAACATCATGCTCATTATCTCCATAAGATCAAAAACATATACTAGAGCAAGAAACATAACATGCAATGGCCGATCATCAACATATATGAAACATGCAACATAGAGAAGGTAGTATAGCTAGGGTTAGAAGTTATGTAACCCGCCTCAAGCAAACTCCTCAAGCTCCAAAGCTCCAAGCTTATAGCTCCTAGCTCCTAGCTCCAAGCTCACCACTTCGGCCACCTCAAGAAAAGGAACAAGAAGCATAACCACCATGACCAAAGAGTAGGTAAGATGGAGAAGAAGATGCTAAGGAGAGAGGGAAGATGCTTACCAAAGAACAAGACCCACCTAGGGTTTGGTCACCAAGCTAAAGGAAGAAGAATAAGAACTCCTTCAAGGGGATCGACCACCAACCTTAGCTCCTCCAAGGGTATCAGCCACCAAGGTTGCAAGGGAGAGGTGTATCGTGCACACAAGGAAGAGAGGAGAAAAAAAGAGCTAAAGGGTTCCTAAGGAAGAGAAAGGCAAGGCATATATAGATGAGGATCAAAGGGGTACCAAGGCAAGGTGTCACCTTACCAAGGGACACTTGTCCACATGTTTTACCACCTTGCAAAACTCATGCACATGCCATGCCACTACTCAACCAAGGTTCGGCCACATGTCCAAGCTAGGGTGACACAACCAAGGCAAGAAGGTCAACAAAGGTCAAAGGCCGACACACTACACCTCCATGGCCGATACACCCCCATGGGCGATACCCCATGGCCGACACAAAGCACCCTTGCCCGATACAGGGCTCAACCAAGCAAGGCAAGGCCCAAACAAGGGAAAACAAGGCCCAAAAGAGCTCAACCAAGTCCAAGACAACTCAAGGCACGAGCCCAAGCCTTCCTCTCAACCCTAGAGGAAGCAAAGAGAGAAAAAGACATCTCTCAAGGTGACAAACTTGCTCTTATCAACCCTAACTCAAGTTATTTTGCAAGTAGCACCTCCAGCTCTCAACTAAGCACAAGCAAACCCTAATCATCACTAAAGAAGATTAGCAAGGAACTAAGCACAAGGTTTAGGCAAAACAAACAGGTTAAGCCCAAAACGAAGGTCAGGGTCCCTACAAGCCATAAACCTCTACAAAGGGATTTCGTCCCCGAAATCTGAAGAGAAAAGCGAGGGATACTTCCGCCTCATCTCTTCCTCAAGCTCCCACATGGCTTCCTCAACACCACGGTGATGCCAAAGAACCTTTACAAGAACCAGGTCCTTCCTCTTTAGCTTCTTTACTCTTCATTCAAGGATAACCACCGGACCCTCCTCATAGGTCACGTCTTCACCAAGCTCAACCTCAACTGGCTGTATAACTGTCCCTGTGTCAGGATGACTTTTCTTCAGCATACTGACATGGAACACTGGATGCACATGTGCAACTCTGGCAGCATCTCTAACTTGTAAGATATCTTGCCAACACGTGCTATTACTGGGTATGGCCCCATATGCCTGGGTGCCAGTTTACCTTTCCGGCCAAACCTTAGCACGCCTTTCCAAGGTGAGACCTTGAGATACACTTTGTCTCCTACTTGGAACTCTAAGGGTCGTCGACGATTGTCTGCATAAGACTGTTGTCTGTCCTGTGCCATTTTCAACTTTTGTTGTATCACTCTGATCTTTTCTGTTGTCTGTTGTACTAACTCAGGACCCAAAAGTTGATACTCACCAGACTCATACTAGCATAAAAGGGATCTGCACTTCCTTCCATATAGAGCCTCATAGGGAGCCATGGCAATGCTCCGCTGATAGCTATTGTTATAAGCAAACTCTATCAAACTGAGATGCATGTCCCAACTACCTAGGAACTTCAAAACACAAGCTCGGAGAAGATCCTCCAAAGTATGAATAGTCCTTTTAGACTGTCCATCCATCTGTGGGTGGAAAGTGGTAGTGAACCTCAGTTGTGTTCCCAACGCTTTGTGCAACTGTTCCCAGAAATGACTTGTGAATTGAGGACCTCTGTCAGAAACTATCATTGGTGGTACACCGTGCAAATGCACTATTTCATCTACATATACTTGAGCAAGCTTCTCTGATGTATATGTCGTCTTTACCGGTATGAAATGAGCATATTTTTTCAACCTGTCCACTATTACCCAAATGGAATCATGATTCCTAGCTGTCTTTGGTAGACCAACTACGAAATCCATGGTAATATGATCCCATTTCCATTGCGGTATCAGCATGGGTTGCAACGTACCTGCCGGCTTCTGATGCTCAGCTTTAACTTGCTGACAAACTACGCACTTAGCCACAAATTCAGCTACATCCTTCTTCAAGCTAGACCACCAATACAGGTCCTTCAGATTATGATACATCTTGGTGACTCCTGGATGCATAGCATACATCGATGCGTGTGCTTCCTCGAGCACTAGCTTTCTTAGATTTTCACCATCGGGAACCACCATCCTACCATGATAGAAAACTAGTCCATCCTCAGACTCATGGAACCCATCACACTTTTCGCTGCCAAGCTATGATCTGATCAACTGTATTGTATCATCCACCTGTTGTGCGTCTTTGATCTGTTGTCTTAGTGTAGGCTTGACTTGCATTTGTGCCAACAGTCCTACCAACAAGGAAACTTCCAACTGTACATTCATCTGCCGTAAGGAGACAAACATATCTCGCCTATGACATACCAAGGAACTCAACTGTGCTTTCTTCATGGAGAGAGAAGAAGACTTTCTGCTAAGCGCATCATCTACCACATTTGCCTTACCAGGATGATACTCAATGGTGCAATCATAATCGTTGATTAGCTCCATCCAATGACGTTGTCGCATGTTCATCTCACTCTGTGAAAAGATGTACTTCAAGTTCTTATGATTTGTAAAGATCTGACACATTTCCCCATAAAGATAGTGCCTCCAAATCTTCAACGCATGGACCACCGTTGCCAACTCCAAATCATGTTTCGGATAGTTCTCCTCATGTTTTTTAATTGATCGCGAAGCAAAAGAAACCACATGATCTTCCTGCATCAGCACACAACCTAAGTCTTTCTTGGAAGCATTGCAGAAAACAACATAGCCCTTCCCAGGCTCTGACAGCACTAGCACTGGAGCACTAGTCAGCTTCTCCTTCAAAGTTCGGAAAGCTTGCCGACAACGATCATCCCAAACAAAAGGTACATCCTTCCTGGTCAGCTTTGTCATCGGCAACGCGATTGCACTAAAGTCCTTGATAAACCTCCGGCAGTATCCTGCCAAACCCATGAAACTACGAACTTCTATTGGCATCTTTGGTTGCTCCCAATATGCCACTGACTCCACCTTCTTAGGGTCCACTCAGACTCCTTCTACAGGTATCACATGACCTAAGAAAGTCACTTCCTTCAACCAGAACTCACATTTTCTGAACTTGGCATACAACTGATGTTGGCGAAGAAGAGTCAACGCTTGTCGAAGATGTCATTCATGCTCTTGCCTGTCCCGACTATAGATCATAATGTCATCTATAAAGACTACAACAAACTGATCTAGGAATGGATGGAACACTCAGTTCATCAGGTCCATGAAAGCAGTAGGTGCATTGGTTATCCCAAACGACATAACCACAAACTCATAGTGACCATACCTCGTCCTAAATGCTGACTTTGGTATGTCGTTCGCCTTAATCCTCAACTGATGATATCCAGACCGTAGATCAATCTTTGAGAACACTGTAGCACCACACAACTGGTCGAATAGATCATCTATCCTCAGCAACGGGTACTTATTCTTGATCATGACTTTGTTCAACTACCGGTAATCTATACATAACCGCATCGATCCATCCTTCTTCTTAACGAAAAACACTGGAGCACCGCAAGGCGACGTGCTCAGTCGGATGAAACCTTTCTCCAACAACTCCTATACCTGCTTCTTCAACTCTACCATCTCTGCTGGAGCCATCCTATACGGTGTCTGTGCCACTGGTTGTGTTCCTGGTACCATATTGATCTTGAAATCAATTTATCGAGGTGGGGGAACACTGGGAAACTCATCAAGAAACACATCCGCAAATTCTCGGACAACCGTCACCTCCTCAAGGCTAGGACCTTTTGCCTTGGTATCTACAACATGAACTAAGAAAGCCTTACAACCTTGTCGCAGTAACTTTTCTTCCACCATCGTTGACACTAGACATGTCGAAAGAATCTTCCTTTAACCTTGGAAGATCCACTTCTCTCCATTGTCATCAAACATCGCCTGCTTGGAACCACAGTCCAACACAACCATATACTTCTCTAAGGTATCCATCCCATGGATCACATCGAATCCATGCATATCAAGTGGTATAAGATCCACTTATATATTGTGTCCCAAAAAAGACAAGACACAAGATGGACACTCTTTTCGAAGCATCGAGGAACCATCAAGAAGGGTTTCTAACAACATGCTATCTTTCTTACAACTAACAGGTAAAGGAAAGCTATCAAGCAGACTATGTGCGTCAAAAGAGTGCGTAGCACCCGGGTCAACCAAAACAAATATAGCGCAAGAAGAAGACAAATCAAAAGGAAATAAATCCATCTGACCTGTCACCACTCACGGGCTGACTATCGCCTTCGGATGACTCATAGCATAGAATTGAGTCATTGCTTATTGTCCACGTCCTCTGCTTCCTTGAGCAGACGATCCCACTTGCGACGCTTGACTGCGTCCTCACCCTCTGCTAGCACTGGGCTGCTGTTTGTCTGACCCTTGTTGATTCTATCTTGGCTGTTGTGTTACTTCAACATCTCTCTTTGGGAAGTTTGACCTCAAGTGCCCAGTCTGTACACAGTGGTAACATGACTTGCCTTCTGTCTGTGTCCTAGATGGCCCTGTCACTACCATAGAAGTTGTACTATGCACCTTCGACGGCGAGGAAACATGACCTCTTCCCTTACTCGGAGACCACTGTGACGGTGCACTAGAACCTCTCATCATGGAAGGTGCTGAAAACCTTGACTTCTTAAAGCCACCAGATCTCTGTCCCTGGAACTGAACATGCCTTTTCTTGGTCATGGACTCCCTTTTCTCCCTGACAGATCGTTCAATCCTACGGACGGACTCCACGAACGTGGCAAACCATTCTCGATTTTCTAAAGCAGCAACATGTGTCGACAGATCAACACTCAAACCTTTCTCAAACCGCCTGATTCGTTCATCATCTATCACCGCCATGTGAGGACAAAACCTCATCAAGTCCATGAACTTGGCTTCATACTCGGTGATGCTCATCGTTCCTTGGCATAGATGCTCAAATTGATTGATGTTCTCATCCAGATACATCTTCGGAAAGTATATGCTGACAAACTCTCACCGGAAGATCTCCCAACCGATCTCCTCACCGGGTCGCTTCTCCTCCTCGATGGCCCACTAGTGGCCAGCACTACCCTTCAAAAGGTAGATAGCATGCTTGACTTTGTCTTCTTCGGGGATGTCAATGATCCGGAAGGCCTTCTCAAGACCTGTCAGCCATAGATCAGCATCTGCTGGATCAGCCATCCCATCATAATCTGAAGCTCCGACTCGGCGAAGCTGCTCAAAGGTCTTCCCAATACCCGATGTTTCACCCTGGGGAGCCTGTGCTCTTGGCTGAGGCACTGACACTCATTCTATCATGTGATTCAACGTAGCCATCAACTGCCCCATAAGCTGTTGGTAGGCAGGATTTTCGAGAATGGATGGATCAAGTTGGGGGACCTCAGGCACCTGATCTCCATGTGCCTGCCCTCCTGCTCCATCAACTGATGCAACATCTCTGCTCTCGACAACATGTTCTTCATGGTTTCTAGACATCTTTAAGCTTTATCTTCTGCTGAGAGCAGAAGGTTATTGTAAGAAAATCTGGGAAACTCACAAGAACAGACACAAACCTAGTCTTAAATCCTTGTAGACTCAGTGGAACCTAGAGATCTGATACCAAACCAACTGTGACACCCCGCCATCACACAGACAACGAGATGACACGTGAAAACGTGCAGAACCATATATTACCAAAAACACGGGTTAATCAAAACCGATTGCGGAAGGCATACATACAGAACGACCACGTACGGCCAGCAGCAGGGTATATAAAATTACAACAGCTAGCATCATGAAATGTCGTCAAACACCTCCAAGGACCTGAGTGTACAGGGATGACTCTAGGACTCTACAATAAAACTACCAAAACAGTAACATGTCCATCTCTTGCCTTCTACTGCTCTTCTTGCTGCTCAGTCGCAACCTCACGACCACCACCGCATCTAGAGCGATCACCTAAAAAGGGTGTAAACCAGTGGGGTGAGACACACAATCCTAGTGAGAAACATAACTCCCCGCCGAAACTATAAAACCACAAAGGTTAAAGCAGATAACAACATATAACTGATAAAGCGTATAACAAGAGCATCATACTGAGCAAAGCTATCATTACCATTCAGCTCACCAAGATATCTGTGAGGCATATAACCAAGTATTTCTTTATGGAACATGATTGACAAGATAAGCTTTATAAGAACTTATCACAAAATATAAGGATCATACACATATATGCAAGGTGTAACTAGATCAGCTATATAAGCAAGGCCTCAATCAATGTTCCGTGTTTTTCTCTAAGCAAGATATACTTCTTCAGTTGGATTATGTTTTATTATGTCTTGAGGAAGTGAGCCTTCCCTGCTCAAGTCCAACCATTGGCTGTGAAGCCCAATCCAGTGCCATACAAGGTCTAAGGAGATCTGGACTCCATGTCCTCACCTTCTCGTGAACAATACATGAATCGTCAAGCAAGACCACAGTCTTATGCTTATAGGGCCTCAGCCTCTGGGTCAGCTCCACAAGCTACCCATCTCTAGCTCACCTCATCACGGGGGCTAGTACATATATCCGAGTCATGAATGCATCATGCTAATCATCACATATCTTGAGCCATGGGTCTGTTCACCATGCTCCATATATCCTGAGTCTGCAACCGCAGCTGCACTCAACCCTCCTATTTTAGGCTAGGGGAAACCTCACATATTCAACAATATGCGCTCCAGGTAATCCCGCAGGATAAACCTGTTTCACCATCACCAAATACTAACGGTAATGGATCTATTGCCAGGGCAAACTACATGATATATTCATCTATAATTGATTAGTATATTTTAAGCCAATTGTTGAGACAAAACAAAGTATAAACATAGCCTTATAGAATTACATCATTATTGCCATCAACATACTGTCCTGGGACCTCAATCCCTCATGATATCAACCACTACCTCTCAAGGCATCATAATCATGCATCAGCATCCTGGGAACATATCCCTTATCTCATCATCAGAGGATAACACATCAACTAGGCACTCAGCCTTATATTAGGTCCTCAGACCTATCAACTTGTTATTTCATTAACAAGGATTATCATCACATTGTGCTAGTCAGAGCACATCTACCTCATAGCTCTTACCAGGCTATGAATCCACATGAAATACCTGCATGGTTAGTATACACATTCATAGAGATTACAGAAGCCATCATGGATTAATAGAATGATCATGCTAGCAACGTTCATGTAGAAGTCATAGTTTCATCATTAATCATAAACATATATCATACTCCATACTTGTGGTCGTAAGCATGTGTCACACCATCATGTGAAGCAACATCATATGCTTCCAAACTTCCTAGTTCACAATCTATCATCTTATTTCATTATTAACATAGGTGTAGGGTTCAAGGTGATTAAACCATATCACATGTATTATTGTTATTAACAGAGGTGACCACATATATTAGCTATACGCATTTTAGGCCATCGGAACCCTCACCAAAGCTCCCACAACCGTCATTAAAGGTCTGGCGGGCAGTGCCATCCCTCACCAAAAGATGTGTCCGGTAGCAATACCCTTACCAAAGGTATAATGGCTAGGATTTCCAACCCTAAGGCAACTCACCACCATATCGGCCAACCACTACAAATCCTCTATCATGCATGTTCCATTAGCACTCATGGTGTCGGGCAGCAATCACCAAGGTATAACATGCAGCACTATCAACCAAGGGTCTAACATGCACCACGCTAGGGTTAGGGTTAGGTTTCACTATCGGCTAACCTCCAACATGAGCCATATCGACCAAAGGGGTGTCGCCCAAGGCGCCCCTATCGTGCAACCATCTCAACATCATCTGAGGGTTAATCCTATCGGCTAGGGTACCCATGACGTCGAAGAATGGTGTCGTGCATGGCCATGAAGCATCATAACGGCCAACATATATGGTTAGCATGTCGGGCATGAAGCCATATCGCCCAACACTCCATATAAGTCAAAGCTCAACTAAGACATGGTGGTATCGGCCAAAGCCATTCTGGGCACCATACCATATCACCCAAGCTCATCTAAATAAGGATAACGGCCAAGGCTGTGCCGGGCACCAAGCTATCAAAGCCTATCGGCCAAGACCATCTCAAGACAAGGGGGTGCATCGGGCATCCTCTGTACATGGTGTATCGTCCAAGACAACCCTGATGAGAGTATCAAGCAACATACTCAAAATGTATCGTCCAGAGCACCAGATATAAGGTGTATTGCCCAAATTCTATCTCAAGCCAAGGGAACCATACTGGGCGTCAACCCAACCATCGCAACTAGGTGTGTCGCCCATTGATACAACTCAAGACAAGGCTGTCGGGCAGCACAACTCCAAGGTCATATCGGGTAAGACAAAACCCAACAAGATCATGTTCAACCTCAAGCACAAGGGCACCAAACCCTAATTGATCAAGAAGATCGGCTCACCTCTCAACAACCAAGAGAGAGGGGTTTTGCACAACCTCTATCACAAATCGGGAAACCACAAGGACCAACCTCAACATAGGTCATCATCTATCCAAAAGCTCACCTCTCTAATCCATGGTGAGAGGAGGGTGTCGTTCAAGCAACTAGGATGTAGGCTCACCTCTCAACAACTAAGAGAGAGGGGTATTGCCCATATCACTAGAGCTCAAACTCACTTCTCAAGAACCAAGGAGAGAAAGGGGTATTGCTCAACAAGGAAACCCTAAACCATGGTTCGGCCAACTAGGTGTAAAGGCATATAAACCATCAACAACCTCAACAACATCATGCTCATTATCTCCATAAGATCAACAACATATACCAGAGCAAGAAACATAACATGCAATGGCCGATCATCAACATATATGAAACATGCAACATAGAGAAGGTAGTATAGCTAGGGTTAGAAGTTATGTAACCTGCCTCAAGCAAACTCCTCAAGCTCCAATGCTCCAAGCTTCTAGCTCCTAGCTCCAAGCTCACCACTTCGGCCACAATAAGAAAAGGAACAAGAAGCATAACCACCATGGCCGAAGAGTAGGCAAGATGGAGAAGAAGATGCTAAGGAGAGAGGGAAGATGCTTACCAAAGAACAAGACCCACCTAGGGTTCGATCACCAAGCTAAAGGAAGAAGAAGAAGAACTCCTTCAAGGGGATCGACCACCAACCTTAGCTCCTCCAAGGGTATCAGCCACCAAGGTTGCAAGGGAGAGGTGTATCGTGCACACAAGGAAGAGAGGAGCAACAAAGAGCTAAAGGGTTCCTAAGGAAGAGAAAGGCAAGGCATATATAGATGAGGATCAAAGGGGTACCAAGGCAAGGTGTCACCTTACCAAGGGACACTTGTCCACACATTTTACCACCTTGCAAAACTCATGCACGTGCCATGCCACTACTCAACCAAGGTTCGGCCACATGTCCAAGCTAGGGTGACACAACCAAGGCAAGAAGGTCAACAAAGGTCAAAGGTCGACACACTACACCTCCATGGCCAATACACCCACATGGGAGATACCCCATGGCCGACACAAAGCACCCTTGCCCGATACAGGGCTCAACCAAGCAAGGCAAGGCCCAAACAAGGAAAAACAAGGCCCAAAAGAGCTCACCAAGCCCAAGACAACTCAAGGCACGAGCCCAAGCCTTCCACTCAACCCTAGAGGAAGCAAAGAGAGAAAAAGACATCTCTCAAGGTGACAAACTTTCTCTTCAACCCTAACTCATGTTATTTTGCAAGTATCACTCCAGCTCTCAACTAAGCACAAGCAAACCCTAATCATCACTAAAGAAGATTAGCAAGCAACCAAGCACAAGGTTTAGGCAAAACAAATAGGGTAAGCCCAAAATGAAGGTTAGGGTCCCTACACATATGATGTCCTTGATCGGTTGTTATTGTGGAAGGTTGATAGACAACAATAACATAAAGATCAGAATGTGAGTTGGTTGATGACTAAATATCATTAGTCATGATATGGCAATATCAAACCAAGCACACAGATACATGTTAGAAAACAACGTATCATACAGACCCACCTTGAGAGTGATACTTGGTTTTTGTGGTCACAATCATCTCTCATAGTGAAGGTGGTGATTGTGATTCTTAGACCTGATATCACTGCACTCATCACATGCTATTATGCGTACGTTGACACCATCAAACACAGTCCTAAAACATGGGTTGTTATAACGGTGATGATTGGGTGACTTTGACACATGGAGATAGACTGTGAGTGATAGATATGGGATTTATCCCTCCTACTGAAGTATGACATCCTAGCCACTTGATAAGCAAGACTGAAAAATGCATGTGCATGCACATGTGAGTTAATATATTATATTGATGTCACATTATCTCAGATGGTCTGATCTTGGTTCAAGAAAAATATATTGAATGTTTATAGGATGACCAACCATGCATCGAGTTCATCCTGGATATCAGAGACAAAGGAATTATACAATCACTGCAACACCTTACACAGATTGTAGGTTGAAGTTGTTCTCCAACTTTCCATTTCACTTGGGTAGCACTAATGTGTGACTAGGCACCACTCTTTGCTTGCAATGTCATAAGATGGTTATGGAGATTCACTATCAACATGGAATGGAACCTATAGGGTCACACACATAGGAACTCATCTAGAAGAGGAGTTTGATCTTGAAGGACAATAGGATTGATTACCAAAATGTTTAGGTATTCAATTCACACAACTAATTGCTTGATTGGATGACCAAGTCTACCAAATGACCATCTCACTGAGCAAGATGGTCGTTTCGACATCCAGACAGATGTCTCATTTAGTGAGATGACCGTTTGGGTGGTCATACAGATCAAGGGTCGAACTGTCTTAGTTCTACCCTTGAACCGACCTATTCAATATGATTGAACTGACCGACTTATCTCAACCCATCAGACGACCATCTGGGTGAGTGAGATGGGTGTCTCTCTTGGGTGAGACATCCCGATTAGGGCCAAATGAAGGTTCAGGATGTTTCCCAAATAGTTTCAATCACATATACTTAGAAAGCAAGTAAAATTAATATATATTAATTGGATTCAAAATAGCCAAATTTGTTTTAAATTGGGAAACTACCAAACGACCATTTGGTTGTGTGAGACGACCGTCTCGCACACCAGACGATCGTCTAGGTGTGTGAAATGGCCATTTTCGTTATTGCATGTTGTGAAAATACAAGATCTTCGGGTCCTTTCTACTCCCCCATATTTATCCCATATAAGATACAGACTGGGAACCTTGACCCTGGCCTCTACTATAAATAGAGGGTACCAAGGGCTTCCCAGAGCACAACTACAACACAAACAACTGATAATCGGTTCCTCTAATAGCTATTGTCCTCTCTGGTTGTGTAACCAAGAGATCCCAGGAAAGTCCTACCTAAAAAGGAGGGATAGCCAACAAGAGAGAACAACTGAGAAGTTGTTGTGGGAGAGCATGTTGGTGACTAGTATACCAACGGGAGGGACAACTCCTTCCTGTCTGTTCTTGTGCTTTCTTGGTGAACAACATAAGTTCTAGTTGGTCTGTGTGGACTACTCTAGAGGAAGGAGTTTGTTGGCTACTGCTAGGAGGACAACTACAACCTGTAGACTGTAGCCTGACCATTGGAGCATTGTAGAAGCTGTCTTATTCCTTATTCATGGTGAAGATCAGGAGCTGCACAACCACTGTCCAAGAGAAACTTATCAACAGTTGCAAAGAAGTGAGTTTTGTCATTGGACTTGCTCCAGGACTAGGTATAACTTACTAAAACCATCCTTCATATTTCATAGTAGTTGATGCGATCTTGCTATTATGGGAATACATATAGATAGTTTTTTTTTGTTTTTGTTTCTATACTCTGTGCCCTTATTTCCCAACACTTATGTACGATCATAAATGTTTATGTGTGTATTGGGTAAAAAATTCACTAAGTTAAATGCCAAGAAACTTTTAATTTTCAATGACATTATTCTATCGTGTTACTCTTCCACTAGGTCATTTTTCTTTATAAGTGGTATTAGTGTTACTAGAAAAACATTTCTATGGAACACATTGACAACAAAATTACAAAGTGATGGAAAATTAGTTTTAGTTGTTGCTTCATCTGGAATTGTAGCATTATTATTGCTCGACGTATGTACTACTCATTTTAGGTTTAGCATTTCATTGGACCGAAGACAAAAACTCAACATGTCGTATACCTTTAAGGTTAGATTTGGCTAAACTAATAAGTAAAGCATCATTGTTTATTTGATATGAAACACCTATGATGAATAATATGCCTTTGAAGAACTAGCCATGACTTTAAAGTATATTATGAATCCTACAAAAGAAAAATCAAACAATCATTTATTTGGAGACATGATAGTTGTTTTAGGAGGATATCTTAGGAAGATTTACGTGATATACCCAAAGGTGGAAAAAATTGATATTATTAATGCAACTATTAGTCCATCTAGACTTTTTCATAAATGTTACTTTTATGAACTTTCAAAAAATATGTATGTTAAGTATGCGACTACAAATTATATTATAGACAGAAGAGAATCTGAATGACTACTAAGAGTAGGTGATGGCTATATTCCACATGTACATCTTAATGATGAATACAATGATAAATCGATATGGCTACTATTGTAACTATCATTAAATGAATATACTATTATACAAGCTCTAATTGAACTTATGTAATGCAATTTTGATGTCAGGTTCAAAGATCCAAATTACTTGAAAGGGTGTGATATAAATGCACCAAGAAATGGTGAAGTTGATGAGTTGAATTATTTATTGTTACATTGGTTACCGAGAACATCTTCTTTTTTATATAGTTTTGATATGAGGAGACTCTTGATTGTAGTTAAATAATTGACAATGCTATATATAGTGATTAATATTTACATTCTTTAAAATTTGCAAGCATTCCGAACCATATTCCACCGTTAAATATTGGAGCTCCAATTATGCTGATTAGAAACATAGATCAATCAATATGTCTTTGTAATGGAACTAGATTGATACTAAAATGATTGGCCTTTGGGTTTTAGATGTTGAAATCATTATCAAAATTCATATTGGTGATCATGTTTATATTCCACGTATTACTTTAATTGAAAAGAAACCTTGAGTACCATTCATATTGAAAAGAATTCAATTTCTTATCAGATTATCATTTGCTATGACTACAAATAAGATATAAGACTATGTTTTGTAATTTGTTGGACTACACTTAAGAACACATGTATCTTCTCATGGTTAATAGTATATTGTTGTTTCACATGTTACATAAAATAGGGGTTGAAATTTTTGTTATGTAGTTCAAAAGGAATGCCAAATAATATTACAAAAATATAGTTTATAAAGAGATACTATAAAGTGTTTCTGATGTATGTGTGGTGCATCCCTGCCAATGGTGTTACACACTACTCAATTAGAATTTGAATAGATGCAACTCCGTGAGCAAACAATACACAGTGGGATCACTTTCAAAATTTATAAAGACCTACACAAATGTACTCACATACATCAAAACACTACACCCACAAGAGCAGGGGGTCATGTTGTAGTATAGGAGGGAGACAAGTATAGGGTCGATCCATAGGGAGAAAAGGGGGCACTAGAGATAGGTTAGTTTTTGGGCTAGTTTGCTACTGTGGAGTCTAGGGTTGAAGGGTTTGAAGGTTGTTTTGATTGATTACACTAAGTTGAGCAAGAAATAAATTAAAGGAAAGAAAATACGATTAAAACCTAAGTTGACCCTAAGCAGTTAATTCTACTGAGCAAGAAAAGACAAGGCAAGGCAAGAGAACAAGTTTTGCTAAAGCAGGCAAGAAGAGGTCTACACTATACTAAGCTAGCAAATAGGGCAAATTAGCAAGTAAGGACCTAAACTAGCAATAAAAAAACAAGAATAAGGTAAGAAACTAACTAAGCAAGTAAAGAGCTAACTAAGCTAACACTAGCTAAATAAGAAGGCAATTAAGGTTTAAAGAAATAAAGGGATGTGTGGGCTGTTTGGGGGATGCACTTATCAATTAGGTTGGGGGTGACGTGTGAACATAATGATTTCATTTAGATTACCAAACCAAACAAAAATTTAGAGTCTAATGAATTTCCCTAGACTACTAACTATCCATTGGTGCGGTTTTGCATTCACGTCTGATCTTTCGATATTTATAAGGTTCCCCTAATGCGGTTCACTCACAACACTAAAATATGCTCCCGCAAGTGCACAGGGTCATGTTATAACATAGATGAGAGGCAAGCAAAGGGGGTCGAACCCCAGGGAAAGAGGGGACACTAGAGCTTAAGCGGTGTTTCTTATGTTCCTAAAGAGGAGACTATGGTTTAAGGGTTTAAAATGGATTTTGGTTTGATTACACTAAGCAAGCAAACAAGTAAAGGCAATATGAAAACTAGATTACCAAAAACTAGGTTATCCTAGGCAAGTTAGGTCTAAGCAACTAGATTAAGCAAGCACCTAAACAAGAGCAAGACGATCTACACTACTCTAGCAAGATAATTAGCAACTAAGAACTAAATTAAACACTAAAGCAAGCAAGAATCTAGATTAACCCTAACTAGCAAGACTAAGAAATTAGTTATAAGAAACAAAGCCAATTAATCTAAACTAGCATTAACAAGCAAGAAGATTAAGGTGGGTTTCAAGTAATGGATTGGGTAGGTGGGACGTTTAGGAAGGTGATTTGATATTAGTTGGGGATGTCAACATGGCATGCAAATATCACAACTCAACCTAGATTACCAAGCCAAACAACAAGGCAAGTGCTAGTAAAATGTACCATATACTACTAGTTGGAGAACTAGGGTTAGGTGTAATTCTAGTAGGAGTTGTCAGGTCTAGGTTTCTAGGGTAAGTGGTTTTAAGGAAATTGAGAGCCAATGGTAGGAATGGGAGTAGAGATGAGGGTTTTTCACCTCATGCTACTAGCCATCTAGACTTTAGAAAGATCTAGGCAATTGCACTAATCACACTTACACTAGCTACTTAGATCTCACACTCACTTGTAGAGGGAGGGATATGTATGTAGGAAAAAAGGGGGCTATCTAGGGATCCACTAATTGGACCTAGGATCCATTCCTAAGATTACTACATACATTCCAATTCCTCCTAGAAGCTAAATGTCATCAAACATCACAAAGCAAGCAATTTATGTTTAAGAGAAAAAACCACATGCAAGATAATGGAAAATGAGATAGAAGCAAAGGCAACAATCATAGAATGAAATTATGTTAATTAAAAATTAGTCTCCCCCAACATGGTATCAAAGTCACATTTTTACCCCAAACAACCTACCACTAGGGGCTTAGCTAGACATAATCAAAGAAAAGGCAAAAGAAAGGGGAAGAAGGGGATAAGACTTCATGGAGCTCAAAGTAGATCTTCCTTCTTCACCTCGTAGATGATGTAGGGTGACCACCTTCCTCCAAGATGGATGATGGGCATGAAAATGGAAGGGGTTATTGTAGAAAACCTAGGAAACTAGGTTTCTACGGTGGAAATGGTGGGTGGAGAGCATAAATGTAAAGGGATTGCAATGAAAGCTCAAGAGTGGATGGAGAGGAGTAATGGAAGCTGGGGGAGTGTAATCTCCATGGTGTGGCCACCACCTATCTATATATAGGTGGTGGGGAAGCACTAAGGTAAGTAGGGGCAAAGTAGGAAAAATACTAGTGAAAATGGGTAGGGTTAGGTGGTCACCACGGTCGTGTTGAGGTTCCACGGCCGTGGTATGGGTTGCATGGCACGGTCGTGGGCTATGGAATGACTGAGGTGGGAAGTGAAGTGGAAATGATAAGTATGTATGGTGGCCATGGCCGTGGCAGGGTGCCACATTTGTGGTGGGTAGGGGGTACCACAGCCGTGTGGGGGTACCACGGCCGTGTTGGAGGAGGAGGCCATGGGCGAGGTAGATTGGAGGTCGTCATGTCTTCAGTTCACCATGGGCGTGGGGAGTGCCACGGGTGAGGTGGTATTCAACGGTCATGACTGTGGTTATGGCCATGACTGTGGTCATTCATGTGTAAAATGGACCACTTCCCTATTGATTTTGGGGATCCTTGTGCATAAATTACCACGTGCGAGTTGGAGTGTGCTGGCCACAACCGCTCTGGGGGCCATGGCCGTGGGGTCTTCATTGACCACGACTATTTTGAGCTCCACGGCCGTGGTCATTCATGTGTAAATTGAGCACATTCCCTGTTTATTTTGGAGCTCTTTGTGCATAAATTACCATGACCGTGGTGGATGTATCACGGTCGTTTTGGGCCTTTTAGTGCTGATCTTTACTTCATCTTCTTCATATAGCCTCCTTTTGCTATGAATTGCTCTTGTGCATCCAATGGCAGCTCGGGGAAGAGGTACATCCACTCTTGGGGTGTAAGACCCCATAGACATCCTTCATCTCTCTCCCATACATCAATGCATGCATAAGTGCCCTGAGATACACACAAAAGGAGGCATAAGTGCATTTATCATAAAAGATCACATTGAGGGGAATAACTTGTAATCTAAACTATTTATATGTGATTATCATGCAAAAAGGCACAAGATGGAGCCCTAAAATAGGGCTGCATCACCACCCCAAACTTAAAACATACTTGTCCTCAGGTATGCTCCAACTTAATCTCTCTCTTCAATTTCTTTCAATAAACAAGAGTGACAAATGCATAGCAAAAGATAATTATTGACTAAATGGTCTTAAAAGTGACTAATTGCATGTGTTCCACCTCTCTCCTCTCCTCTATCACATACCAATCATGAAATGAGCACTGGGTATACAAACTTCAAATATAAAGCGTAGAATACACAAGTTTTCAATATGTCCTTCATATCATTCTGGGTAAACCGTCTTATGTTGGCGTTAATCAAAGATGACTAGGAGTGTTGTTTCACTTTCATGCATTCCATCTTATGTTTCAAACCACACCAAATGACCCACATGGCTCTACAAAAGGGTAAAATGAGCTAGATTTGATGTTTTATAGCCCAATGAGTATGAAAAAGGAAGAAAGGATTGCAGATAGATTTTTGGAGTGCTTTTACAAACTCATCTTTTCTTTATTTACATGCTCTCAAATAAGAGTATATTTTTATATTCTTTTTGCTTTTTCTCTTCTTTTGCCTTTGGTGTAGATAGGGTATATGCAGGATAGAGTGAAGCGAGGAGATGTAGATATGGCTACCCCAAACTTTTAGAGGTGGCCAAGGATAAATATGTGCTCTAAGGCATCCTTTCACGAGGCGGAGAGGTATGAAGATAGTGAAAGAAGAGTCGGGTCAAAGAAGGGTCATTAGTGAGTACTCCACATAAGATTTCCTGCATGAAAACTAATCCAACACTTCATCAAATGATATCACACCACATGATTGAACAACATGAAATTTACATTTATATCAAGTGGTTCCATATGCTCTAAGCTTTTATAGCTTGCTCAATTCACAATTCAACTAAAACATTCACAAACTTGAGAGAAGTGGTGCACATGTAAAAAGTCAACAATCAAGACCACATAGCAATAAAATCTAAGAAAACGTCATGCATTTGTAAAAGACCAAAATTTTCATCTCAATACATTGGATATTAAGTTAAAACATGCTTTTAGGCAAGAATATCTAAATTTGGGAAAAATTGGCCAAAATGGTGCCAATTTACAATCAATCACATCTAAACCTATATTTAGGGAATTTAAAGCATAAAACAAAAAAATCTAATTTAAAACACACAAAAATTACTAAAAACTACATGAGAATGCAATGCATGGCATGGAGAGCAAAAAGAGCAAAATTTTGAAAAATTACGCAAAAATGCATGAAAATTAAACTACATGTATGCATGAATGCTATCAGGAAGAAATCTAAACTAATAAGAGAGAAAACAAGCAATTCCAAAAATTAGGTAAGATAGGTGCAAAAAAAATGAGAGATCCAGATAGGGTGGTGCATACCACCCTACCACCCCAAACTTTTGAATCATGCTGTCCTCAGAATGAAACTCAAGTTTAGGGATAGTAGGGTGAAGATCACGGCTGGTGTTGTGAAGCAAAGGGCAAGTCTCCCTACAGTGGCTGATCAAGATGGTCTGGCTAGTGCTACTGAGGAGGTGGAGGTCCTGGACAGGCTGGAGGGAACTGGTAGTAATGGCCTCAATAAGCATCTTGAGGGGGAGAGTAGGTCTCCTAGTATCCCGAAATACCACCCCAAAAGTCTTCAGCCCATTTAGAGTTTCTCTGTGCCTACACATGGTGGTAGTGGTACAATTGGTTGACATGTTGATGCATTTGTTGTTGGTCCTACCACATGTGCTGCTGAACTAGTTGCATGTTTTGATGTGTCTTCTGGATGCCTTCAAGCTGTGCATGGATGGATGGCATATCATATGCATTCACTGAAGGCTCCTAAAACTGGGATGTTGCCTCATCACTTCTTCTTACCCTTCGGGGATTTCTTCTTTGTTTTCCTCCCTCTTCTTCTTGTTGATGTGCATTTGATTCTGCTATTTATTCTTCTTGTGCAATAGGGGGGTTGAAGTCTTCCCGAGGGTTGGCTTGCTCCCATCTATTCATCTTGTTGTGTAGTAAGTCGGGGACCCCCAAAATAGAGAGGAGAGGGGTAGCATGATAGGGAAGCTCAAGAATTTTTTGTGATGCTATGGATTTCACATTGTATATCAACTTCTTATTGTTTTATTGTAATCATCTGAGAGTGAACAAGATACTTCATATTGACAAATTGAGCCCCCTCTTCCTCTTTAAGACCAGTAACATCAAAACCTAGGGCAATGACAATTGAGGTCACAATCCCTCCCATGATGAATGGAGTTCTTCTTTTGAAGGGTATTGTCCTCAAGTGATCAATCAAAAGTGACCCTAAGTTGATATGTTGTTCTTCAACTATATCATACATCACCATGAGGTCCTTTTGTGAAATGTTGCCTTGATTATCATACCTCCCTAAAACGATGTTGGCAATGCCTTTCTACACATATCTGATCAAGGGGCTGTTGATGCACATAGTCTTGGACTTGCCAGCTGTATATTTTTGCTATGCTATCATGGCGTGCCAGAATTTAGCATAGTCCAAGTCAACCTCTATCTCAATTAAGCCATCACTCATTTTTTTGACTTCTTGAGGGTCCTTTGCAAAGATACAATTTAGTTTCAAAGCAATCAATGTGTGAATTTTGTTGAACATTGCGAACTTGATAGCTTCCTCCCCTTTGACCTTGATCTTCTCTAATGTGGCAAAAAATTACTGAGTCAACTCCACATATGTGGTTTGTGTTGTGAAGAGAACCTTCCACAAACTGACTCGCTCCAACCTCCTTACCACATCTTCTTTGATTCCCAGGTCTTCAATTACCTTTTCACACCCATATCTAGTGGAGATAACACTCCTAGACATGCACTCGGGGTAGATGGATGTGATCTACATCTTCCTCTATCCTATGCCATATGTTGTTCCCTCAGGATCTTTGCCAAACCCCTTCAGTCTATCTGCCTCCAAGTATGCCAGAGTGTCTTTTGGCTCAGAATCCATTTCCTCTTCAATAGTATCATCATCATCATCATCTTCTTCTTCAACTCAGTAGGATCTTAACCCCAAGCTTGTGTCAAGATTTAACAGTACTTGTTGCTCGGGGTATCGTCATGGTTGATCCTCTTCTTCTATCATCAATTGTCACCTTGCTTGCGGCTACTACTGCGGTCTCTCCCCCAATGAGGAGGTAGAGTGGTGTGCTGGTGTGGTCCTTGGAGGCAGCCTTGATGAAGATGGGGCTGCAGCTCCCTTGCCCCACTTTTGGAAGGTTATGACCTCTGGGTCAACCTCATTGATCATGTCGTTGATGTTGTCCTCCGATGCTTCCTCCTCCTCCTCTTCCCTATATGTCTCGTCTGTGATGTGGTGGCTGGCGGATGACCGGGTATGGGATGCACTCACAAACATCAAGTGGGGGACTGATTGGGAATGGAATTGGATGGTGAGGGAGTGTGGGAAGGCATGGAGACTTGGGAAGAGGCTCTCTTGGTGTGCACCTTGCCTCCGGTGACCCCTTCTTAACTACCTTGGTAATTCCCTTCTTTTTTTTGGATATGGGGGTGGTGGTATGGCTGTGAAATTTGGATTTTTGTGGAGAAGGCCAAATGGAGGTTGATTGATGGGTGGAATAGGTTAGGATGGTTTCTTGGATGATGGAGGATGGCTTGGTTGGAGGTTTTGGGTGAAAATGGGTGGATTTTGGTGAGTTTTTGTGTGGGGCAGCTGTAGGTGAGGTGGAGAACAAAAATGGAGATGGAGGCTCGATTGGTGGAGTGGGGTGGAAACGATAAAGGGAGAGGTGGTGGAGGTGTAGAAAGTGATTTAAGGTCAATTTCTTGGAGGATTTGGGTTGGAGAAGCAAGTTTGGGAGTGATGGGGGCAGAGCATGTTGCCACAACTATTCTGGAGTTGAGAAAATGAGTTTTCAAGTGATAGGGGTCGTGGTGTTTTGTGGGGTTCAAGTGAAAAAATGTGTGGGGTCGGGTCCCGCCACGGTCGTGGTGGGGGTTTGGTAGCACGGCCGTGGCAGGTGTCATGATCATGGTGGGGGTGGAGACGGATGTAGATCGACCCTCACCACGGTCTTAGTGGGCACCACGACCGTGGTGTGCTCCTCCCGCCTCGGCCGTGGTGGTTCACCACGACCGTGGCCATTCATGTACAAAATATCCTTCATCGCTGTAATTCCTTTGAATTTTTGCATTTAATTCACCATGACCGTGGTGGTCACCATGTCCATCTTGCCTTCATGTCGCCAAGACCGTGGAGGTGGCCATAGCCGTGTTGTTCAGCATGTGCCATGGTCATTTTGTTCTCCACGACCGTGCTCATTCCTTCACAAATTTGGTGGAATTATTGTAACTTTCTTGAGGTTTTGCACTTAAATTACCATGGCAGTTTTGAGGCACCACGGCTGTGGTGGTTCTTCATACAGTAGTACTTTGTTAACTAAAAATTTGAAAATTTTGATATCTTTGCAAAAAATTTGATTCTTGGCCACATTTCAACTTCAACAACCATGACTTTCCCTCTCTATCTCTCTCTTCAACCTGTTACCTGCATCTCATCAAAACTCAAACAAAAACTATCAAGCGCAAGTGTGCGTGTGTGTATTTCATGGAAAAGAAAACAAAAGTATCAAAAAGTGAAGGTTGGGTGAAAAAGTTCCCAAACCTAGGTGGGTTGCCTCCCACTAGTGCTAAATTTTACTCCCTCAACCAGGCTTATTGATTCTTGAAGTCATTTATCCTCATGGGATTCCCAAAGCATCTTTGAAGTAAATGTCTCTCTCATGCGCATTCAAGCACATCTCCTCATCAACATGATGTTCCTCCACTAGAATCACGATATCAAAACTTTGATTAGCTTTGTCCGGACCTACTTCCACAACTGATTTCAGCCTTTGACCATTCATGGTAAATTCTTTAGCTCATTCTTCCTCACAAATCAACACAGCTCTGAATGGATACACCTTTTTTATTAGATAAGGCCCTTCTCAATCTAGACTGGAGTTTTCTAGGAAAGAACTTCGTCCTTGAGTTATACATACATACCCATTTTCTGGGCTCAAAGTCTTTCTTCTTGATCGTCTTATCATGTAGAAACTTTGTTCTCTCTTTGTAGCACTTGGACATTTCATAAGCTTCATGTCTCATATCCTCTAATTCATTCAGCTAAAACTTTCTCTTCATCCCGACATTCTCTCCATCAAAATCCATGGCTTTCAAAGCCCATAATGCCTTATGTTGCATCTCAACCGGTAGATGACAACTTTTACCATACACAAGCTTGAATGGTGTGGTGTCAATTGGGGCTTTGTATGCAGTCCTATAAGCCCATAAAGCCTCATTGATACGTAATGACCAATCCTTGCAGTCTGGTCTCACCATCTTCTCTAGGATGAGCTTTATCTCCTGATTGGCTAACTCAACTTGACCACTTGTTTGGGGGTGGTAAGGAGTAGCCACACGATGATTCACTCCATGTTTCTTAAGCAAGCCTTTGAAAGTGCGATGGATGAAGTGACTTCCCTCATCACTAATCATTGCTCTTAGAATACCAAACCGGCTAAAGATATTTGATTTCATGGTCACACACCACTTTGTGATCATTTGTTCTAGTTGCAACATCCTCAATCCACTTTGACACGTAATCCATGACAACCAAAATGTAGACATATCTGAAAGAGGGAGGAAAAGGACCTATGAAGTCAATCCCCCAAACATCAAACACCTCCACCACAAGAATGGGTGATAGAGGCATCATGTCTCTCTTATATATAGTGCCCACCTTTTGGCACTTCAAGCAGCAATTGCAAAATTCATGAGCGTCTTTAAACAAGGAGGGCCAATTGAATCCACTTTGGAGAACCTTGGCAGCCATGTACTTCCTGCCAAAATGGCCTCCACACACCCCAAAATGACACATAGATAGAATCTCTTGCTGCTCCATCTCCGGAACACATCTCTGAATAAGTTGGTCGGGGATATTTGAAAAGATGAGGATCATCCAAAACATAATTTTGACCATAGAAAACAACCTTTTGCTTTCCTCCCTTATCCATGTGCTTGGTACCCTTCCACTAGTTAAGAAGTTAGCTATGTGTTTACACCATGGCCTTTGAGTTGATGAGAGTAGGAAGAGTTTCTCATGCGGCATTGTTTCTTTGATTCTACTTGTATCATCAAAGGGTGCTTCAATTCGGGAGAGATGGTCGGCAGCTGAATTTTCCACTCCCTTCTTGTCTACAATCTCAATATCAAATTCTCGAAGTAACAAAATCCACCAGAACAACCTTGGCTTTGAGTCTTTCTTTGCCATGAGATACTTCAATGTGGCATAGTCCATGTATATCACTACCTTATTTTGTAAAAGATATGATCGAAACTTGTCAAGAGCAAAGATGACTGCAAGCAACTCTTTTTCTGTAGTCATGTAGTTCCTTTGTGCTTTGTCTAGAGTCTTGCTAGCATAATAGATGGCGTGCGAAATCTGGCCAATTCTTTGACCCATCACAGCCCCCACTACCATTTCGGATGCACCAGTCATGATCTCAAATAGTAAAGCGAAGTTTGGGGGCTGCATTATATGAGCAAAAATGAGCATTTCCTTCAAGTGGTTGAAGGCTTCAACACACTTGTCATCAAAGTGAAATTTAACATCTTTTTCCAACAAATGACATAGAGGTCTTGAGATTTTGCTAAAATCCTTGATGAAATGATGATAGAAGCTTGCATGTCTCAAGAAAGATCGAACATGTCTTAAGGTAGAAGAAATGGTGAGAGTAGAAATGAGGCCCACCTTGGCCCTATCAACCTCAATACCATATTTTAAAACTCTGTGGCCTACAACGATGCCTTTAGGTACCATGAAATGGCTCTTTTCACAAGATAGCACGAGGTGAACCTTGACTCATATCTCAAGAATGACAGCCAAGTGGAGAAAACACTCATCAAAGGTTAAACCAAAAACTGAGAAATCATCCATGAACACTTCAAATGACAAATCAAGCATATAGGCGAAGATTGAGGTCATGTATCTTTGAAAAGTGGAAGGGGCATTACACAACCCAAATGGCATTCTACGGTAAGCAAAAGTACCACTAGGGCAAGTGAATGTTATCTTTTCTTGGTCCGCGGGATGCACAACAATATGGAAGTACCCGAAGTATCCATCAAGAAAGTAGTAGAAATTTTGCCCTACCAACCTCTCTAGAATCTGATCAAGAAATGGAAGAGGATAGTGATCCTTCTTAGTCTTCTCATTGAGCTTCTCTCTAGAATCTGATCAAGAAATGGAAGAGGATAGTGATCCTTCTTAGTCTTCTCATTGAGCTTTCTATAGTCTACACACATTCTCCATTTGGATTGTTCTCTAATCGGCATCATCCCACCATCAACATTCTCCGCCACTGTGATCTCACCTTTCTTTGGTACAACCTGGATGGGACTCACCCATGTGCTATCAGAAATCAGATAAATAATCCCAGCATATAGCAACTTCACAACCTCTTGAGTCATAGCTTCCTTCAATTTTGGGTTCAAACACCTTTGCATTTGGTGGGCTGGCCTTGCATCATCCTCCACATAGATCCTATGCACACAAATGGAGGGGTCAATACCCCTCAAATCAGCAATGGACCATCCAATGGCCTGAATGTTCTTCTTTAGGACTTTCATCAATGCCTCTTCTTGTTCCAAAGAGAGAATGGAAGAAATGATCACCAGGAGGGTGTCATTGGAGCCTAGAATAGCATACTTCAATCCTTAGGGGAGTGACTTGAGTTCAAGAGTTAGAGGTTCTTCAATGGCTCAGAAATTGATGGGAGGTCCTCGCTTACAACCACCAAGGCTAGCTCGTTCACTTCATCCTCTTCATCATCATCATCGGGAAACTCAACAATGGTCTCTAAACCTCTACCTTGAGTGGCAGTCTGAATCCATGCAGGTAGGCACTCCTCCAAAATCTCATCAAGACATTCAACAAGATAGCAATCTTCTTCTATGGCGCCTATCACCTCAACTATAGCTGAAGACTTGAAGATGTTCAACTGGATCTTCATGTGCATGAATGTCACATACATGATCCTAGTTCTCATGTAGATCATGGCGTCAGTTGTATCTAAGAAGGGCCTCCCCAAGATGATATGTACTCTTCTTGTGTCTTTTTCCATATCTGGCACAATGAAGTCAGCAGGCAAGAATGTGGAAGTCTCGTCATCAAGTCTAACTAGCACATCATAAACACGCCCTCTAGGCATCTTCACTGATCGGTCAGCCAACTCTAAAGTGCAATGAGCTGGACCTAATTGTCCCATTTGGATCTCGACAAACACATCATATGGCATCAAGTTCACACTAGAACCCAAGTCTAGAAGGGCTTGGTCTATGCGGTGTGCCCCAATGTAGCATGAAATGATGGGAGCACTGGGGTCTTTCCTCTTTCTCAGCATGGTGTGTTGTAGAATCGAGCTCACTTGGTCGGTGAGCTTGACCTTCTTGGGCATTCTCTGTGTTGTCTTTCTTTTAAAAGTGCACAAATCTTTCAGAAACTTAGCATAGGAAGGGATTTGCTTGACCGCATCAAGCAAGGGAATGCTTATATTCACTTGTTTGAAAGTTTCCATGATATCTTCAGTATGTTTCTTCTCTCAACAGAAGGCTCCTTAAAAGCATCAGGAAATGGGGGAAGTTTGGCTCCCAAACGGCTCAGATCAATAGAATCATCAACTGGAATCACATGAATCATGATATAACTGCTCGGTGTCATGGTATCAACTCTAGTTTCTGTCACAGTATCATCACTCTGGATCTCAGTATCAACCTATCTGATCACAATATCACCTCTATCCTCACAGGTTGCACTATCAACAATAGTATCACGGGGCTGCTCTAAAGTCTGACCATTCCTCAAAACAGTCACTGCCTTCACATGCTCATGGGTAGAGGAGGAGGAAACTTGTGGATTTGGTTGTGGCTGTTGAGGTGGTGGTGGTCTTTGGTGGGGTGAGTTGGGATTTTGAAGGATGAATTGTGGTTGCGGTTGTTGTTGTGGTTGTCATTGTTGTGGATGGGGGTGATATTGAGGAGGGGGATGTTGGTATGAGTGAGGTGGAGGTGGAGCATATTGATAGTTGAGAGAAGATTGAGGAGGTGGTGAAGCATAGGGATTTGGTGGTGCTTGATATAAAGGTGGAACATATGAACTTTGAGAATTTTCCATGAAAGTGCCATCATTGTTCAGATTTGGCATTGGTTGAGATGGGAGTCTTCCTTCCTCCCTCCTAAAAAGTGAAAAAGATATTTGGTCCAATCTTTGCCCAAGATGGTTAATGGACTACCCATGAGAGGATACATCTTTCTTTACCTCATCCAAACTTCTCAATCTTCTAAGCACTTCGTCTTCAAATTTTGAGCTATACCTTGGCCTTGGCTGCCCTTATCATTGACCATCTTCATTTTGTTGTTTCCATGAAAAATTAGGATGGTTTCTCCACTCAGGAGTGTAAGTGTTGGACATAGGACCTTGGTTGTTCCGATTGCAAAAAGAGTGCAAAGCATGGACTTCCTCTTCTTCAACTTCAACCGCCATGGTGGATTGACTACAAGAACCTCTAGCTTGGCTTTTCATCATATTCATCATGTCTGCCATCATATTCATCATGTCTTCCATCATATTCATCATGTCTGGGTTGGCGGCGGTGCAGGTTGGAGCTATGGGAGGAGGTAGAGGGGTGTAGTTCCAACTACACTATTCCCCTTTAGTAGAAACCTGATGGTGAGAATTTTTATCAAGGTGTTCAAACAATGGCCACGATTCCTCAGGTGGCTTCACCATAAATGTGCCTCCACATGACGAGTCAACATTGTTATGTCTTAACTCTTCAAGCCCGATGTAGAAAGCTTGGACCAGCTACCACAAGGGTACCTCATGATGAGGGCACTCACGCAGGAGCTTCTGGAATCTTTCCCACGCCTCATGGAAAGGTTCATTTTCCTTTTGGGAAAAGGTGGTGATGCATCTTCGCATGTGAGTCAACTTGGCAATTGGAAAGAACTTCTTGAGAAACTCATTTTTGACCACATTCCACGTCACTAGATCCGGATTTGAAATGTACCATTCTTTGGCCTTCTCCTTTAGAGAGAAAGGGAAGAGTGTCCTCCAGATGGAGTCATCGGTGGTAGAGGGGGTGCAGAAGGTGGAATAAGTCTCAAGGAAGGCATCAATATGATGGTAGGGATTTTCATTCTCCATCCCACAATAGGTAGGGAGGAGTCCAAAGAGTACGGGTGGAATGGAGAACTGTTGACCCCACATTTGGTCAACAAGGGTGGCAATGGGGGAATTTTTGTGAGAACCCGTTACACTAAATGAGATTACTCAAAACATAAAACACAACCGATCATTAATTAATCACATACCCAAAAATATGGGTAAATTAAAACTAATTTTCAACGTCAGCGCCTGCTCAGAAACATTTGCATAAGAGCTCAACATCTTTCTTATATCCATACTATGCCAAGAATTTGATACAAATTGGTCTATTGCCTTAGCCACAACATATATACATAGGAGAACAATATTCATATATGTCACACAAACAAGCATTAACATGCTAACAAAATTCTGATTCGTTTGAAATACCATATACAAACTTTTTCTGCCCGGACCTGAGAGTACAGGGACGACTCTAGGACACAATAGACATCTAATCAACTTTATCAAAGATTCATTACTATATCTCCTCTTTGCCGCCACATGTTTGTTTTTGTCACTTCAGATTACCTAAAAAGATGTGGCAAACCACAAGGGTGAGACCCATGTCCCAGCAAGAGATATAACCTCCAACAACGCTTATTGATTATAACATTTTAAATAATAGATAACTAAGCAGTTGGAATATTTAATAATCAATTGAACAGATTGAACCGTTCAAGTATACTAAACAAATTAAGCAAATCATCTTAGCAACAAGTATGATCATCAATGCATATATAGATAACAAATATATCCATTTCTATAGATAGATATCTACTCAAATATGATCAAATTGCATCTAATACCAATAATTATCATTAATCTGACTATCATCATATTCCTTGCTAACAGTACAAGAAATGTAGTAGCATAAGCATCCCCGACATCATGAATATGTCTAGTAACATAACATGGCTATCAATATTGGCATCTCAAATAAAGTGAACAGATCTATATCATAAGCAGAACTAATATCATAGCACAATTAACTATATAGGCATGATTACTAGTTTAAACATTTATAATTACATAGGCATGGCTAGAAATATTAAACATAGCTAGAAGCATCATCTTAACCATCAGTGTCAGTATATTTGACAACATAAGCATAACTACAACATAAGAATATCTATTATCTCTAATTGTACTATACATGATCTCAATGAAAAGAAAACAAACAAGGGTTATCATCCAGTTATATATAACCCTAAATAGATAAGCTACACAGCTATCTTACATCTTTTATTATTATGCCCTGAGGAATGAGGATACCACTCAAAATCCAACTGACCACTACTAAGTCAAAATCAGTACCATACAAGATATAGGAAGAGCCAAACTCCTAAGATCTTCTCTGCCCCTGGTCAGTACAGGTCCGCCACAATGACACATGATGTCAAGCTGCTAATATCCTACTCTATCCTTGGTACATGTCACGACACTAGTGAAAAAAAGGTGGGTACATGTTACAACCCCAAATTTTGGGTTTATTTGGTGAGAAATGTAATTTCTCATATTAAAGATATTTGAACAAATAAAGATATAATTTGCTTCAAATAAATGGATTTCGTTTACAATAGCCTTGATGTTTGTGTTGTGGGCTTTATTGGCTATTGGGCCCAAATAACAAGGAAATTCAATTAGTAAATGGATAATTGAATTTTTAAGAAAAGAAATATGTAGAAACCTCTAGAAGGTAAATCCAAAGAGGATTTCGTACCTCTTAGGTTCCTTGGGTACCAAGGAGACCAAGGTTGCAAAAAGAAAGTAATAAGAAAAGAAAAGATTAATTAAGTATTTCTTTATTAAGAAAGAAATTGAAAACAATGATAAAATATGGAAAACAAGTGAAAAGAGGTATAATTGAGTAATCCTTAGTGGAATTTCATATTCCAAGGATTCCTAATGATAAAAGGAATACCAATGAGGAAAATAAGAGAGAAATAAAGAGAAATCCTCAAAAGAAAATATTTTAATAAGAAACCAACATAATAATGAAAAATAATGCATTTAGATGCATCTAGAAGGATAGTGAGTATCCAATAAAAAGAATTTCGAAATCTTTGAGATTCTTGGGATCCAAGGAGTCCCAATAAAGGGGAAGAAAGAGAAAATACCTATAAAAGAAAATAAGAGGATAATGGGATGCATTATTAATGTATTATGCGGTATTGCTAAAAAGTGAGTAATTTCCATTAAAAGAAAGAAATGAAAATTCGTGCCTATGGATTAAAAGCAAGGATAAAAAGATTAGGTGAGAGGAATTTCGATTTCCTATCCATCCAAGAAATAAGAATATCAAAGAGGTTACGAGGAGAGAGAAGGAATACTTCTCCTTGAAGGAATATGATTCCTATTTAGAAAGAGACACTTTGACTCGTGTTAAGCCAACCTATGGCTTTGTTGACCCTCCCCTATATAAGGGGGTAAGATTTGGGATCGAGTCCAGAGGGAGTCCATGCAACTATATATCTCTTCTTCACCTTCTTCACCGAAACCCTAACCTCAAGGGTATAGTTTTAACCCTACAGCCACGAGGGCCTTGGTGTCGTCCTAATGAAGGCATGCAGTACCTTTGACGGCCTGAGGACGATCAGGCAACATTTCATTGCTCCTGCATCTGCGCAAGACCGTCGGAGGGCTGCATCTTGCAGGCCCAAGCACTGCACCCCCGACCATCTGGGACTCCGACCGCAGCATGGGCGGGTGCGGAGGAGGTCGCTGGAGATGGTAGGGCCATCCCTGATGGCCGACGGAGTCCAAGGAGGAGTGGATGGGCAGCGTTCGGCCCTGACCTAGAAGCAGCGGCAGGGAAGACGCAAGGAAGAAGATGAAGTCGTAGTTGGACAAAAATGCCCTCCGCGGGCTAAAGGCGCGCACAACTTAGCCAAGGGCATATTGGTAATTCGGTTATGATTTCAAACAGCAACGTATTGCATGGAGGAGGCCGACGTGGCAGCCCCTCATTGGCCCAAAATAGGTAATTTTACAAAATTTGTATCTCCCTAACAGTAGCAAGGATGATTATGCATAAAATATGAAACTTGCTCAGAAAAATGAGGGGAATCCATTAAAAATATAATTGAAGCTTGATTCCTCTTGCAATTCGAAAAGTAGTGTAATTTATCAACTTTAATGTATTAATGCTTAAAGGACCCTATTTTGAGTTGATTAATTTATTTAATAGGGTTTAATGAATGATTAGAGTTGATGTTAACCTGTTAAATGTAAAAAGGTATATTATGTTCAAAAAGGAAGAACTTTGCACATGATTAGTCCAATTTAGAGTTTAAGTACATAAAAATGCTTGAAAATTTGAAAAGGACATAAAGTTATCATCTTTAATGATTTAATTAAGGAAAAACCCTTAGATTTGATAGATGAACTTAATGATGTTATTTGGATAATACAAGATGATATTAACCTGTTATTAATAAAAGTGAATATAGGATCTAAAAAGATGATCTTTTTATAGAATTGGCTTAATTTAGGGTTTCATGCATGCTTATGCATTAATGAGCTTGAAAACCCTAATTTAGGAGAATATGTCTTCTAATTGGTTTAATTGTTCAAATCCATCAATAAATGGGGATATGATGATCCTAAGTCAATTTGGGTATAAAGGACTATTAAAATGGATAGTTGAGCAATTAAGGTTCATATAAATGGAAAAGAGTATTTTAGGGTTTGTTGACCTAAAAGGGATAGAGTTTGAGAAATTAATCTTAGAAACCCTAATGAATATTAATGAAACCTTAATGTGGATTAGAAACCCTAGAAAGTGAATCCAAGTCAATAAAGTATATTCTTGATAAAGTGTGTAATAAATAGAGTACATATTCTTTTCAGGAATTACGTGATGATTGAATTACTTGCTTGGATCTATTGATTGGCTTGATTGCATATACATGAAGTATATGTTGAATATTCTGCATGACTCATCAAATTAGGTATGTGGTTATGCTTATGAATAATCACTCTAGTTTCACGGTGATTCCCGAAGTTTTAATCGGTTGCTTAAAAATAACTGTTGGATGTTTATTTATTTCATGCAACTATAAAGTGAATATGATTATCACTATAAATGTGCATATATAACTGACTAGATCCGGGTCCACCTCTATTGCTTTGAAAAGGCTAAGAAAAAAGGGTAATCCTAGAGCAAGGTCTAGGTTACCGAGAGTTAGAAACTGGGCTACCTACGTGTAGTGCCATGAGACTCATTAGCCTGCCATGAGTTAAGGAGTGGGCTATTTACGAGTAGTGCCATGTGACTCAACCCTAGAAATTAGTTCACTTATAGGTGGATCATGAGGGGTTTAATGGGGACAACACAGAGGATAGGGTACCCTTGGATCGCAGAGTTATATTTAAAACGTAATCTTGGTTGTTACATGATTAATTGAATGATTACATTGTTAACGTATTTACATAATTATTGTTTCCCCCACATACCAGCTTTGGCTGACTGACGTTTTGTTTGTCGGCGTTTTAGGTACAAGCCAAAAGGACAAACAATAAATCATCATATTGTGAAATACATGAAGTAAAATACAAGGAGGATTAGTTAGAGTAGAATCCTTAAGTGGATAGAATTTTAGAGATCCAAGTTTTCAAAAAGGTATGCAAAAATTTATTTTCTTACAGCTTTTCAGTATAGTATGTTAAAATTTGATAACTATTCTTGGTTAATTGCCGAACCTTTGATCCGGAAGTTATGGGTGCGGCTTCGACCTCTCGCTCTCCCTTAATTGGGGGTTATCGGGAGGTGGGGTCGTAACATTTGGTATCAGAGCTTAGGTTCCTCAGTTAACCATTAATAATTATTAAGTTTTACAAACTCCATAGAACCCAAGGAAGTTATTAGAGGATTATCCGAAAGACGGAGGTGTCTAGAAAAGGATCACACCCGGGGGCTGGCAATATTTTCCTCTGCACCGCTAGTCGGAATACGAGGACTCCCGGATCCGTGTGACTGCCTAGCCAAAGTCTTAGGGTATGAATCGAAATAAGACACCTTTATGACTTTCTCATCTTATTCATCCCTTCTCATCACAAATTCTATTAAGGACCTTAAGGATCAGGGTTTTCCCTCTTCTCCTCACCCTCTTGAGGTATGGGTAAGATTAATAAGGTCTAAGGAATCCTCCATCAAATTAATGAAAAGCATGTAATTAAGATGTCATGGACATAAGCTTAATAGAGTAAGCGTAAACTAAAGAATAGATACATGCTTAGGTCGTATGACATAAGTTGTCATGTCCTCAGAAGAGACCTGAGGCTAGACCTTCTTGTCAGGAGGATAAGTTAGTCTTGGAGATAGAGATCTCCATTGCAAGTAGAGACCTGACACATCCTCTGAGGATGATGATAACCCTAACCCTAAGTGAAGGTTAGAGAGAGATGAGTTGGACCTGGTGTTTGAAAGGACATGCCTTTGGGATGCCATATGATCCATGGGTGACCTAGCACCTTTGGCAACCCAACCCTGGGAAGGGTCGTGCATGTTAGGTTAAATGATAGCTCCTTAGATGATGATGTTAGTGAAGGGCCTTAGAAACCCTATGGGCTTGTGCAAGTAGGGTATAGCTGGCATATAGGGCACGTCATAGTGCTGATAGTAGGATGAAACCCTGGATAAGGAATCATGATGGAGCATAAAGGGTTATGGATGATCTTGAGCAAACATAAGTTTGAACCTAGGCTTCACCCATGTAGAGGATGCTTTTGAGGTTGAACCTTCATGAAGAGAGGACCTCTAATGGTGAGGTTGGTTGTAGGGTTAGCTCTAGAGAGAGAAAGAGTAGGAAACCCCTCCAAGAAGGTTGGGAAGCCTAGACTCTAAGATTTGAAGTATAGTGGGGAGTTGAGGATTATGCGTCTGAAATGGATGATAGTGGTTGCCTCATGATCGATCCCTGGAAGTTGATGATATCTTAGTTGCCTTTAGAGGGACCAAACCCTAGAGAGAGAAGATGAAACTTCTGGTACCTATGTACCTACAGTATAGGTGTTTACCTTCTGAGGTAGGAAGAAGAGTTCCTTAGACCTAGAAAGGTTTAGTAACATGTTATGAGGCCTTGTACCTTGTTGGTTGTCCTTCAGGAGGACCCAACTCTAAGTGTTGCTCGAGTTGAAGGATGACAAGGAGTGCATGTCATGCCTTTTGCAGGCTTGGTTCGTAGTTAAGAGACAGAGCATGTAGTTGGACACCCAAAGTGAACCAAGGGTTCCTGAAATAAGAGGGGAAGTGGTATACCTAATGTTCATGATGAGAATTAATTTGCCATAGTTTCAAGCATGGTACGCCTCATGTATGAAGGAAAAGGGAAGCCCCTTAAGTTTAAGGTATGTTTGATGAACCCCTCATAACTAGGTTGATGATAAAGGAAAGTATGATCTTGATCCAGCATCGAGGAAAGAGGACAAGTATGACCTAGCATGGTACAATAGGTGATATGCTTGTGCCTTAATAGCTTGCTAGGGTTAAGTAGGCTCATGTGGATGTAAACCCTAGACCTAAGAGCTTTTGCGACCTTATTGTCAAGAGATAGTTTTCCTCCCATCTTGGGAGAGGGACCCCTTTGGTAGGGTGTATATCAGTTTTGTTGGTTTAAGGTAACCTAAAGAGGTCTCATAGGATCTTGATAAGCTAAGTGAAAAGTACATGGTATAAGAACGAACCTGTAGACCCATAGATATCCATCTCTAATTGCATATGAATGTGTTACCATGGGGGTAACCGGTATGGGGCTTGACCAAGGTAGGCAGGTTGCCATGATCCCTATGAAAGGATGAAAGCCAGCTCATGAATGCAGAAAGAGAGATGATGAAGACTTGGGTAAGGTTCTAAGTGAACATGTACTATAATGGAGAATCCTAAGTCTATCCTAGGGTCAGGTAGGGATAAGACCGATGAAAGTAGGAGTTGCGTAATTCCCCAGTTGCACATGACCATAGGGTCGGGAGGTAACAAATATCATTGTCTGAGGGCCATGGGTTAGGAGATTGATCACCTTCATGAACTCATGGGACCCAAAGGGCAGATGAGTAGGGCACTCCCTTGATGCATGAGGGAAGAGGGATGACCCCAAAAGAGCCGGTACCCTATAGACCTAGAGGAGATGACCAATGATATAAACCTCAGTAGGTTCAAGACTAGTTTGATATCATGATGTCTGTGATGTAGAGACATATGTGGCACGTTGCAACTTAGATTTAAAGGTGTACTGGAAAGGTGGGATGTACCATCTCTACTCTTGGAATAGGAAGAACTCTGTATTTGGACTGTAGCCAAATGCTTATTTCCTCTTGTTATGAGAGTGAGAGATAGGACATTACGCATGCCACACACCAAGGATAAGAGATGATGTGAGTTGGAACGTTGCTATGAGGTATGAGGATAGGGAAGATAACATACCCTGGTAAAGTGAATGATACATGGATGGTTTGCAAATGCTAAAGAAAAATAAGGTAGTCATCTTATACGGATGTTCTTACCATGAGCTATGAGTTATGCCAGGTTGAGTTCGAAAACCATAAGAATGAGCTCAAAGTGTTCTCGATAAAGATGGACTTAGAGTTTGAGTTTGAGATGATAAGTGAAATACATGGAAGTGTATGTCTTCAATGGAACTAATACCTAAGGATGTGAAGTGGTAATGGATGTTCTGGTTGTGATGTATCTGGGCTAGAAACTAGAAGAGGTTGTTAGGCTAACCCTAAGTTTGGAAAGGAGATATGTTTGGCTAATACTCTGATGTAATGAGATCTGTTGAGCAAGTTAATGGTTGTTTGGTTAGCCAGTCTAGTCCTTGATGCAATCAAAGGATGGTGGTAGAACCTCAGATGCACTTCTTTGGAAAAGAAGGTGATGAAACCCCGACTAGTGTGGTTTAGGGTTTCTGAGGAATCGATCCTGAGGAATCATGACATACAGGAGATCATGGTTTTAAGATCACCATACACCGTACCACCAAGATAATAAGTGATAGTAGGACTTTGGATAAAGTTGCATGTGGTATATGTCCATGCAAGCCGGGGGGTAAAGGACGAACCCCAGTAACCCAGTGTATCAATATAGAGGACAAAAGAGTCCCTGAGAGGGAACGGGAGTTCATCATTATGAATGTGGTGATAAGTCTCCCCTAGACCAAGGAAGGTCAAGATGCAATATGGGTTATGATAGATCGCCTTACCTAGATGACATGAGAAAGAAAGAGTTCTGTCAAGAGACAGATTTGGTTGAACTAATCATGAGAGAGATGGTTCAACCACACCATGAATCGAGTTCAAAAGTCCTTGAGTATATCCTAAAGGTTCACTTCCGTAAGGGGGAAGTAGGTACACGAAGGACTCGATGATAGTATAGTTCATCACCCATAACTAATGGTTAGTATGATCCAGACTAAAGGGTCTGATGAGAGGATATGTGCTCGTTCAGGGTGATATCTAGAGACAGTTCTTATCCTATGAAAGATGTGATGATGACCACCATAGACAGTATCGAGATTCTAAGAAGCTCTGTAAGGGGGGTTGTGTCGGTCACTACTTCAGTAAGGTGAAGTTGGTGAAAGGACCACATAATGGTTAGAAAAGGACCACCGTGTGTGTAGATGAAGTCGCTTTGATCATGCAATGGCTGAAAGGAGCCTAGAGATGACGAGAGTCATGAGCAGATGCAAAGTAGACTAACATGCAATGCACTGTGGGAGAATATAATGTGAGAATCCGACCCCTCTGAGCTTCAACTGAGAAAGCTGAGTCCCCGATACATGGGTCCATTAGATATGGATGGGTGGAAATGGTTAGGTTTTGACCCTACCCCTCAAGATAGAGTAATGTGGGATGTGTTCCATGTGTCCAATTTAGAGCACTATGTGAGGTGCCCCAACCATTGTTGAGCAATGAACCTAGTGAGCCCCAAGGGAGGCTGAAATGGCCTGAGTCAACTATGCAGTTTATAGACGCCAGGATGAAAGAACTCAGAGAAAGGAATATATGATGATAAAGGTTCTTTGAAAATGCCATGAGTACGGTAAAGCCACATAGGGGACAATGATGGACATGGAAAAGTCTTATCCTGAATTGTTTGTTTGCTTGATAGAATTTTGAGGACAAAATTCCTATAAGAGGGGAAGGATGTTACAACCCCAAATTTTGGGTTTATTTGGTGAGAAATGTAATTTCTCATATTAAAGATATTTGAACAAATAAAGATATAATTTGCTTCAAATAAATGGATTTCATTTACAATAGCCTTGATGTTTGTTTTGTGGGCTTTATTGGCTATTGGGCCCAAATAACAAGGAAATTCAATTAGTAAATGGATAATTGAATTTTTAAGAAAAGAAATATGTAGAAACCTCTAGAAGGTAAATCTAAAGAGGATTTTGTACCTCTTAGGTTCCTTGGGTACCAAGGAGTCCAAGGTTGCAAAAACAAAGTAATAAGAAAAGAAAAGATTAATTAAGTATTTCTTTATTAAGAAAGAAATTGAAAACAATGATAAAATATGGAAAACAAGTGAAAAGAGGTATAATTGAGTAATCCTTAGTGGAATTTCATATTCCAAGGATTCCTAATGATAAAAGGAATACCAATGAGGAAAATAAGATAGAAATAAAGAGAAATCCTCAAAAGGAAATATTTTAATAAGAAATCAACATAATAATGAAAAATAATGCATTTAGATGCATCTAGAAGGATAGTGAGTATCCAATAAAAAGAATTTCGAAATCTTTGAGATTCTTGGGATCCAAGGAGTCCCAATAAAAGGGAAGAAAGAGAAAATACCTATAAAAGAAAATAAGAGGATAATGGGATGCATTATTAATGTATTATGCGGTATTGCTAAAAAGTGAGTAATTTCTATTAAAAGAAAGAAATGGAAATTCGTGCCTATGGATTAAAAGCAAGGATAAAAAGATTAGGTGAGAGGAATTTCGAATTCCTATCCATCCAAGAAATAAGAATATCAAAGAGGTTACAAGGAGAGAGAAGGAATACTTCTCCTTGAAGGAATATGATTCCTATTTAGAAAGGGACACTTTGACTCGTGTTAAGCCAACCTATGGCTTCGTTGACCCTCCCCTATATAAGGGGTAAGATCTGGGATCGAGTCTAGAGGGAGTCCATGCAACTATATATCTCTTCTTCACCTTCTTCATCGAAACCCTAACCTCAAGGGTATAGTTTTAACCCTACAACCACGAGGGCCTTGGTGTCGTCCTAATGAAGGCATGCAGTACCTTTGACGGCCTGAGGACGATCGGGCAACATTTCGTTGCTCATGCATCTGCGCAAGACCGCCGGAGGGCTGCAGCAAGGCTGCATCTTGCAGGACCAAGCACCACACCCCCCGACCATCTGGGACTCTGACCGCAGCATGGGCGGGTGCGGAGGAGGTCGCCGGAGAAGGGAGAGCCATCCCTGATGGCCGACGGAGTCCAAGGAGGAGTGGATGGGCAGCGTTCGACCCTGACCTAGCAGCAGCGGCGGGGAAGACGCAAGGAAGAAGATGAAGTCGTAGTTGGACAAAAATGCCCTCCGCGGGATAAAGGCGCGCACAAATTATCCAAGGGCATATTGGTAATTCGGTTATGATTTCAAATAGCAACGTATTGCATGGAGGAGGCCGACGTGGCGGCCCCTCATTGGCCCAAAATAGGTAATTTTACAAAATTCGTATCTCCCTAACAGTAGCTCGGATGATTATGCATAAAATATGAAACTTGCTCAGAAAAATGAGAGGAATCCATTAAAAATATAATTGAAGCCTGATTCCTCTTGAAATTTGAAAATTAGTGTAATTTATCAACTTTAATGTATTAATGCTTAAAGGACCCTATTTTGAGTTGATTAATTTATTTAATAGGGTTTAATGAATGATTAGAGTTGATGTTAACCTGTTAAATGTAAAAAGGTATATTATGTTAAAAAAGGAAGAACTTTACACATGATTAGTCCAATTTAGAGTTTAAGTACATAAAAATGCTTGAAAATTTGAAAAGGACATAAAGTTATCATCTTTAATGATTTAATTAAGGAAAAACCCTTAGATTTGATAGATGAACTTAATGATGTTATTTGGATAATACAAGATGATATTAACTTGTTGTTAATAAAAGTGAAAATAGGATCTAAAAAGATTATCTTTTTATAGAATTGGCTTAATTTAGGGTTTCATGCATGATTATGCATTAATGAGCTTGAAAACCCTAATTTAGGAGAATATGTCTTTTAATTGGTTTAATTGTTCAAATCCATGAATAAATGGGGATATGATGATCCTAAGTCAATTTGGGTATAAAGGACTATTAAAATGGATAGTTGAGCAATTAAGGTTCATATAAATGGAAACGAGTATTTTAGGGTTTGTTGATCTAAAAGGGATAAAGTTTGAGAAATTAATCTTAGAAACCCTAATGAATATTAATAAAACCTTAATGTGGATTAGAAACCATAGAAAGTGAATCCAAGTCAATAAAGTAGATTTTTGATAAAGTGTGTAATAAATAGAGTACATATTCTTTTCAGGAATTACGTGATGATTGAATTACTTGCTTGGATCTTTTGATTGGCTTGATTGCATATACATGAAGTATATGTTGAATATTCTGCATGACTCATCAAATCAGGTATGTGGTTACGCTTATGAATAATCACACTAGTTTCACGGCGATTCCTGAAGTTTTAATCGGTTGCTTGAAAATAACTGTTGGATGTTTATTTATTTCATGCAACTATAAAGTGACTATGATTATCACTATAAATGTGCATATATAACTGACTAGATCCGGGTCCACCTCTATTGCTTTGAAAAGGATAAGAAAAAGGGGTAATCCTAGAGCAAGGTCTATATTACCGAGAGTTAGAAACTGGGCTACCTACGTGTAGTGCCATGAGACTCATTAGCCTGCCATGAGTTAAGGAGTGGGCTATTTACGAGTAGTGCCAGGTGACTCAACCCTAGAAATTTGTTCACTTATAGGTGGATCATGAGGGGTTTAATGGGGACAACACAGAGGATAGGGTACCCTTGGATCGCAGAGTTATATTTAAAACATAATCTTGGTTGTTACATGATTAATTGAATGATTACATTGTTAACGTATTTACATAATTATTGTTTCCCCCACATACCAGCTTTGGCTGACTGACGTTTTGTTTGTCGGCGTTTTAGGTACAAGCCAAAAGGACAAATAGTAAATCATCATATTGTGAAATACATGAAGTAAAATACAAGGAGGATTAGTTAGAGTAGAATCCTTAAGTGGATAGAATTTTAGAGATCCAAGTTTTCAAAAAGGTATGCAAAAATTTATTTTCTTACAACTTTTCAGTATAATATGTTAAAATTTGATAACTATTCTTGGTTAATTGTCGAACCTTTGATCCGGAAGTTATGGGTGCGGCTTCGACCTCTCGGTCTCCCTTAATTGGGGTTATCGGGAGGTGGGATCGTAACATTTGGTATCAGAGCTTAGGTTCCTCAGTTAACCATTAATAATTATTAAATTTTACAAACTCCATAGAACCCAAGGGAGTTATTAGAGGATTATCTGAAAGATGGAGGTGTCTAGAAAAGGATCACGCCCGAGGGCTGGCAATATTTTCCTCTGCACCGCTAGTCGGAATACGAGGACTCCCAGATCCGTGTGACTGCCTGGCCAAAGTCTTATGGTATGAATCGAAATAAGATACCTTTAGGACTTTCTCATCTTATTCATCCCTTCTCATCACAAATTCTATTAAGAACCTTAAGGATCAGGGTTTTCCCTCTTCTCCTCACCCTCTTGAGGTATGGGTAAGATTAATAAGGTCTAAGGAATCCTCCATCAAATTAATGAAAAGCATGTAATTAAGATGTCATGGACATAAGCTTAATAGAGTAAGCGTAAACTAAAGAATAGATACATGCTTAGGTCGTATGACATAAGTTGTCATGTCCTCAGAAGAGACCTGAGGCTAGACCTTCTTGTCAGGAGGATAAGTTAGTCTTGGAGATAGAGATCTCCATTGCAAGTAGAGACATGACACATCCTCTGAGGATGATGCTAACCCTAACCATAAGTGAAGGTTAGAGAGAGATGAGTTGGACCTGGTGTTTGAAAGGACATGCCTTTGGGATGCCATATGATCCATGGGTGACCTAGCACCTTTGGCAACCCAACCCTGGGAAGGGTCGTGCATGTTAGGTTAAATGATAGCTCCTTAGATGATGATGTTAGTGAAGGACCTTAGAAACCCTATGAGCTTGTGCAAGTAGGGTATAGCTGGCATCTAGGGCACG
This sequence comes from Alisma plantago-aquatica, assembly GCA_963693085.1. Taxonomy (NCBI): domain Eukaryota; kingdom Viridiplantae; phylum Streptophyta; class Magnoliopsida; order Alismatales; family Alismataceae; genus Alisma; species Alisma plantago-aquatica. The sequence continues at coordinate 399,605,655 of OY856410.1, forward strand.
TCATAGTGCTGATAGTAGGATGAAACCCTGGATAAGGAATCATGATGGAGCATAAAGGGTTATGGATGATCTTGAGCAAACATAAGTTCGAACCTAGGCTTCACCCATGTAGAGGATGCTTTTGAGGTTGAACCTTCATGAAGAGAGGACCTCCAATGATGAGGTTGGTTGTAGGGTTATCTCTAGAGAGAGAGAGTAGGAAACCCCTCCAAGAAGGTTGGGAAGCCTAGACTCTAAGATTTGAAGTATAGTGGGGAGTTGAGGATTATGCGACCGAAATGGATGATAGTGGTTGCCTCGTGATCAATCCCTAGAAGTTGATGATATCTTGGTTGCATTTAGAGGGACCAAACCCTAGAGAGAGAAGATGAAACTTCTGGTACCTATGTACCTACAGTATAGGTGTTTACCTTCTGAGGTAGGAAGAAGAGTTCCTTAGACCTAGAAAGGTTTAGTAACAGGTTATGAGTCCTTGTACCTTGTTGGTTGTCCTTCAGGAGGACTCAAATCTAAGTGTTGCTCGAGTTGAAGGATGACAAGGAGTGCATGTCATGCCTTTTGTTGGCTTGGTTTGTAGTTAAGAGATAGAGCATGCAGTTGGACACCCAAAGTGAACCAAGGGTTCCTGACATAAGAGGGGAAGTGGTATACCTAATGTTCATGATCAGAATTAAGTTGCCATAGTTTCAAGCATGGTACGCCTCATGTATAAAGGAAAAGGGAAGCCCCTTAAGTTTAAGGTATGTTTGATGAACCCTCATAACTAGGTTGATGATAAAGGAAAGTATGATCTTGATCCAGCATCGAGGAAAGAGGACAAGTATGACCTAGCATGGTACAATAGGTGATTTGCTTATGCCTTAATAGCTTGCTAGGGTTAAGTAGGATCATGTGGATGTAAACCCTAGACCTAAGAGCTTTTGTGACCTTATTATCAAGAGATAGTTTTCCTCCCATCCTGGGAGAGGGACCCCTTTGGTAGGGTGTATATCAGTTTTGTTGGTTTAAGGTAACCTAAAGAGGTCTCATAGGATCTTGAGAAGCTAAGTGAAAAGTACATGGTATAAGAACGAACCTGTAGACCCATAGATATCCATCTCTAATTGCATATGAATGTGTTACCATGGGGGTAACTGTTGGGTTTTAGGGGAGACAGAGAAGGCAGCAGAAACAAAAATTTTCTCCCCCAACCCATACTGAGGAAACGCGTCAACGTCTATATAATAGGAAAGGATGGTTTGTGGAATCATACCTTGTCCCGAGGCTTGCTCGGCGACAATACCTCGCGCAATGCGCGGTCTTCAACTTCGGACTTCAACGGTGTCTGTGCAGCTCCTGGTCGCACTGGGACTGACAACTCCTACTCGAACCGGACTGTCGGATGACAGTTGTCCTCCTAAGCGGCAGTGTCCTCCCGCCTCTGTAGTAGTCCACACGGACCACCTGGAACTCCACACTCCTTGTCCCACAAGGAAGTGGAAGGACTCACACCCTCCTGTTGACGTACTAGTCGCCAACACGCTCTCCTGCCTCCTGTTGCAACTGCAGTTGTCCTTCCCTTGCTGCACCTCCCTTTTGCGGGAAGCACTTGCTCGGGCTCTCTCACGGTTACCAAAACCAGAGAGAACGACAACTTGCAGAGCAACTGGTTGCACTGAGCTATACTGTGAGAAGCCCCCAATACCCCCTATATATAGGAGATTCATGGGACAGGGTTCTCCATCGCGGGCAATGCGGGACTAAAAGCAGGAGTAGAAGGGTTCAGGATTTTTCCACAAAAAGCAACCATCTCGCAACCTGAACTGATCGGTTCACTGGTGAACCGGTCGGTTGGAGCACCAACCGATCGGTTGGGACCCGTGAGCCGATCGGTTCACTTCTGAACCGGTCGGTTCGTGGTCCTGGTCGGTTCCCGATTGACTTTCCTTGTTTCTTTCCCAATTGGTATCGAATACCAATATTATTCCCAATCGAATTGGGCAATTTGAAACGAAAGGAAAATTCTCACCAATCCTACTTTCCCAAGTTGCTCGATTGCACCAGTTGAATCGATCGGTTCAACACTTGAACCGGTCATTTCACTCTGTGCATGAGCCGATCGGTTCAACAATTGAACCGACCGGTTCAGCAACCTCAGCCGACCGGTTCATCACATGAACCGATCAGTTGGGAGTGCAGGTTGTGCAGAATCAGTCAAATGCGATTTCAATCAATCCGATACTCCAATCAATGCGTCCAACACCTTGAACCATACGATATTGAGCCATCGACTGATTGAGTGTTTAATTGAACTACTAAACTCCTTTAGTAATCAATCTAAACATTGCTTGTGGACAAAACTCCTCTTCCAGGTTAAATCCTATGTGTGTGACCCTGCAGGTCCATTTCACGTTGGCAGTGAAAGTCCATAACACTTATGACTTCACAAGCAAAGAGCGGTGCCTAGTCACACATCAGTGCTACCCAAGTGAAAGTAGAAAGTTGGAGAACAACTTTCATCCTACAATCTGTGAATGGTGTTACATCGAATGTATAATTCCTTTGTCACTGATATCCCGAATGAACTCGAGGCATGGAACAGTCATCCTGTTAATGTTCATTCACTTCCTTGATCTCAGAGTAGACTGGAAGAGATATGTATGACATCAGTATCATATATAGATTCACACATGCGTGCACGCCTTTCTCAATCCTACTCATCAAGTGGCCATGGATATCAAACTCCCTCAGGAGGGACAAATCCCATATCTATCACTCACCCCTCAAAAGCCCCATGTGTCAAAGCCACCCAATCATTACCTTTATAACAACCCATGTTTCAGGACTGCGTTTCATGATGTCAAAGTGTGCCCAACGACATGTGTTGAGTGTAGTGATTTCAGGTCTAAGAATCACACTCACCACCATCACTGTGAGTACTGACTGTGACTACCATCTCATGGTTCCATGTGTCAAACTCACGGTGGGTCTGTCCGGTACACTTGTTCTCTAACAAGTACCTATGTGTTTGGTTCGATATCTCTATATCATGACTAATGAGATTCTGTCATCAGCCAACACCACAATCTAGTCTTGTGTGTCATTGCTGTCTATCTACCTTCCACAATGACATCCAACTAGGGACATAACAAGAATGTACAAACTCTTAGCATCCGTATGATCTCATCGTTCAGGTCCTTAACCTGAAAACATACGTCATTGAGTACTGTCATTCTTTAGACATTCAATATGTTCTATCACTATCTCATATGACTGAACCAGAAAGAATTGGAAGCTCGCCTTTTATGTTTATCAAGTCAATCTTAATGTATCCCGCCAATCATCACATGATTGGCTCTCAGGGCATACATACCAACAGACTCCCACTTGCACTGTGAGCCAATCACCCATGAATCATATTCATAGTGATCTTCAAACATGTCCCACATGTTACTGTGATCTAGTGCCATCATAGTGAGTAATGGCAACACCTTGCCAAAGTCTGAACAAATTGCATGCCTCACATCTCTTCGCTGTACGTCGCACGTATGAGATGGAGTTGCCGTAATATGCGATCTAGTATTCCTATGCTAACCTTTAGCCACATTGCATGATCAAGGATTCCAGACTTGTCATCAATGAGTGGAATATAAGTTCATCTCATGAACTTTCAGATCCATATAGTATCCACTGCTGTTCACTAACACCTAGATACTCGGCATTTCCCTTTTAAATGGTTTTATTGGAACACTTCCAATTATCAACAAACATTCTCTTTTATACATCTTATGTATATTTTGCGATTAATTTTCTATCCTTCCGGAAGTTCGCATCAATGTAACTCTTTACATTGAACTCTTCCTTATCTCCATAGAACTAGTACTTCACAAGCACTTATTAAGTTCTCATAATATTCCAGTAACCCTTACTGGAAGTAGACAGGCATCCACTCGTCATGTCCTACATACGAGTTATCAGGATGAGTACATCATATTGCCATGTCCTACATACAAGATGATGAATGCATTTTATTCTTGCCATGTCATACATGCAAGATAATGGGATGATTACATACATGATAGATCCATATCTATTCTTAGTGTTCCCATTCTTCATAAGAATTGGACACTTGGCCTTGGGATACTAACTCCATGTAACATGGACAAGTTTTCTCCCACTGAATCTGTGCATACTGAACACTTCAGTACAGATTGCCAATGTATGCTTTCTCTTTCCAGGTCAAGAGATTTTTGAGAACTATCTCTATAGATCTCTATTCCTATCACATAGGAAACATCTCTATCTTCCTTAAAGATAATTTCCACTTTTGGATTTCCATTTAGAACATTTCCATTTCACATCAATATGTGGAATGTGAATACGCTCCCACTAAATCACAGATCCCTTCTTTATCTTTGACATACCAGTCAAACCCTTTGACTATATTATCAAATTAAAGATCCAATTTTGAGTTGCTTGTACTCAATCAATCACATTGATTAGTCCATTGTAACTTATAGACTTCATTTGCATTAGTGGATTCATAAACTTTATAGGCTGTGTCACGTACACATCCTTGTCTTATTCCTCATAGGAATGCAGTTTTAGTATCCATATGCCAAATGTCTTAGTCATTAAGTTGCAATCAACACGCATCATCCTTCTCAAAATGTTATCCATGTGTCTTAACTCTTAAGACTCGTTTGCACTTATGGATATGATCCAATGAGTGCTACCATCAAGGTCATACCTTATGGTTCACATGGATGTCATTTAGGATGTAATGGTCATAAACCATAACTCAAGATCCGGTTCCTCATATTCATCTTGATAGTTGACTCATCACATGAACAACTGATCACATAGATAATTGAGGTGTATCTGTTAAGGATATAAGAACTCACAACCCTTGTGATTCTTAATTTCTTTTATTAGTGTGGGGTATTCATTTATTAAGAAGAATTCAGTTATTTGATAATCATTCTCTAACTCCTTAGAGTATGATTCCTTCTTGATTCAGACATCACCATGCCTTAATCATGAGTTCACTATGATACACTATCATAATCACTCATAAGGATCTCAAACATTTGGTCCAAGTATTTCATTCATTGATCTCATCAAGAATTAATACTTTTACCAAATTTGTACTTCATTTATGATAATCTTGAACACTTCAAGATATTCATATTGGTATTTCTCTAAACACCATTTGAAGTATTAGCATTTATTCCAACAGGTATGTAAATACATCACATGTATTATACCTAATAGGCTAATCATTCTCCCACTACATTAGTGAAGATTGATTAATCATGTCCAAGATATTCATGTCCCTTACTGGTTCTCTAACTAAAAGAGTCTAGTTTTATCCATCACATGGAAACTAGAAATGAATTTCTCATGATTAATGCTAATTAAATTGTTTGAGTTATCTATAACTTTTAGGTATCGTCTTATCTTATGCATATCAAATATCATAAGATAAATAAGGCATTGCCACAAAGATCACATCTTTATAAATTGAAACATCTCTTTATTAATTGCCATCATTGTCATACAATATGCAAAAAATAAAGTGTTTCTATCTATTGGCAAGTATGAAATAGCAGTTCATAACTGTATTACATGCCTTATTGGATGAAAATAAACTAAAGTATTCCTGTCTATAAAGGTAACACTTGCCCCAAATAAGAATGCTTTACACTTTACATCTTGGTATCATATACCTCAAAAAGTGTTACAAGTTTATTTACATGACACCTTCAAGTAGAGGCTTCCGTCGCCTCCTTCTTCTTTTGTTCTTCCAGGTAGAGAGGACAAGTCCTTTTCCAATGTCCTGGCTTTTGACAATGGTGGCAATTTCCTTTCTTGGTCACGCCTCCCTTGGCCTTGAGAGCTGAAGATGGCTTGGACTCCTGGCTAGCTTCAGAACCTTTCTTAGCTTTGCCCTTGCCCTTGCGCTTGGACTTGCCTTTCTTGCTCGTGATCACCATCACGGACTTAGGCTTGTCCTTCTTCATCTGTAACTCGGCTGTCCTCAACATGCCCAACAACTCTGACAGTGGCCTATCAAAGTTGTTCATGTTGTAGTTCATCACAAACTGACTGTAAGATTCTGGCAACGATTGCAGTATCACGTCAGTAGCCAACTCTTGGCTCAGTGGAAATCCCAGTCTCCGCAGGTTCTCCACATACCCAATCATCTTGAGTGTGTGAGGACCAACTGGATCTCCTTCTGTCATGACGCACTTGAACAGCGCCCTAGAAACATTGTACCTCTCTTGCCGTGCCTGATCTTCATACATGTTCCTGAGATGCAGAATCATCTCTATGACACCCATGTTCTCATGTTGCCTCTGCAACTCATGGTTCATTGAACATAGCATCAAGCACTTTGCATCAATGGCATCATCAGAATGCTTCTTGTAAGCATCCCTTTCTGTCTTTGGTGCATTAGGAGCGGGTTCCTCTGGAATTGGAGTATCCAGGACATAGAGCTTACACTCTTGAGTAAAAACAATTCTCAATGTCCGATACCAGTCATGGAAGTTTGTCCCATTTAGCTTGTCCTTGTCAAGGACCGATCGCAAAGAAAAGTTGTTGTTGTTTGTTGCCATTTGAACTACAAAAGGAAAATATGCAATTTTAGTCCAAAACTCATTTTTGACTTATTTGATTGATTTGAAAGTTTGACGATATAATTAGGCCTTTAATTAATTATCGCTCCCACTATTTTACTTCAAATTGATAGCCCTCACCATCAATTCGGAAGATTGCAGCGTACAACCTTCTAGTGGGCAAGATCCTGAAATCCTCTAAGCCATGGACCAGCTAGGGCTGTCACCCACAACATAGATCTCTCAGGTAGGCAACTTTTTCCAATTGCATCATATGCAACTCTTGATAAGATGTCATATACAACTCTTTGCAATGATCATCTCCATGCCTCAAGGTACTAGATCCCATCTAGATCACCTTGTTAAGTCCAACCCAAAGCAAACACGATGAATATGCACACTGCTAGGGCAGACCCACACATTCATCCTTCACGCTTCCACGAGATAGACGGTGCACCACGCTAGGGCGTGCCCACACTTGGTCGATCAAGCTTTTCACGTGTGTCGCATTTGGAAGGCATCTAAAACTTAATATTTTAATGAGGGATTTGGTTTTATATACATATACATATCCAATCACCACAATACATAGTACGTATCATATACATGCTATATCCCACAGAAAACATGCACAAACGATAAAAAGTGATGATTATGGCCATCCTAATGTGATTCCTTGAGCCAAGAGGAATCACGGTCATCTAGGTCTACATCACATGCAACCTGTACAAGATGAACTCTGTGCCTTGCCATCCGAGTTGATCAATTCATCACATGAATGATCTGTACTCTCCATCCGGTCGTCTAGGTGCCACCAGCCGATCGGTTGGCTCCTCCAACCGATCGGTTCGCCTAGTCGTCGTGCATCTCGTCATGTCTGCCACCCGCTCATCTCGCTCCTCGAACCGGTCATCAACTGATCGGTTCACTCCTTGAACCGACCATCTGGAAGGTCAACCAATCAGTTCACGCCTTGAACCGACCATCTGAGCAGTCGTCTTGATGTCCGCCGGTCTTTGACATAACAGGAAATAAAATCCTATTCTATTTATTACATTTCTTTAAAAAGAGAAACCCCGAGTTACATTTGGGGGGAGCAAAGATAGGAAAGAATCTCGAATTATTTTGAGTTACATCAGGAATAGGAGAAGGAAGATCAGTGCGCAGACCAAGATGCAAGCAACCACACACAACCAATCACAGATAGGGTTTTATAGGCCATAATCATGCTACACACATCCACCACAAAACTCGTTTAAGGGCGACGCGTATCGAGTGCATTAATAATACATATCATATATGTAATTAGGGATTTGTGGATTTAGGATTGGACATGCATAAATCTGATATTATTCGCATCGTATGCAATAAATAAAGGCGACAAACCAAAAATCGATCATATCGATATTCCTAAAATATAGAGCAGTTGACGTGGCTTTGATACCACTATTGGGTTTTAGGGGAGACAGAGAAGGCAGCAGAAACAAAAATTTTCTCCCCCAACCCATACCGAGGAAACGCGTCAATGTCTATATAATAGGAAAGGATGGTTTGTGGAATCATACCTTGTCCCGAGGCTTGCTCGGCGACAATACCTTGCGCAATGCACGGTCTTCAACTCCAGACTTCGACGGTGTCTGTGCAGCTCCTGGTCGCACCGGGACTGACAACTCCTACTCGAACCGGACTGTCGGATGACAGTTGTCCTCCTAAGCGGAAGTGTCCTCCCGCCTCTGTAGTAGTCCACACGGACCACCTGGAACTCCACACTCCTTGTCCCATAAGGAAGTGGAAGGAGTCACACCCTCCTGTTGACGTACTAGTCGCCAACACACTCTCCTGCCTCCTGTTGCAACTGCAGTTGTCCTTCCCTTGCTGCACCTCCCTTTTGCGGGAAGCACTTGCTCGGGCTCTCTCACGGTTACCAAAACTAGAGAGAACGACAACTTGCATAGCAACTGGTTGCACTGAGCTGTACTGTGAGAAGCCCCCAATACCCCCTATATATATAGGAGAGTCATGGGACATGGTTCTCCATCGCGGGCAATGCAGGACTAAAAGCAGGAGTAGAATGGTTCAGGATTTCTCCACAAAAAGCAACCATCTCACAACCTGAACTGATCGGTTCACTGGTGAACCGGTCGGTTGGGGACCTGAACCGGTCGGTTGGAGCACCAACCGATCGGTTGGGACCCATGAGCCGATCGGTTCACTTCTGAACCGGTCGGTTCGTGGTCCTGGTCGGTTCCCAATTGACTTTCCTTGTTTCTTTCCCAATTGGTATCGAATACCAATATTATTCCCAATCGAATTGGGCAATTTGAAACGAAAAGAAAATTCTCACCAATCCTACTTTCCCAAGTTGCTCGATTGCACCAGTTGAACCGATCGGTTCAACACTTGAACCGATCGGTTCAACACTTGAACCGGTCGGTTCAACACTTGAACCGGTCATTTCACTCTGTGCATGAGCCGATCGGTTCAACAATTGAACCGACCGGTTCAACAACCTCAGCCGACCGGTTCATCACATGAACCGATCGGTTGGGAGTGCAGGTTGTGCAGAATCAGTCAAATGCGATTTCAATCAATCCGATACTCCAATCAATGCGTCCAACACCTTGAACCATACGATATTGAGCCATCGACTGATTGAGTGTTTAATTGAACTACTAAACTCCTTTAGTAATCAATCTAAACATTGCTTGTGGACAAAACTCCTCTTCCAGGTTAAATCCTATGTGTGTGACCCTGCAGGTCCATTTCACGTTGGCAGTGAAAGTCCATAACACTTATGACTTCACAAGCAAAGAGCGGTGCCTAGTCACACATCAGTGCTACCCAAGTGAAAGTAGAAAGTTGGAGAACAACTTTCATCCTACAATCCGTGAATGGTGTTACATCGAATGTATAATTCCTTTGTCACTGATATCCCGAATGAACTCGAGGCATGGAACAGTCATCCTGTCAACGGTCATTCACTTCCTTGATCTCAGAGTAGACTGGAAGAGATATGTATGACATCAATATCATATACTGATTCACACATGCGTGCACGCCTTTCTCAATCCTACTCATCAAGTGGCCATGGATATCAAACTCCCTCAGGAGGGACAAATCCCATATCTATCACTCACCCCTCAAAAGCCCCATGTGTCAAAGCCACCCAATCATCACCTTTATAACAACCCATGTTTCAGGACTGCGTTTGATGATGTCAAAGTGTGCCCAACGACATGTATTGAGTGCAGTGATTTCAGGTCTAAGAATCACACTCACCAATATCACTGTGAGTACTGACTGTGACTACCATCTCATGGTTCCATGTGTCAAACTCACGGTGGGTCTGTCCGGTACACTTGTTCTCTAACAAGTACCTATGTGTTTGGTTCGATATCTCTATATCATGACTAATGAGATTCTATCATCAACCAACACCACAATCTAGTCTTGTGTGTCATTGTTGTCTATCTACCTTCCACAATGACATCCAACTAGGGACATAACAAGAATGTACAAACTCTTAGCATCCGTATGATTTCATCGTTCAGGTCCTTAACCTGAAAACATACGTCATTGAGTACTGTCATTCTTTAGACATTCAATCTGTTCTATCACTATCTCATATGACTAAACCAGAAAGAATTGGAAGCTCGCCTTTTATGTTTATCAAGTCAATCTTAATGTATCCCACCAATCATCACATGATTGGCTCTCAGGGCATACATACCAACAGTAACTGGTATGGGGCTTGACCAAGGTAGGCAGGTTGCCATGATCCCTATGAAAGGATGAAAGCTAGCTCATGAATGCAGAAAGAGAGATGACGAAGACTTGGGTAAGGTTCTAAGTGAACATGTACTATAATGGAGAATCCTAAGTCTATCCTAGGGTCAGGTAGGGATAAGACCGATGAAAGTAGGAGTTGCGTAATTCCCTAGTTGCAGATGACCATAGGGTCGGGAGGTAACAACTATCATTGTCTGAGGGCCATGGGTTAGGAGATTGATCACCTTCATGAACTCATGGGACCCAAAGGGCAGTTGAGTAGGGCACTCTCTTGATGCATGAGGGAAGAGGGATGACCCTAAAAGAGCCGGTACCCTATAGACCTAGAGGAGATGACCAAGGATATAAACCTCAGTAGGTTCAACACTAGTTTGATATCATGATGTCTGTGATGTAGAGACATATGTGGCACGTTGCAACTTAGATTTAAAGGTGTACTGGCAAGGTGGGATGTACCATCTCTACTCTTGGAATAGGAAGAACTCTGTATTTGGACTGCAGCCAAATGCTTATTTCCTCTTGTTATGAGAGTGAGAGATAGGACATTATGCATGACACACACCAAGGATAAGAGATGATGTGAGTTGGAACGTTGCTATGAGGTATGAGGACAGGGAAGATAACATACCCTGGTAAAGTGAATGATACATGGATGGTTTGCAAATGCTAAAGAAAAATAAGGTAGTCATCTTATACAGATGTTCTTACCATGAGCTATGAGTTATGCCAGGTTGAGTTCGAAAACCAGAAGAATGAGCTCAAAGTGTTCTCGATAAATATGGACTTAGAGTTTGAGTTTGAGATGATAAGTGAAATACATGGAAGTGTATGTCTTCAATGGAACTAATACCTAAGGATGTGAAGTGGTAATGGATGTTCTGGTTGTGATGTATCTGGGCTAGAAACTAGAAGTGGTTGTTAGGCTAACCCTAAGTTTGGAAAGGAGATATGTTTGGCTAATACTCCGATGTAATGAGATCTGTTGAGCAAGTTAATGGTTGTTTGGTTAGCCAGTCTAGTCCTTGATGCAATCAAAGGATGGTGGTGGAACCTCAGATGCACTTCTTTGGAAAAGAAGGTGATGAAACCCCGACTAGTGTGGTTTAAGGTTTCTGAGGAATCGATCCTGAGGAATCATAACATACAGGAGATCATGATTTTAAGATCACCATACACCGTACCACCAAGATAATAAGTGACAGTAGGACTTTAGATAAAGTTGCATGTGGTATATGGCCATGCAAGCTGGGGGGTAAAGGACAAACCCCAGTAACCCAGTGTATCGATATAGAGGACAAAAGAGTCCCTGAGAGGGAACGGGAGTTCATAATTATGAATGTGGTGATAAGTCTCCCCTAGACCAAGGAAGGTCAAGATGCAATATGGGTTATGATAGATCGCCTTACCTAGATGACATGAGAAAGAAAGAGTTCTGTCAAGAGACAGATTTGGTTGATCTACTCATGAGAGACATGGTTCAACTACACCATGAATCGAGTTCAAAAGTCCTTGAGTATATCCTAAAGGTTCACTTCCGTAAGGGGGAAGTAGGTACACGAAAGACTCGATGATAGTATAGTTCATCACCCATAACTAATGGTTAGTATGATACAGACTAAAGGGTCTGATGAGAGGATATGTGCTCGTTCAGGGTGATATCTAGAGACAGTTCTTGTCCTATGAAAGATGTGATGATGACCACCATAGCCAGTATCGGGATTCTAAGAAGCTCTGTAAGGGGGGTCGTGTCGGTCACCACTTCAGTAAGGTGAAGTTGGTGAAAGGACCACATGATGGTTAGAAAAGGACCACAATGTGTGCAGATGAAGTCGCTTTGATCATGCAATGGCTGAAAGGAGCCTAGAGATGATGAGAGTCGTGAGCAGATGCAAAGTAGACTAACATGCAATGCACTGTGGGAGAATATAATGTGAGAATCCGACCCCTCTGAGCTGCAGCTGAGAAAGCTGAGTCCCCGATACATGGGTCCATTAGAGATGGATGGGTGGAAATGGTTAGGTTTTGACCCTACCCCTCAGTATAGAGTAATGTGGGATGTGTTCCATGTATCCAATTTAGAGAACTATGTGAGGTGCCCCAACCATTGCTGAGCAATGAACCTAGTGAGCCCCAAGGGAGGCTGAAATGGCCTGAGTCACCTGTGCAGTTTATAGACGCCAGGATGAAAGAACTCAGAGAAAGGAATATATGATGATAAAGGTTCTTTGAAAATGCCATGAGTACGGTAAAGCCACATAGGGGCCAATGATGGACATGGAAAAGTCTTATCCTGAATTGTTTGTTTGCTTGATAGAATTTTGAGGACAAAATTCCTATAAGAGGGGAAGGATGTTACAACCCCAAATTTTGGGTTTATTTGGTGAGAAATGTAATTTCTCATATTAAATATATTTGAACAAATAGAGATATAATTTGCTTCAAATAAATGGATTTCATTTACAATAGCCTTGATGTTTGTGTTGTGGGATTTATTGGATATTGGGCCCAAATAACAAGGAAATTCAATTAGTAAATGGATAATTGAATTTTTAAGAAAAGAAATATGTAGAAACCTCTAGAAGGTAAATCCAAAGAGGATTTTGTACCTCTTAGGTTCCTTGGGTACCAAGGAGTCCAAGGTTGCAAAAAGAAAGTAATAAGAAAAGAAAAGATTAATTAGGTATTTCTTTATTAAGAAAGAAATTGAAAACAATGATAAAATATGGAAAACAAGTGAAAAGAGGTATAATTGAGTAATCCTTAGTGTAATTTCATATTCCTAGGATTCCTAATGATAAAAGGAATACCAATGAGGAAAATAAGATAGGAATAAAGTGAAATCCTCAAAAGGTAATATTTTAATAAGAAATCAACATAATAATGAAAAATAATGCATTTAGATGCATCTAGAAGGATAGTGAGTATCCAATAAAAAGAATTTCGAAATCTTTGAGATTCTTGGGATCCAAGGAGTCCCAATAAAGGGGAAGAAAGAGAAAATACCTATAAAATAAAATAAGAGGATAATGGGATGCATTATTAATGTATTATGCGGTATTGCTGAAAAGTGAGTAATTTCTATTAAAAGAAAGAAATGGAAATTCGTGCCTATGGATTAAAAGCAAGGATAAAAAGATTAGGTGAGAGGAATTTCGAATTCCTGTCCATCAAAGAAATAAGAATATCAAAGAGGTTACGAGGAGAGAGAAGGAATACTTCTCCTTGAAGGAATATGATTCCTATTTAGAAAGGGACACTTTGACTCGTGTTAAGCCAACCTATGGCTTCGTTGACCCTCCCCTATATAAGGGGTAAGATCTGGGATCGAGTCTAGAGGGAGTCCATGCAACTATATATCTCTTCTTCACCTTCTTCACCGAAACCCTAACCTCAAGGGTATAGTTTTAACCCTACAGCCATGAGGGCCTTGGTGTCGTCCTAATGAAGGCATGCAGTACCTTTGACGGCCTGAGGACGATCGGGCAACATTTCGTTGCTCCTGCATCTGCGCAAGACCGCCGGAGGGATGCAACAAGGTTGCGTCTTGCAGGCCCAAGCACCGCACCCCCCGACCATCTGGGACTCCGACCGCAGCATGGGCGGGTGCAGAGGAGGTCACCAGAGATGGGAGGGCCATCCCTGATGGCCGACGGAGTCCAAGGAGGAGTGGATGGGCAGCGTTCGGCCCTGACCTAGTAGCAGCGGCGGGGAAGACGCAAGGAAGAAGATGAAGTCACAGTTGGACAAAAATGCCCTCCACGGGCTAAAGGTGCGCACAACTTAGCCAAGGGCATATTGGTAATTCGGTTATGATTTCAAACAACAACGTATTGCATGGAGGAGGCCGACGTGGCAGCCCCTCATTGGCCCAAAATATGTAATTTTACAAAATTTGTATCTCCCTAACAGTAGCTCGGATGATTATGTATAAAATATGAAACTTGCTCAGAAAAATGAGAGGAATCCAATAAAAATATAATTGAAGCCTGATTCCTCTTGCAATTTGAAAAGTAGTGCAATTTATCAACTTTAATGTATTAATGCTTAAAGGACCCTATTTTGAGTTGATTAATTTATTTAATAGGGTTTAATGAATAATTAGAGTTGATGTTAACCTGTTAAATGTAAAAAGGTATATTATGTTCAAAATGGATGAACTTTGCACATGATTAGTCCAATTTAGAGTTTAAGTACGTAAAAATGCTTGAAAATTTGAAAAGGACATAAAGTTATCATCTTTAATGATTTAATTAAGGAAAAATCCTTAGATTTGATAGAGGAACTTAATGATGTTATTTGGATAATACAAGCTGATATTAACCTGTTGTTAATAAAAGTGAAAATAGGATCTAAAAAGATGATCTTTTTATAGAATTGGCTTAATTTAGGGTTTCATGCATGATTATGCATTAATGAGCTTGAAAACCCTAATTTAGGAGAATATGTCTTTTAATTGGTTTAATTGTTCAAATCCATGAATAAATGGGGATATGATGATCCTAAGTCAATTTGGGTATAAAGGACTACTAAAATGGATAGTTGAGAAATTAAGGTTCATATAAATGGAAAAGAGTATTTTAGGGTTTGTTGACCTAAAAGGGATAAAGTTTGAGAAATTAATCTTAGAAACCCTAATAAATATTAATGAAACCTTAATGTGGATTAGAAACCCTAGAAAGTGAATCCAAGTCAATAAAGTAGATTCTTGATAAAGTGTGTAATAAATAGAGTACATATTCTTTTCAGGAATTACGTGATGATCGAATTACTTGCTTGGATCTGTTGATTGGCTTGATTGCATATACATGAAGTATATGTTGAATATTCTGCATGACTCATCAAATCAGGTATGTGGTTACGCTTATGAATAATCACTCTAGTTTCACGGCGATTCCCGAAGTTTTAATCGGTTGCTTGAAAATAACTGTTGGATGTTTATTTATTTCATGCAACTATAAAGTGACTATGATTATCACTATAAATGTGCATATATAACTGACTAGATCCGGGTCCACCTCTATTGCTTTGAAAAGGCTAAGAAAAAGGGGTAATCCTAGAGCAAGGTCTAGGTTACCGAGAGTTAGAAACTGGGCTACCTACATGTAGTTCCATGAGACTCATTAGCCTGCCATGAGTTAAGGAGTGGGCTACTTACTAGTAGTGCCATGTGACTCAACCCTAGAAATTGGTTCACTTATAGGTGGATCATGAGGGGTTTAATGGGGACAACACAGAGGATTGGGTACCCTTGGATCACAGAGTTATATTTAAAACGTAATCTTGGTTGTTACATGATTAATTGAATGATTACATTGTTAACGTATTTACATAATTATTGTTTCCCCCACATACCAGCTTTGGCTGACCGACGTTTTGTTTGTCGGTGTTTTAGGTACAAGCCAAAAGGACAAATAGTAAATCATCATATTGTGAAATACATGAAGTAAAATACAAGGAGGATTAGTTAAAGTAGAATCCTTAAGTGGATAGAATTTTAGAGATCCAAGTTTTCAAAAAGGTATGCAAAAAATTATTTTCTTACAGCTTTTCAGTATAGTATGTTAAAATATGATAACTATTCTTCGTTAATTGCCGAACCTTTGATCCGGAAGTTATGGGTGCGGCTTCGACCTCTCGGTCTCCCTTAATTGGGGGTTATCGGGAGGTGGGGTCGTAATAGTACACATACCCTACCATCTGAGGTACAACTGTAGTTGTCTAGCCACCTATATAATCACATCAGATGTATGAGGCATGACCATAGCCATCCTCCACAACCTGCATTGTGGATGATAAGGATATATCCTCAACTTGCCACTCCCACATACTCAACAGTATGCGCTCTGAGTTTCCCTTAGGAATACTCGTTTCACCATATGGAAAGTTCTGACACTCAGATGGATCTATGGCACAGGGCACTACATGATTAGAGTTTCACTTGATTAGTTATGCCAATTGGGTGAATTAAGGCTGCATCAAACAAGTGGACATACAAACCCTAATTAACTTCTAGCAAGCATATAAATATCACAACTTTTAAAAGATATAAAATGTGTGGAACATAATTTCTCATCTCATCATCACATGGTACTATTCACTTGCCATGCATGAGACCACACTAGTCATCATACTATCACAAGATATAAATCCTTTTCACAATATCACAGGGTATCAACCCTTATCAACACAAGAGGATTACACCTCATTCAGGGCTCAACCATGGCCAAAGGTCATCAAGACCATCATATTGTTGCCTACAAGATCATAATTATCATTCCATGCCTTATAGAAAGGCTTAACAACATCACTTACATATAATACACCAGATCAGCACAATATTGCATTAATGATCTAGGAGATATTCATAAACAATCATAGCAGGGTTATATTAACATTAAGAACATTCATTTATTACATCAACATGTAAGAGATCTAGATATGATTAACCCTCATCATATTCATAATGAACATGTTTAGCATAAGAAAGTATGAACGATGTGGCTATGATAACCACCAATTACATATTAAGGTTATGATCATATTAAGGAGGTTATTTCACCATCATTCCATCATATAGGAATGTTAAACATGAATATCATCTTTATCTATTTGCATTAGAGTTAGGTTGAACAAGATAAATTATATAATGTTACTAATTAGCACTTATACCCAAACCCTAACTCACGACATCCCCATTGGATCATGGATGTATAAGGTGAAGCATCACCATAACATTCCATACTATTCTCAAGTATGAACCCACACATAAATCAAGGTGTAACCATCGAGTTATAGCATACTAGGGTTTCAACAACAATAAGAGAGTACTCCGTGATTGTATTAATCATTCAAGGACTATTCATACACAATTACCATCCTTTAGTTATATTAAAACTAGGTATAACAAGCTATACCTCATTAGGGTTACATATCAACACAATATGGTTATCATACCTTCTATTCATATGAGTGAATAGGTAAGACTACCTTATTAAGGGTAACCCTCCATTTGTTCCATCATCATTCAACCCATATCATCATACCACAATGTCACCCAGAACCATTGGATGTTTAAAAGGTAAGACCATTGGTTGTTTACATTGTTTATATAATTAAACACCTTGGATAAACCAACTATGAAGTCCTTGATTTATGCCCTAGAAAGAGTCACCATCTAACCCTAGACATCCCTTGATTAACACAAAAAGTTCCATTGAGAGTAGGGTAAAACCCACAATCGACTGTTCATTTAAAACAAGCCATCCATTGTCAACAAGTAAGCTACTTAAGTTGATCATATAAAGGAAACCATCTAAATCACATTATTATGATGAACATATTACATTAGCCATGATTCCACTTTATTGTAGGAATAAACATTAGATCTTGACCATTGGGTCAAGTTCATATGTTAAAACCATCAATTACAGTATATGTTTGACCATTGCATCAAATGACCAAAGAAACCATGGTCGAAGGCTTAATTGATGATACAACTATATAATTAACTCACCATAGGTTTTGGATACCTAATACACCATCATTAGTGACCACTAAGCCACCATATATTGTTAGATCAACACTATATTTGCTAATCATCCTCGAATATCAAACTAATATCACCATTGATTGATAGCATCATTAGGGTACTTAGTGGTTAATCCCTAAGATTATAATTAGGCCAACACCTAACCTAAAGGGTGAATGTCAGTTGACACCCTTGGTTACCACCATTAGTTGTCATGAAGACAACACCATCGGTTGTTTCAATGGTACCACCATTGAGTCATGTGTTTATAGAAGAAATCGACTTTAAACCCTAAAATTTACCATTGGTTGATAGGTGTTTAGCACCATTGGTTTTCAAACCAACCTGATCCAAGTCATATTATACCTTAGGAATAACGTACACATGAATACACATTCATCTAGAACTGAAATCAGAACAGGGAACATTATAAAAATCAAAATCCAAGTCAAGCATAGCTTTTTAGTGCATGGATCATCATTTTCAAGCAAGAACATGAGCTTGAAAGCTTTACAATAAATGTGGAGAAAGGTATAAAACTTGCCTCTAATAAGAATATGAAATCCCCAAAAAAAAAAACTCAAGCAGGTAGGGCATAAAATTTGGGTATAAGTTGTGAACTCGTCCATCTAGCACCTTTCTTCATCAAATGAGCAAACCCTGAGCATAAGGAACAAGAAATGTAGGGTTTTAGAGCTTTAGAGCAACTTCTACCATGGAACAACAAGGTTTTGACCTGGAGAAAGGTAGGAGGAAGGATAAAAAAGAAACAAATGGAGTAAATAAGGGGATTCTTACTCTTTTAGGTCAAGATCAGTAGAAGGAAGCTTTTCAAACCCTAAAAGGAAGTCAATTGCAAACCTAGATTCTTTTTCCAAGAAGATCCCGTCTTTCTTCTTCCTTGGATAGGAAATTCGCAAAAGCACATAGGGATAATGAGGTTCATAGAAGGAGGGAAGTGGTGGAGAGAAAATGGATCGTTTGGGTGCTTAGGGATAAGTATATGAAACTTTAAGATAAAGAAAAAGAAAAAGTTGAAGTTCTAGTATCTTTCCAAGTGTCCATGGCCTTAAACTATTAAGAATATACAAGAACACACACAAGAAGATCCCCCAACATCCATAGAGACATTCTTATCCCTCGTTTCTTGAATTTCCAAGCAAAATAAATAATTCATCAGTTGATAGCTACTAAAGGTAGCTCATCCATAAAGGGGTAAACCCTAAAATACCCTTGAGGAAAACACCTTCAAACTAAGGTTTAAATAGGTGCCCTATGGATCAAAAAGCTCACGAAAGATGTGAGAATATCCAAGAAACATAATGCAAGTGATAAATTGCAAAGAAAACCTCTCAATTGGATAAATTGTAGAAAAGTACAAAATGTGCATAAAATTGCATAACTTGCTCAAACAGTGTCCAATTTGGACCAAATTTGAAACTTAAGCTTGTATTATGACTTCAAAGCATATCACAAGGTTATATTAGGGTTATAAGAATTAAATTATGATAATTAAGCTTGTTCAACACTATAAGCAAGGTTAGGGGTCTCACAACCATAAACCCCTAATAGGGATTTCGCCCCCGAAATCCAAGGTAAACAAAGATGGGTACTTCCCTTGTACCTCATCCTATTACCTTCACATTGTTACTTTCATATCATGGTGATGTCACATAATTCATACATATCTCATCTTGGGTCAGCAGAAAAAACCCCACCTAAGAAGACATTCTCAATATGGAATGTAGAAACTTGTTGTGTCATCTGTACAACTCTAGTAGTAACTTTCAACTTTAAATTCTAGCTATCATCCTAAAATTATATCTATTGTATCAACAAACCATCTATCCTTGATAGTGGTCTTACCCAACTATCACTAGACCATGCACAACATTATCAAGTCACTTTTGTTTTTCCTTCCAAACAACATTTATAGGATCATCATCAACTCTCTCTCTCTCTACGAGAGAGGAATACTTGGAATGTTAATTTAATAAACATCTCCAACCTTCACATATTTCTCATAATGTTTATACATATTGGATACTAGGATTCATTACCTTGGTATCCACCTCATGTGCTATAAGGAACTCACATCATTATCTCATCCATTTTTACCAACATAACAAATATCAAGACATATAAGAGGAGTCTTCCTAATTATTGGAAGGCTCAAAAGCAAAATCATCACAAACTTTATGCTCTTAGTACCATAGTCCAAACAACCTTATGCTATAATAAGCTATCCACCATCATGTTTACAATGAATCCACACATACCAAGTGGCAACGATCCACTTGAAATTTGTACCATAGAACGGAAAGACACAAAGGGAAACACACACTTGCCACATCATAGCAACATTGTTCAAGGGTCACTAGCAAAAATGTAACCAATTTTATTTTCATTATGCAAGTTACAACTTCTTATGTATCATTTTACCCTTTTCATTTTGGGTTCCTTGCCATTAGCATAGGAATCATCATGATTAACATATCTCATTACTCCTTCCTTGATGACTATTTATCACACTTGGGTATGTTCTCTTATTTTATTATGTTTTTCAACCACTTATCAACATGTAAATCATCATATTCCACATTTTCTTCATTAAACATGGATCATCTGCCTTAATTTCTTTCAAATGCCATGCTTATTTTACATTAACACTGTCTTACACACATAGTTTGGTCTGAGGTTAGCTCATGTTCCACCTTATTCCTTTGTCATTGTTCTCATTTATCTTCTCATTTTATACTTATCATTGGAGTTCTCTCCATCTTATGTGGATTTCATACCTTGAATCACTTTATAAGCATAGACTTATATGTCTTTTACTTTATTATCTTCTTGAATCACATCTTCAAAAACTCCTCTTTTCCTTATTTGTATTTCGATTTAGATTTCATGGTGTTGTATCTTTCTCTTATAGTTACCAAACATTCAAGTTTTGATAGATAATGATGCAATTCTCATATTCTTTAAGGTAGGATTGAGATATTCACACCATGATTTCTTATTCGTGATGCTCTTAAGATTGTCTCAAAATGACTACTTGATCAGAATAATCAGAAAGATAACAATCTAAGAGTTATATACTTACCTTTTCTTCAATAATTGAATACTTGGCCAGGGCACCCAAATACTGAGATTAGTCAGTATGCACCATATTTTTATGTCATATTCCTAATTTTTACATCATCCTAGTCCTAAGTCCTAGTGTCCCTATAGACTCAGTGAACCTAAAGCTCTGATACCAACTTGTGAGAACATGTTACACTAATGAGATTACTCAAAATATAAAACACAATCGATCACTAATTAATCACATACCCAAAAATATGGGTAAATTAAAATCGATTTCAACGTCAGTGCCCACTCAGAAACATTTGCATAAGAGCCCAACATCTTTCTAATATCCATACTATGCCAAGAATTTGATACAAATTGGTCTATCGCCTTAGCCACAACATATATACACAGGAGAACAATATTCGTATATGTCACACAAACAAGCATTAACATGCTAACAAAATTCTGATTCATTTGAAACACCATATACAAACTTTTTTTGCCCGGACCTGAGAGTACAGGGATGACTCTAGGACACACTAGACATCTAATCAACTTTATCAAAGATTCATTACTATAGCTCCTCTTTGATGTCACATGTTTGTTTTCATCACTTTCAATTACCTAAAAAGATGTGGCGAACCACAAGGGTGAGACCCATGCCCCAACAAGAGATATAACCTCCAACAATGCTTATTGATTACAACATTTTAAATAATAGATAACTAAGAAGTTGGAGTATTTAATAATCAATTGAACAGATTGAACAGTTCAAGTATACTAAACAGATTAAGCAAATCATCTTAGCAACAAGTATGATCATTAATGCATATATAGATAACAAATAAATCCATTTCTCTAGATAGACATCTACTCAAATATCATCAAATTTCATCTAATAATAATCATTATCATTAATTTGACTATCATCATATTCCTTGCTAACAGTACAAGCAATCTAGTAGCATAAGCATCCCTGTCATCATGAATATGTCTAATAACATAACATGGCTATCAATATTGGTATCTCAAATAAAATGAACAAATATATATCATAAGTAGAACTAACATCATAGCACAATTAATGACATATGCATGATTAACAGTTTAAGCATTTATAATTACATAAGCATGGCTAGCAATATTAAACATAGCTAGAAGCATCATCTTAACTATCAGTGTCAGTATATTTGACAACATAAGCATGTTTACAACATGAGCATAACTACAACATAAGAATATCTATTATCTCTAATTATACTATACATGATCTCAATGAAAATAAAACAAACAAGGGTTATCATCCAATATGAAGTGTTGTGTATAACCCTAAACAGATATGCTACACGACTATCTTACATCTTTTATTATTATGCCCTGAGGAATTTGAGGATACCACTCAAATTCCAACTGACCACTGCTAAGTCAAAATCAGTGCCATACAAGATCTAGGAAGAGCCAGACTCCTAAGATCTTCTCTGCCCCTAGTCAGTACGGGTCTGCCACAACGACACATGAGGTCAAGCTGCTAACAACCTAGTCCGTCCTTGGTACATGTCATGACACTAGTGAAAGGAGGTGGGTACACATACCCTACCATCCAAGGTACAACCGCAGTTGTCCTCCAATCTCGTCACATATATAACACATCAGATGTATGAGGCATGACCATAGCCATCCTCCACAACCTGCATTGTGGACGACAAGGATATATGCTCAAATTGACACACCCACATACTCAACAGTATGCACTCCGAGTTTCCCTTAGGAATACTCATTTCACCATCTGGCAAGTTCTGACACTCAAATGGATCTATGGCACAAGGCACTACATGATTAGAGTTTCACTTGATTAGTTATGCCAATTGGGTGAATTAAGGCTGCATCAAACAAGTGGACATACAAACCATAGCTCACTTCTAGCAAGCATATAAATATCACAACTTTTAAAAGATATAAAATGCATGGAACATAATTTCTCATCTCATCATCACATGGTTACTATTCACTTGCCATTCATGAGACCACACTATTCATCATACTATCACAAGATATAAATCCTTTTCACAATATCACAGGGTATCAACCCTTATCAACACAAGAGGATTACACCTCATTCAGGGCTCAACCATGCCCAAAGGTCATCAAGACCATCATACTATTCCCTACAAGATCATCATTATCATTCCATGCCTTATAACATGGCTCAACAACATCACTTACATATAATACACTAGATCAACACAATATTTCATTAATGAGCTAGGAGATATTCATAAACAATCATAATAGGGTTATATTAAAATTAAGAACATTCCTTTATTACATCAACATGCAAGGAATATAGATATGATTAACCCTCATCATATTCATAATGCACATGTTTAGCATAAGAAAGTATCAACCATATGGCTATGATAACCACCAATTAACATATTAAGGTTATGATCATATTAAGGATGTTATTTCACCATCATTCCATCATATAGTAATGTTAAACATGAATACTCATCTTTATCTATTTGCATTATAGTTAGGTTCAACAAGTAATATTACTAATTAGCACTTATACCCAAACCCTAACTCACGACATCCCCATTGGATCATGGATGCATAAGGTGAAGCATCACCATCACATTCCATACTATTCTCAAGTATGAACCCACACATAAATCAAGGTGTAACCATCGGGTTATATCATATTAGGGTTTCAACAACAATAAGAGAGTACTCCATGATTGTATTAATCATTCAAGGACTATTCATACCCATTTACCATCATTTAGTTATATTAAAGCTAGGTATAACAAGCTATACCTCATTAGGGTTACATATCATCACAATATGGTTATCATCCCTTGTATTCATATGAGTGAATAAGTAAGACTACCTTATTAAGGGTTACCCCCCATTTGTTCCATCATCATTCAACCCATATCACCATACCACAATGTCACCCAGAACCATTAGATGTTTAAAAGGTAAGACCATCAGTTGTTTACATAAGTAAACACCTTGGATAAACCACCTATGAAGTCCTTGATTTGTGATCTATAAAGAGTCACCATCTAACCCTAGACATCCCTTGATTAACAACACAAAAAGTTCCATTGAGAGTAGGGTAAAACCCACAATCGACTGTTCATTTAAAACAATCCATCCATTATCAACAAGTAAGCTACTTAAGTTGATCATATAAAGGAAACCATATAAATCACATTATTAGGACCAACATATTACATTAGACATCATTCCACTTTATTGGAGGAATAAACATTATATCTTGACCATTGGGTCAATTTCATATGTTAAAACCATCAATTACAGTATAGGTTCAACCATTGCATCAAGTGACCAAAGAAACAATTGGTCGAAGGCTTAATTGATGCTAAAACTATATGATTAACTCACCATAGGTTTTGGAGACCTGATACACCTTCATTAGTGACCATAGGAGGGAAGTGGTGGAGAGAAAATGGATCGTTTGGATGCTTAGGGATAAGTATATGAAACTTTAAGATAAAGAAAAAGAAAAAGTTGAAGTTCTAGTATCTTTCCAAGTGTCGATGGCCTTAAACTATTAAGAATATACAAGCACACACACAAGAAGATTCCCCACCATCCATAGATACATGCTTATCCCTCATTTCTTGAATTTCCAAGCAAAACACATAATTCATTAGTTGATAGCTACTAAAGGTAGCTTATCCATGAAGGGGTAAACCCTAAAATATCCTTGAGGGAAAACACCTTCAAACCAAGGTTTAAATAGGCACCCCATGGCTCAAAAAGCTTAAGAATGATGACAGAATATCCAATTAATATAATGCAAATGATAAATTCTAAAGAAAACTTCTCAATTGGGTAAATTGCATAACTTGCTCAAGCAGTGTCCAATTTGGACCAAATTTGAAACTTAAGCTTGTATTATGATTTCAAAGAATATTTTCAATTATGATAATTAAGCTTGTTCAACACTTTAAGCAAGGTTAGGGGTCTCACAATTGTAGTTCTCTGGGGTGAAATACTCGTGGAGGGGGCGGTTGGGCTGCAGTGGTTGAGCATTTCCATGGGGTTCATTTTCTACCATGTTGGCTGCTTGGTGCTTCTTGTGGTGGCTTTGACATCTCCTACTACCTATCTCGAGGTCATACAACACCAACTCAGTACAAGTAGAACACATATGGTGCATGCACAAATATCACCTATATAATACATAAACAAGCAACAAGAAACCAAGTTAGAAGGGCAGTATGCAAAAGTGAACAAAGAATAAAGATTGGAAATGATGATGGTAATAGGAAAGGCTAAGCTACACTAACTATCTAGGCCAAGTGCATCTATCCCCAGCAACAATGCTAGAAAGCTTGATGCGGTTTTGCACACACATGTGATCTTTTGATATTTATAAGGTTCCCCTAACTAGGTTCACTCACAACACTAAAATTTGCTCCCACAAGCGCACGAGGTCATGTTATAGCATAGATGAGAGGCAAGCAAAGGGGGTCGAACCATATGGATAGAGGGGGAAATAGATCTTAGTTGGTGTTGCCTATGTTCCTAAAGTAGAGACTAGGCTTGAAGGGTTTAAAAGGGGTTTGGTTTGATTACACTAAGCAAGCAAGCAAGTAATGGCAATATGAAAACTATATTACCAAATCTTGGGTTATCCTAGGCAAGTTAGGTCTAAGAAACTATATTAAGCAAGCAACTTAAAAAGAGCAAGATGATCTACACTACTCTAGCAAGGCAATTAGAAACTAAGAACTAAACTAAACA
The DNA here is from genome assembly GCA_963693085.1 of Alisma plantago-aquatica. NCBI lineage: Eukaryota > Viridiplantae > Streptophyta > Magnoliopsida > Alismatales > Alismataceae > Alisma > Alisma plantago-aquatica. Next base: position 399,631,422 of record OY856410.1, read on the forward strand.
CTAAAGCAAGCAAGAATCTAGATTAACCCTAAGTAGCAAGACTAAACAATTAGCTAGAAGAAACAAAGGCAATTAATCTAAACTAGCACTAACAAGCAAGAAGATGAAGGTGGGTTTCAAGCAATGGATTGGGTAGGTGGGCTGTTTGGGAATGTGATTTGATATTAGTTGGGGAGGTGTCAACATGGCATGCAATTATCACAACTCAATCTAGATTACCAAACTAAACAACAAGGCAAGTGCTATTAGAATGCACCCTATACTACTAGTTGGAGAACTAGGGTTAGGTGTAATTCTAGTAGGACTTGGCAGGTCTAGGTTTCTAGGGTAAGTGGTATTAGGGAAATTGAGAGCCAAGGGTAGGAATGGGAGTATATATGAGGGTTTTTCACATCATGCTACTAGCCATCTAGCCTTTAGAAAACTCTAGGCAATTGCACTAATCACACTTACACTAACTACTTAGATCTCACACTCACTTGTAGTGGGAGGGATATGTATGTAGGAACAAAGGTGGCTAGCTAGGGATCCATGAATTGGACATAGGAGCCATTCCTAAGATTACTACATACATTACAATTCCTCCTAGAAGCTAAATGTCATCAAACATCACAAAGTAAGCAATTTATGTTTAAAAGCAAAAACCACATGCAAGATAATGGGAAATGAGATAGAAGCAAAGGCAATTATCATAGAATGAAATTATGGCAATTATTATAGAATGAAATTATGTTCATTACAAATTATTCCTCCCCAATATGGCATCAAAGTCACATTTTTACCCCAAATACCCCACCACTAGGGGCTTAGCTAGATATAATCAAAGAAAAGGCAAAAGAAAGGGGAAGAAGGGGATAAGACTCCATGGAGCTCGAAGTAGATCTTCGTTCTTCACCTCCTAGCTATTGTAGGGTGACCTCCTTCCTACAAGATGGATGATGGGCATGAAAATGGAGGGGGTTATGGTAGAAAATGGTGGGTGGACAGCATAAATGCAAAGGGATTGCAATGAATGCTCAAGAGTGGGTGGAGAGGAGTAATGGCAGCTGGGGGAGTGTAACTACATTATGTGGCCGCCACCTATCTATATATAGGTGGTCGGGAAGCACTAGGATAAGTAGGGGCAAAGTAGGAAAAACAGTGGTGAAAATGGGTAGGGTTAGGTGGTCACCACGACCGTGTTGAGGTGCCACGACCGCGGTAGGGGTTGCATGGCACAGTCATGGGATATGGAATAGCCGAGGTGGGAAGTGAAGTAGAAATGATAAGTATGTATAGTGGCTATGACCGTGGCGGTGTGCCACGGTCGTGGTGGGTAGGGGGTACCATGACCGTGTGGGGTACCACGACCATGTTGGAGGAGGAGGCCACGGGCAAGTCAGCTTAGAGGCCGTCGTATCTTCAGTTCACCATGCACATGGGGATCGCCATGGGTGAGGTGGTCTTCAAGGTCCACGACCATGGTGATGGCCATGACCGTGGTCATTCACGTGTAAAATGGACCACTTTCCTATTGATTTTGGGGATCCTTGTGCATAAATCGCCACGGGCAAGGTGATGGCCAAGGGCGAGTTGGAGTGTGCTAGCGAAGGCCGTTGCCGTGGGGTTTTCAGTGACTACGTCCATTTTGAGCTCCATGGCCATGGTCATTTATGTGTAAATTGATCACATTCCATGTTGATTTTGGAGCTCTTTGTGCATAAATTACCATGACCGTGGTGGATGTACCACAACCATTTTAGGCCTTTTGGTGTTGATCTTTACTTCATCTTCTTCATCTAGAATCCTTTTACTTTGAATGGCTCTTATGAATCCAAGGACAACTTAGGGAAGAGGTAGGTCCACTCTTGGGGCGTAAGACCCCATAAACATCCTTCATCTCTCTCCCATGCATCAATGCATGCATAAGTGCCCTGAAATACACACAAAAAGAGGCATACATGCATTTATCATAAAAGATCACATTGAGGGGAATAACTTGTAATATAAACTATTTAGATGTGATTATCATGCAAAAAGGCACAGGATGGAGCCCTAAAATAGGGCTGCATCATCCATGGATAGGATAGGTTGTCTATAGGGTAACTACTCCCTAACACCTCCTACTACCCTTATGAGGCTCAATTGGGTTAGGGTGTAGGTGACCAATTCAATTAGAGTCTAAACAAGCCTAGGTTTCTAGGTTAGATGGTATTCATGTGATTAGGGGATGAGGGTAGTAATGGGAGTGAAGTGAGGTTTTAGGCCTCACATCAACCACATTCTAGCATTGATAAAGCTCCATGCTAAGCACACTAAATTCATCTTATCTAGCTACTTATATCTCTCAACCAAGGTTAGGGGAATTAGTTAGCATGTAGGAGGATGGGTAGCTAGCTAGGGATCAATGAATTGGACCTAGGAGCAAATCCCAAAATTCACATATAAAGCAATTCCCCTAAGTTCCTAGGTGATTTCAAGCACAAACCAACAAGCAATTCATGGAGAATGAGATAGAAATAGAACATAATTATTAGCAAATAAAATTATAATGTTTACATATCATTTTCCCCCAACATGGTATCAAAGTAACATTTTGAGCCCCAAACAACCCACCTAAGGGGCCTGCTACTCATGGAAATGCAAATTACAAAAAGAAAGGAGAAAGAGGTAGAAGAAGCCATGGATCTCGGTGTAGATGGCCTCTTCAGCTACTGCAAGACGTCCTCCTCCTTCCCCAAGGTGCAAGTGGCATGGGATGATGGTGGGTGACCACTACGACCATGCTACCCTAGCCCCACCACAACCATGGTTGTGCTACTTCATGTACAAATTTGACCAAGTAAATATGATTTATCCCCATTTCTCACCTCGCTCATTCCACACCACCACGGCCATTCTCACCCCTCTCCACCACAATCGTGCTACTCACAGAAACATAGCTACTTTTGCATTGCATTCCCACTTTACCCATACTCGACCTATTACTTCCCCCACACCTATATATACCTAGGTGGTGGATAGATCACAAGGTTAGCTAACTTCTCCCACCCTACATCCACCCCTAGCTCACTCCTAGCACTCCATTTTCACCCCTATCCATTCCACTCTATTTCCACCTCCATTCCACTCCATTTCACCATTTCCACCACCAAAACCCTAGTTTCCTAGTATTTTGACCCTTTGGGAGCCTTGTTGGGGATTTGTATCAGTTGTGGGTGTCTTGAGGGCCATCCTATCAGCCTTGTGGTGTCTCTATATGCACCATATTGGTTTGTGGCTCTAGGGTTTCATCCCTATTAGTTTGTGAAGGGAGGAGGAGATGTGTATCAGCCTTGACCAAGGAAGGAGGATTAGTGGGTGAGGCATGGTTATTTTCACCTTGTTGCATGGTGTTACATGTGGATTTTCTTTGTGGACATGTGTCATCTAAGGTTCTTTGGTGGTGATACATTTCCTTTGTTCCCTCTTTCATCTCTCTTGTATATATACTTCTTTCTCTCCATGCAAGAGAATCCTTTGGCCATCTTTGCTTTCTTCTTCCTTGGTGGACGATCTTGAGCTTGTGGAGTGTTCTCCCTTGGAGCTTGGTGGACGAGCCTAAGCTTGTGGTGATCTCTTTTCATCTCCTTTTTTGGTAAGCTATGATCCTTAGTTTCCTTTCTCTCTTTCTTTCTTCTTCTTGGCCATGGACCTTGGTTGCTTCTCTTTCCCCTCTCATGCTCTCTTAACCTTGGTTCTATCTTCCTTCTTGGAGGTGTTGTGGAGATCGAGCTAGGAGGATCTTCTTCTACATTGAGCTTGGGAAGCTTGGAACTTGGTGTTGATCCTTGAGGTGGGTTATATAACTATAAACCCACTATGTTATTATCACCTTTTACTTGTTATCTTTCTCTTGATCTATGGCTCGTTATTGCTTGCATGCTAGTAACTTTTCCTTAGTAGCCTTGTGTTCTATTTTGGAAAATGAGCTTGCTTAGTTGCTACTAGATTTACACCTTCTTTTACCTTGTTTATAATGTTGTCTTGGGGTTGAAGATGAGGAGGACGATATGTATGTGGAGACCAACACATAGGTTAGATCGTTGGGCTTTGGGTGGTCTTCACAACCTGTGACGCCCCTGGCCGTCACCCTTGTGGCAGGTCATCATGATCTTGGTTAGGTCTAGGATGACTCATTCTGACTGTCATGCCTTTAGGAATGAGTGGTCTGATGTTAGATGAGGGTGATATGATGTGGTGTTAGATCATGATACAAAGGAGTGTTGGCCGATATGCCTAGGCCGTCACGACTTGGTATTGTGGCCATAGATGCATTGCTTGGAGAGGCATTATCTGTCAGGACTCTGGCCGTCACGCCTTGAGTGGTGTTGATGCCCGATAGACCCAACTCGAGTGTTGTGATATGTTGTTATGATGACACCTTAGTTAGGCAGAGGTCGACACATCCTAAAACTGATGCCCAAGCATTGCATGTTACCCTGACGTTGTCACACCATGCATTGTTGTTGCCCGACAAGAGGGGTTGGCTGACACCCTCTTTTTGAGGTGTTGTGCCTGATACCCCCATGATGTTAAACCAATACACCATCCCAGGTGACATGCAGATACCTTGGTGATTCTCTTAACTAATAACACCCCCCCTTGGAGTGGTTGCCCGACACACTTAAGAATAAACTGATACCATGTGATGGAACCCTAGTCGATACTTTCTGATAGTGGTTGATACACACCATGTTGATGTTAGGGCAACATGGTATGGTGTGTTATCATATGGAGTAGTTGTAAGTATGATGTGAGGATTATGTTTCTATATCTCATAACATGTTTTATATGATAAGAGAAACATGCTTCTATGTCTCATAACATACCTCATAATGACGATGGGAGTGATAATTTAAGGAAGGTTGTTGATCCAAACTTATAAGCCCTAATCGGGTGAAGTGAAACCCTAATTGTTATGATGTAAAATGTATGATGTGATATTTATAGCAGAATTCCTATGAGATGATAATGTTGATGATGCATCACCTTCTTGTTATCAGTTTCTAACCATGCAAGTGATATCAATTGATGTACATATCCATGTATGAGATATGATGGTTATGATCTGTTGGACATTGGTCCTTGTGATGGACATTGGTCCTTGTGATGGGCATTGGTGAATAGCAGGCATAAAGAGACATGATGTGATGAGATCATACTTAAGGCAATTCAATTTGTTTTGGTGATGAGTTATGCCCCATTTATGTAGATCTTGTTTAGAGGATTATACGTTGTAACTTGAATTGATGCTTAAAGATGCTTAAATTAATCTAATTAATCAAGTTAAATCTAATAGTGTAGTTGCCATGTGTCATAGATCCATTCAGTGTCACTACTTGCTGAATGATGAAATGATTTTAACTCAGAGTGCATATTGTTGAATATGTGGGGTGCAAGTTGAGGTATCTCGTTGTGTCCTGAATGTATATGTATGGGATTGGTTGTGGTCATACCCCAATAAGAGTACAATTGTGGTTGTAGTTCAATTTGACATACAGGAATGGATGTGGTCATATCCTAATAAAGAGTACGGATGCAGTCGTAACTCACTAGCATCGTGACATGTACCAAGGTGGGCTAGATGTGTACAACTGGACTATAAGTCGTTGATAGCAGTCTAACTAATGATGTCACTACCAATGTTCTCATACTGACCGAGGGGATGAAGTTGTGGATTCTGCCTCTTCCACTAGACCCTGTATGGCACCGATTTTGACTTGTCAAGTGGTCGGTTGGATTTGGGTGGTACAACTCAAATCCTTGGGGCATAATGAAATATGTAATCAGTCGTGTAGTGTAATTGTATAGGATCAAATACGTAAACATTGGTTGAGGCCTTGCTTGATCTTTATACAATGTTGGTGATAGAAATATACATGTTCTTCATATTCCTTTTAAATTATTAAGATGTTTCATAATTCAACAGTAATTGCTCTTCCTGTAAATGATAATTACCTACTTCATCTTAGTTGTATTTATACTATTTCTCAATTTATCTTATCTGTGATAATAATAGAGTTGGCGGTGAGTTATATCTCCCACCGAGATTTGGAAATCTCACCCCGTTGGTTTCCCACACCCTTTTTAGGTGGACGAGAATGAAGAGGTAGAGATTGTGCAGAGGAGGTTGAGTAGTAGCCAAAGGAGTAGTAGTTGATGAGGTTGGAAGTGTTGCTAGATGTCTTTTGTTGATAGAGTCCTAGCATCATCCATGTACACTCAGGTCTTTGAGAATGTTTTGTAGATGTTTCGCAAATGTGCTTTCTTTATGTGCCCTTATATACATATGTGGTAGAATCATGTATATATGTTCTAGAACAGTTATTTAGTTACAGTTTGACAGCAGGCCTTGTGAATGCTTTGAGGCATGAAAGGAATTATATGTGAAGGTTTTGCTGTTTGGTAGTTTTATAAAAAAAGGTTTTAATTTTTAGTGTTTTCTGATAATACACTTGTTAATATTTCTTTCGCGGTTATGTTTTGAGTAATCTAACTTTGTGTGGTGCGGGGCATCACAAGATAGCTTGGTATTAGAGCTTTAGGTTCGTTGAGTCTACAGGGACCTAGGACTAGGGTTTGTGTATGTTCTAGTATCCTCCAGTCTGTCTTATAGTCACTTCTGCTTATGCAGAAGAAGAAGAGAAAGCTTAAAGATGTCTGGAGAATACAAAGAACATGCTTCTAAGAGCAGTGTTGCTGCAGCAGGTGGTGGTGCAAGGAACCAGGCATGAGAAGATCGGGTGCCTGAAGTCCCCTAATTTGACCCATCCATGATAGAAAACCCTATCTTTCAATCATTTTTGGGTAGTTTATGGAAATGATGACTCATATGGTGGACAGGATGCCTACACCTCAACCTAGGGCACTCGTTCCCCATACTAAATCTTTGAGTATTGGGAAGACTTTTGAGCAACTTTGTTGTGTTGGAGTGGTTGAGTATACGAGAACAACTGTCTTGGTGGATATAGATCTTTGGTTGACCGAGCTTGAGAAGGCTTTCAAGATCTTGAGTATCCCTAAAGAGGATAAGGTTAAGCATGTTGTGTACCTTCTGAGAGGGAGTGCTGGCCATTGATGGGCCATAGAGGAGGAGAAGAGACCCGATGTTGTGGTTGGTTGGGAGGAGTTCCAACAATAGTTTGTTAGTCGGTACTTTCCTCAGACGTATCTTGACGAGAAGATCAGTCAGTTTGAGAGGATTCAACAGGGATCCATGACGATCAACGAGTATGAGTCAAGGTTTATGGAGCTGTTAGATTCTGTCCTCACATGGTTGCGATAGAGGATGAGAGGATTCATCCTTTTGAGAAGGGGTTGAATGTTGTGTTGTCTACCCCGTCTGTTGATTTGGAGAATCGAGTGAGGTTTGTTGTGTTTGTGGAATCTATTTGAAGGATAGAATGATCGGTGAAGGAGAAGAGAGAGGCAAGTACCATGAAGTGTTCTACACATTTTCAAGGACAATCGTCTGGTGGCTCCAAGAAGATGAGATTTTCTACACCGCCAACTTTATAGAGGTTTAGTGCTTCGATACAGTGGTCGTTGAGTAAGGGAAGAGGACATAGTTTTCCACCCTTAGGAGCCCAGATTGTTGCATCAGTATCAGTGATAGGGCCGTCTAAGCTGCGAGTTGAGACTCGGGCCTGTCACAAGTGCGGACATGTAGGACATCTGAAGTGGGAGTGCCCAATGAGGGATGATGAAGTGACCCAACAACTGAGGTAGAGCCAGTAAGGTTTGTAGAGATAGAAGAATAGTAGTGTAGGAGGACGAGGATGTGGCCAAGTGTCACATGCCTGATCATCTACTCATGGAAGTAAAGGATGGGGGTGACAACAGGCAATGACTAGATTCTACACTATGAGCCAACCGGAGGCGGTGGTCAACCCACGAGTGGTGATAGGTCAGATGGGGTTATTTCATTTTGATTTGTCTTCTTCTTGCTTTATATCTATTTTGGTTGACCCAGGTGCTACACACTCTTTTATCACATGTAAGTGCTTAGTAGTTGTTCTTAGCCTGTTAGTTGTAAGAAGAATAGTTTGTTGCTAGAAACCCTATTGGTAGGTTCTGCAGTGTTGTAGGATGTGTGTCCTTCTTGTGTTCTTTCCTTTTCGGGACACATCATTCAAGTGGACCTCATACCACTTGACATGCCTAGATTTGATGTGATCCTTGAAATGGATACCCTGGAAAAGTATAGAGTAGTCTTGGATTGTAGTTTCAAGCAAGCAACGTTCGTAGATGGTAGTGAGACATGGATCTTCCAAGGATATAGGAAGATTCTCCTAATGTGTCTTGTATCAGCTATGGTAGCAAGGAAGCTTCTGAGACAAGGTTACGAGGAGTTTTTGGCACATGTGGTGGATGCAGAGGTGAGGAGTCTTAGTGTCCAAGAAGTGTCGGTTGTTAGGGAGTTTGAAGATGTGTTTGCTAAAGAGTTTCCAGGTGTTCCCCCACCCTGTGAGATTGATTTTGAGATCAATATGGTTCCTTGTACACAACCAATAACTCAGACATCATATAGGATGGCACCAATAGAGATGGTATAATTGAAGAGTTAGTTGCAAAAATTGCTTGACAAAGGTTTCACTAGGCCGAGTACATCACCTTGGGGTGCTCCAGTGTTGTTTGTGAAGAAGAAGGATGGATCTATGAGGTTGTGCATAGACTACATGCAGTTGAATAAGGTCACAATAAATAATAAGTATCCCTTATCGAGGATAGATAATTTGTTTGATTAGTTGCATGGCACAACAGTGTTCTCAAAGATAGATTGAGATTAGGATATCATCAGTTGAGGATCAAGGAGGATGACATACCTAAGTCAGCTTTTAGGATGAGGTACAGTCACTACGAGTTCATTATTATGCCGTTTGGGCTGACCAATGCACCAACATCGTCAATGGATTTGATGAACATGGTGTTTTGACACAGTTCCTTGATCAATTTGTGGTTGTCTTCATAGTTGACATCTTGATATATAGTCATGATAGTCAACAACATGAACAACATCTTTGTCAGGCATTGACAGTATTTAGACAACACCAACTCTATGCCAAGTTTAGCAAGTGTGAGTTCTAGTTAAGAGAGGTAGCTTTCTTGGGGCATGTTATATCTGTAGAAGGAGTATGCGTAGATCCTAAGAAGGTGGTCTTTGATAGAGTTAGAACAGCCAAAGACGTTGACTGAAGTGTGTAGCTTTCTAGGCATGGTAGGATACTATAGGAGATTCATCAAGGACTTCAGTGATGTCACCCTACCCTTAACAAAGTTGACGAGGAAGGAAGTGCCATTCATTTGGGATGACAGATTTCAGTAAGATTTTTAGACATTAATGGAGAAGTTGACAAGTGCACCGGTTCTTATTTTACCTAAGCAAGGAAAGGGATACATTATCTTTTGTGATGCATCCAAGAATGATTTGGGATGTGTGTTGATGCAGGACAAGAAAGTAGTTTCTTTTTCTTCTCGACAGTTTAAGAAATACAAGGAGAATTACCTGACTCATAATTTGGAGCTAGTTGTTGTGGTTTATGCTTTGAAGATTTGGAGGTACTACCTATATGGGGAGAAGTGTTAGAATCCACACAGATCACAAGAACCTAAAGTACATCTTTTCACAGTCAGAGTTGAACGTGAGATAGCATCGTTGGATGGAGTTGATCAAAGATTATGACTGTACGATCGATTATCATATGAGAAAGGTGAATGTCGTAGCAGACGCGTTAAGTAGGAAGTCTTCATCCTCATCCATGGATAAAGGCCAGTTGAGTTCTTTGATGTGCGACAAGTGAGACATGTTGGTATCCTTGTGTCAGATGAATGTCAAGTTGGAAGTCTCCTTGTTAGTCGATTTGTTGGCATAGTTATAGGTGAAGCCTACACTGAGACAACATATCAAAGAAGCTCAACAGAAAGATACTATGATATAGTATATTAGTTCAGTGTTCGGCAACAAGAAGCATGATGGTTTCCACGAGTCGGATGATGGGACAGTTTGTTACCATAACATAATAGTGGTTCCTGATGTTGATAACCTGAGGAAGATGGTGCTGGAGAAGGCTCATTCATCTATGTATGCTATGCATCTAGGTAGCACCAAGATGTACCACAATATGAAGGATATGTATTGGTGGCCAGGCTTGAAGAAAGATGTAGTTGAGTTCATTGTAAGATGTGTAGTATGCATTTTTATAAACCATTAACCAATTGCGAGAAGATTATTAATCTAATGTTTGTGGGTTTATCTACAAGTTCCCATATAGCTTCCTTTCTAAAACAAAAATAACATTAGAGATATAAAATTTGAATAGCACATGTTGGGCCATATCTGAATCTTAGACATGGTAAATGTAGAGTTAATCTTAATAATATACACTGATTGCTACAAATTTGTAACTTCAATTCATTGTGAAACAACTGACATTATAATTTTTACATGTAGATTTCATGTACTTTGAGTTGTTTTCTAGTACCTACTATCTGCACATGAGATACTACAGACAATCTGCATTCACTTCCATTTTCTTATTCCATGTTAAATATCATTGTGATGCACATTAATGCTAAAATAGATCTACCACCTACAGTCCAAGTAACACTTGAAAATTGACCACAATCACAATTTCACACAAAATACAAGTGAGAACATCCACATTTTTCTTTAGACATGGAAAATGATAATCTGATCACATAGTAAAGAACTCTATTTCATTTATTAATCTATTTTATAATCACTTCCAACAATAAAGCCAATATGTTCAAGAATCATGTTGCAACTTCTGTTACTAAAACTATGACGAAATGCTCACATCAGAGCTCTCACTTCTCTTCTGATGTGTTTAACAATTATGCATCAATGGTAGTCACATGCAATAGAGAAACACATGCACATACTAATATGAATAGGTTTGTTATGATAATAATTACATTCATTATCATATTAGCTTATAAAAAATATGTAACATTTCTACTACCAAAATGGTGACCTTACTCTTCGTATACTACAGTAAATTGTATATGCATGACCATTCATCTTGTTGTATGGAAAGCTACATGAAAAACATTAGTTTAGCTAAAATATAAACACATGATTCACATATAAAATCACAAACCTAACAATTGATACTTACATTGATATTATCTCATTTTATTTGTTTTATTCTTGCTTCCTTTGTCTTTCTCATCCTTTTTTAGTGTGATAAGCTTGTATAATATTATTAATATATTTTTCATGTTTTGATCAATCAACATGGTGCAAATAATGACAAGTTAACAATTTGAGTATGTATACACCCCCAATTCTAAACCAGTTGGGAGTCTTTAGAATATTTCTACTAGGATCAGGGTTACCACTCTAGGATATCTCAACAACAACAAAAATGATTTCTCCTTCAAGTACACATTGAATGGATCCAAAATCAAATTTTTTATATATCACCCTAAGGGAGACATATAATTTAAATAGACAGATCCTCACATCTTCACCTCTCTGTACCTATGGTAATTGGGTGTCACCATATTGGGAAAAGTGCTAAAAACCATCTCAAGATGATAGAATGACAAATCATTATGCTTGCAACTATCTAATTCTTAGTGTCAATAACTTTGCTATGTATTCCATTGAAAATTATACTAAGTCATTTGATAGCAACTAATAAAAGATTTTGGGATTATGTATCAAATAACATACACAATATCTATTACACCAAGGTATGAAAATCAAGAGATATAAGGATGATGATAACAACCATTTTTCTATATGATACAAGAACATTTTATCTTTTTAATCATTAGCATTATCATGATTGCAATATTTTTCATACCAATTTTTCTTGATTTCCCCTTTGATTATTTCTCATCTTAATTTATTACTTATCAAGTAATTCTTCAGGTGATTAGCCTATTTTTTTCTGAGTTCAAGAATGGCTATCATGCATCAACCTACATAGCTCGATGACCTAAAATATTGATCATGTTGCTTAAGTCACCAAGATTAAACCAAGCAATCCAAACATCCATTGATCATGTTTAGGTTAAAGTAATATGGTCGAGCTAATGGAGAACACCACAAATAACTCTATTCTACCTCAACCATGATATCAAATAATGGGAATAGACTAGATCATCATCAATGCACCTAGAGAACAAAGTCAGCATCAACTTGGTTTGGTCTACATCAACCCATCACAAGTCTATGCCCCAAAGAATCGACCAACAATAGACCAAGTCTACCGCATCAACGAGCCATGAGCACCCACCAACAATCGACGAGAACTCAGGACTAGACTAATGTCACTCTAGTTCATGTCAATGGGTAGACTGGCATTGAAAGTCCCAAATCGATGTCTAGCCTCAATAAGATTGGTCACCTTGAGATCCCCAATCAAATTGGCTTGGATGGGTGAGCATATAATGGGCATCGATTCCTAGATCGACAATGACATGTACCAACCATAGATTACTGTGGAATGTTAATAACTCTCACTAATAATTATCTAGTCCAAATAACATGCTTGGCATCTGCATTGACCGAAGGCAAGTCGATACCACCCAAGTAATTATTCTCGATACCTCTTTTTCTCTATAGCATGAACCTACATTAACCTTTTAGGGTATTCTATGGGAAACCACCATGCACTATATAAGGCAATATATAAGGTATGGTGATGGACCCATATATACTTCAAACGGTTTTTGAAGCCAATATCTCATTATCGACCATAGGGGGGGTCTTGGGATATGAGTAGGAGTATGGGGTTTTGCCAATCCTAATTGAAAATAAATCTAAGAGTTTTATATATGCCTTCCAATGTGTAACATGGACACCCATTTGGGAATTGAATTGAGATTTCTAATTTGACTACAAATTGGAACCATATTGCACAAAGGGCAATAAATGGAGGCCCATGAGTGAGATCATTTGTATATCACACCATTTCCCTCAGTTATGCTCCTTCTTCTGCAAGACCTAGAGAATATGAGGTAATTGGTGGTTCTCTCGCTTGGAGAATAGAGGGTTCGTTATTGTACCATGAGATAAAGTAGTGGTAGACAACTAGCGTGCAGTGATGGTACGCTTTAGGTGGTTGTTCATGTTGTTAATGTCAACTGTTAGAATTGCTCTCTTTTGGAGGAGGGAGGGCCAACAACCTTTCCTAGAGGTGGAGTAGCGATTGGTTTTTCATTGTACCTTGGTGGGGCATTGTCAATAAGAATGGCTCATTCAGTCAATGGATGGCACATATTTTTCTATAAGCATAGAAAGACCTGACGACTTAACTCTGAGGTGAGCTAATGGTCCATGGAGACACCTCAGAGATGTGGTTAAAGGAGGCAATGAAAGGGGGTATTTTAGGCCACAACAAGATAAATAGGAGACCAATTCCCATATTGATCGAAAACACGTAGAGACAACAAGTACACATGTCTATGACTGATTTCCAGTGGTGTTGGTGGTGACATGAGGGGAAAAGCAATGTAAAAGTGTTGTCTTATCACAATGCAGTTCTCCAGTTCTTTTTCTCAATATGTATTTTTTTGTTACATACTACTTGTTGTCAATACGTGCCATGTGTTTTTCTATACTTGTAGGGAAAGGTTTATGCATTACTTGTGCATCAAAGGTTGCATAACATGTTCCAAAATATCGATTTGTCACTAACGTTTGGGTTTTGATCGTCATTTTTGCCCATCATGATTTCTTTTAATTCGGAATGGACTGTGGGTTGCGTAACATGTTCCACTATGGTTGTGCATCGGTTCAAAACTCCCACCCCTCTTCTCTTTTAACTAGTGAATCTACACATGCATGTGCACGTGAAAGCAAAAATATGTTGATTTTTACCATGTTCAATTTTCTGGAGACAAGTTTTCAATCCAAAATTAGTTGCTGATAATAATGTGATCTAGTAAAATGATTAAAAAAGTACATAGAATGTAAAGATTTTTCTTCTAATTGTGAGTTAATGACCTTTTTGTGTAAATGAAATTATATGTTTAAAGAATTTTGTTATACAAATGTTATTATAACTTTTGAATAATAAAAGATGACATGCTCTTTTGATTAGCTAGAAATTATAGGTACATGGTTTATGTTTCATTTTTGCTTGAACCCCAAGTCTAGCGGTATCACTAAATGGAAACGGAAAGCAAGGATTAAGTTAATATGACCTATTGTTGGATAACGTACATGTCCAAAAAAGGTCCAAATAAATAGAATAAGTTTTCATCTTTAAGAAATACAAAAGGGTTTTTTGACAAATAATTGTTGGTTACCATGCACCGACTGAATGACAATGGTTTTTGGATATTCAAATTCATTTTGTAATATTGTAATTAAATTATATTATTAGAAATGTCTTTTAGTTCTATAAAATGATCTTATTCTTAAACATCTATAGAATGTTATTGGACTCAAGACTCTTTTCTCACATTACAATTTGATGCATTTAAACGTATGTTAATGGTATTTATGTTTAGCAAGATAATTTTTATTTTAGTTTGGTTGTGAGGGAGATCGAATATACCTCCTCACACCTTTTGTTTTCTTCCACATACAGTAGGTGTAGATCAAGGTATTAACTCCATTATTGAAATAGATATGGCTATTGTAAAGATCATATAAACATCTATTGAAAGGCTTGGACATAATGTATTTTTTATCTATGTAGTGAACATGCATGAGCCGTCCATATGACTAATAGCATTGCAAACATTTTTATCTATATAGTAACTCAGATGTAGATAACTGTAGGAGAAAATAAAATCTAATAAAGCCCTTTGTAGAATGTGTATATTTTTTGAAATTGGTTCTATTCAGCCATAGCAGACACTTTATTTAAATTTTACATTAGTTTCTCTTTTCATTATTTATATTTCATATATTTAATCTATAAGAAGGATCCATGTATCCGACCCTAATATGGTCGGGATCGATGCTTAGATGACGGCGATGATGATAATGCTATTAATTGAAAGTAACATATTTAGATATATTTTTTAATATAATGTTGATATAAATATTATATAGTAAAGACTTTGACGTTTATTTGAAATGTATATAAATTTTCCATAAATAGATAAAAGTTATAGGTACATGGTATACATTTTATTTTTGTGTTAATCCTAAGTTTAAAGATATCACTAAACAAAAACAGAAAGTAAGAATCCAATTCACATGATGTATTGTTGGGTAATGGGTGCTTTTGTTAATGAAGATTTGTGCTTCCATGACAGAACAATAATAATATAGATAGATATGTTTTTTAATTTAATGGAACTTTTTATAATTATTAGACTCTTTGTACAGAGCGGTTAAAAAAATCTAAATACTTATAATAAATGATTATCTTTAAGAAACTGAAAAGGACTTTTTGACAAATAATTGATTGTTAACTTACTATGCACCACGTGGATGACAAGGTTGTGGGGTACTTAAAACCATTTTTTAGTATTACAATTAGTGTAAATCCTATGAAGTTTCTTTTAATTATGTGGAATTAACTCATTCTAGAATTATAGTAAATGTTTTTTTCAATATTATGAATTGATGCATTTAAATAGGTGTTGTGATATTTAGGTTTAGCAAGATAATTTGTATTTGAGTTTGGTTGTGAGAGAGACTGAACACACCTCCTAAAAATCATCCCTTTGTTATATTCCACAATTAATAGGTTTAGATCAAGGTAAAAACTCCATTAATGAAATAGATATATCTATTGTAAAGATCATATAAACATCAATCGAAAAGCCTGGTCAAAATCACTTTTTTATCTCTATGGTGATAATACATGAGATATCCACACGACTAATAGGATTAGAAACATTATACTAAATCTTCATTAGTCAAAGATAAAGATGAATTGACTTTTTATATTATGTATAATATTTTGAATAAAATAAGTTGATTGTTTAATCATTTAAATAGTGATATCTACTGATTATGTATAAGTAATATTGCTCTAGTTCTTATTTGAGAAAAGTACAACTTTAAGTTGCAATTAAGAAGTTAAAATGGACATATAGTAGTTAATGAACATTTCTTACACATCAATAATCAAAACAACGCTAAAACCAAATCCAAATTTTATCATTATATAAAATTTAAATATAATGATTGATATATACTCCTAGAGTAACTCGAATGATAAATAAGAGCATTCCTTCTAGTACATTTTTTAAGACAAATAAAATTCAAATCTAGAAGTATTGTTTATGGAGTGCGTAAGTTTCATAAAAAATGGTTCTATTTAGTCGTAATGGACAGTTTGTTGAATTTTACATTAGTTTTTTGTTTCATTAATTAAATTGTTTTTTCAAATAATAATACAATTATTTATGTTTGTAAAAGTAATGTAAGCTAGATGTAAAGATAAACAACAAACAGTAGCATACATAATAAAACTGATAGATTAATACAATTAAATATGTTGAATGCAAATTTGAATACAACACACATTATTTCAACAACAAAAAAAGTTTGTGGACTATTTATGAAATTCAATTTTTTATTATAAACATAAGTATGTTACATTATTAATTCTAAAACACATTCA
The DNA here is from genome assembly GCA_963693085.1 of Alisma plantago-aquatica. Classification (NCBI taxonomy): domain Eukaryota; kingdom Viridiplantae; phylum Streptophyta; class Magnoliopsida; order Alismatales; family Alismataceae; genus Alisma; species Alisma plantago-aquatica. The sequence continues at coordinate 399,648,005 of OY856410.1, forward strand.
TCAAACTTTTTTAAGGTATGCTGGAAGCATAAATGAATATTTATGAATACAAAGACAACTCAAGAAATAATATTAGGCTGAGTTTGGATGCGGAAGTCTGCACTCCTAGTAATTTCGTAGGTAAAAAGTGGTGCGCGGGTGGTAGTTGTGGCAGTGACGCCAACTGGGAGGACGGGGCAAAACATCTGTTATACAGCTATGAAAAATTGAAAAGGGAGACGACAGCTGCTGTTGGAAATTCTGCCAAAACTGGCGTGACTCACAAGTATCACAAATCTATCATATTTCTACAAATGAAATACATGATCAAATACATAACCATATTAGTTTGATGTAGGTGATAGTGAGTTTTAACTGTGAATGATGACGCCACCCAAATTAGGCCTTAGTGTTATGAAATAATATCAACATTCTAAAGTTAAAACTTCTCGTTGTGGTATCCATATAGTTATTCATAGTAAGAAAATACAATTTTTTTTGTTAAAGATAATGAAAATTATGTTCCATAAATAACATAATAAGCATTACATTTATTCAACACACATGTGCCAATGCACATGTAAAGATACATGTTAATTCATGTTAGATTGGTTTTATTATGTCACAGTTTTAATAAAAAGAAGAAATAGAATTTTGAAATTAAAAAGATAGAGTAAAAATATATAAACAATGCCTTGTTAGCCATTTTCTTCAAATTCATTTTCACAATATAAAGGCAACTAAAATTTGTTTGATGTTGGAGAAAAATATGTACATGTAATTAAAATTATCAATATCATTTAGTGATCTTTCTTTAGATGAAAATAAAAAAATGTCAATTTGAAATAAGTCAATATATTATTGATATGTTTAAAAGATAACAAATTACATATATAGCTAGCAGGCCACTCTATAAACAATAATATTTTCCCTAAATTAACTTTCATGTGAATCTTCCATCTCGTCAAATTATTAAAAATATTTACACATTTTCATGAAAAATGACTAATTGAAATTGGTGATATGAATAATGATACACAAGCAATATCATATGTATTCCAAATATAGAGGGGTTTTATTATTCTTGTAAATACATGAACTGAGTGTCCAATTTAGGTCTCTAACATCTACGCATTACAAGGTGAGAAATTCTAATTTAACAAACATGTACATCTTAACATCAATGGTGATTTGTGACTATAAGTAGCATCCAACTTTCGAAGAAATAATTATTTACATGATTCATTAAGCTTTGTCTTCTAGTGGCAAACTCACAAGAAAACTGATAAATAGCATCATTACTGGTTAACACACATGTGCACGTGTCCCATTGAACCTATTTATTTTACATTAAATACTTGAAAAATAAAATTTGTCAAAAAGATAATGATAATTCTCGTAACTATTTTGTAAAAAATTTAGAAACGTGTTGTTTATTAACTCCGAAACGCACATTTGAAGATAGGAATGTCACAGAGAAGTTGAGAGATTTGGGGCAATTGATTTTATCATGAAAGAAAAAAAATAAAATAGAACAAATATAAAAAAAAAAAGTTGAGAAAAATTATGAGAAGAGACAAAATCAAGGAGAGTGCAGCATGAACTCACTCTTTTATAGTAGTATAGATATAAATATGATTTATCCATGAAGTAAGGCAAATCGGCAGTTGTTAATTAAGCTCTAAATTTTACTTTCAAAAAGATGATGACCCACTCAGTCCACTGTGCAAGCCAGCTGTCGTACTAGCGTGTTGCATTTGAAATAGAGATTTTTAGTGCGTTGCGAAGTTTTTGTTGTGTGCTATAAATTTTATAGGACATCCGGGAACGCGCCATTCCCAGACTAGTGTTACAAACAAATTTTGGCAACTGCTCAGCCATAGAGGCACAACTTAGCGTACATGATACAAAGCAAAAGTTAACAGCACCACGGTAATTTTATCGGAAAAATTTTCTTTCTATGAAATTTTAGTTAATTTACATGTTGCATTACTCAGAATTTTGATCTTGAAACAACAATTCGAAAAGACTGAGGTGATCTTTCTCTTTCATGTAGCATTAACCAACGCAGGCAAAGTTATTGCTCAGTTCTCAAGCTTTTGGAGAGTAGTCTCCCCCCGCCTCTCTTAGAACCGAACACAGCACCTGCCTCGATATGTGAGGATCAAGTTCCCTTGATACTTGAGTCAATTTCAGATCAAAATTGTTCCTATATTTTTTAAGCCTTGGGGAGGGTGATCCTGAAAACCTTCTCCTTGGACTAGAAATCCGTCTGATAGGTGAACCTGGGAACCAACTGCATTTAACTGTAGGAGTTTCAACTTCCACGGAAGGCACCTTGTTCTCTGTATCAGCAAGTGGCCCATGTTTTTTCTCTAATGGAAGAGGCTTCAGAGGCGGTTCTCCAACTGACTGTTTCTGATGTTGCCTAATCTTTTCTCTAGCGTTCTCAGCAGCTTGCATCGCCTTCTGTTTGCTCATCTTAAGTAGTTTCCATGGGTCTATTTGGAAATCAGGCCTTTTACCTGTACTAGACACATTGGTTTCTGAGACGGCTCTCATGGAAAGTCTCCGTGTGTCCTGAAAATACGTTCAAAGCTTACAAATATGAAATATATTCTCGCCTAAGAAGTATATCTAAAGGATGACCTGAAATGGAATATACAACAAGTAATCATTAATAAAAAAAAAGGAGACCTGATTCATCTCCCCAGTTCCACTGCATAAGAAGCGAGACAGAAAAGATTGCTTCTCTGGTGAGTCAAAGTCGACGCTCTCATCCGAAGAAGAATTTAAATCATCAAAAGGATCTTGCAAATCAACTTCTTCTCTCATTGCTAATATGTAATCATAAGTTCTCATACCCTGATATTGTCAAAAAAATACAATCTGAAAAGGTGCACACAAACTACAGGAACCGTTCCGCAGAGACACGACAATCACAATTAATTGCTAATAATTCAAGCTCAGACCAAAATTCATATCAAAGGCTCAATTGAATTAACATCATTTTTGCAAAACACTTTTTCCTGTTATTTTCTTGTAATGTTGATCTTGTTACTTCAACTTGTGCCACCCTAGTTTTGAATAATACGAGTAATCGCAATACATTTTGCATGCAAAACATAATAAATTCTCTTTTTTATTTTTCAGCATGGTATCACCAAATGACTTGGCTTTGAGGATAACTTTTCCTGTTATTTTTTTGTAATGTTCATCTTGTTACTTCAACTTGTGCCACCCTAGTTTTGAATAATACGAGTAATCGCAATACATTGCATGCAAAACGCAATAAATTCTCTTTTTTATTTTTCAGCATGGTATCACCAAATGACTTGGCTTAGAGGATAACTTTTGCTGCTGGTGGCCCATATGCATCTCAACACCGAAAAAAGCTGTACCTGAAATTCTATATTTGTTCTTTCTTGTTTGACCAAGCTAGACATTTTGTTATTTATATCAACCAACACTCTCACCACAGCCAAGCAACAAGCCCACTAAATCCAACTGATCAGCTTCTCTTAGCAACCTCCATTTATGGACTAGCTCAGAACTCCCACGAAATCACCATTTCTGTCCAGACAGTTTGAACCCCCAAAATCACAGGACGTGCATTCAGACAATAGTAGACCCCATTCTTGCACATCTAGATCCCCCAAATAGTAGACCCCATTCTTGCACATCTAGATCCCCCAAATGCCAGTCACTCATCCACATGCAATCATTATCTACAGAGAAGGAAGCCTCCAACCACAGAGATGACTACAACATTATGTGTAGACACAACAGAGATGACTATAACATCGTGTGTGGATCTACTTGTCTGTGATTTTTAATTGTTGTGGTGAACAGAAGTAGAATCTACACAAAAGGAGCTTAAATTTGTCTTTTTAGTGCTATAGTTTCATCTCGTACATCCTAGCCGTCCTTCTACTCTATACCAGAAAACACGACCTCAATCGAGATCAATCTTGGCGGGACTTAGTGACAAAATACGGGGAATTTTGGAATGATATAGTTTTTTTGTGGTTTCCCCCTAGTTAAATAAAACCCAATTCAAATTTTCTTTCACGAGGTTGCAGCTTTTCGTTCATGTCCCATTTTTTTCATGAATCTTCAATGATTTTGGATGAAGTAGTGGTAGAATTAACTTAAGTTTCTAGCATAGGTATAAGCAGTGTTTCCTATCCTTCTTTCTGATAGCAGGGCAAGCACCGAATCTAGCTGAAGATTCTAACACCTCAAATTTAATTGAATGTGGCTCGGTGTATGCATATAAAATAACTTCAAAATGATATATATTTATTTTAAGATTTTCATATTTGTAATGATCAGATGCGACTTATGTGGTAGAGATGGTTCAAAAATACCAAAAAGTATAATATGAAAAGCAGGATATATGTCGGAAACTTTCAAACTAAAAACGACATGCAAGGGGAAAATTCATTTTATATCAGAAATCTCGAAAAGCAGAATTTTACGTAGAAACTTTCAAACTAAAAAAGACATGCAGGGGAAAATTCGTTTTATTCCAGAAAGCTACGATGGAAGGTTTTGGACATAATGTCAATAGAACCGGAAAATCATTGAAAAGATTGCTAATGTAAAAACTCAAGTTCTCATTAAATTCAAGAATCATGTTTCAAAACTAAAGTAAGAGCTATTTTCCTTTGTCATTGCTATTATACTCATTTATATAAATAGACTCGACAACACTATATCATTCTCAATTAAGCAAAGTGGATATTTTAAGTCATTTCAGTCGTGGCTTTTGAGTCTAAAAGCCCTTGGTTGTGGTGGATTCCAAGTCTCACAAAACCTTTGTAAATGATAATATAGTCTCTGGAATCTGTTTTCCTCGGTCATTAGTAGTTATGGAAATTTCAGTCCCAGTATTGTGTTGTCTATTAAATGAAAAGGAGGAAGACGACCATAGGCTAGTCGGAAACATGCATCATTTAGCATATAAGAAAACTTCATGGTATGACATCTGATTAAGAAAAAGGAACATTGGCTTGTCATTTCATCATCAATGTGATGTAAAATGGTATTTTCTTCTATAAATGTTTATCCGCTTAGGCTCCGATTGGTTTGTCGTAACTGGTCCGGAAAACACATGAACTGGAGTTCCTTGAGCAGTTTTTCATGATTGGTTTATAGTAAGTGTTGGAATTTGAGTTCCGTGACTTTCGGGGAGTTACACCCTTACATACAAAATACAATTCCTGAGTTCCCTCTTAAAAAGAGCAGAAAACGAGTTCCGAGACAACTAACAATATTTCTTATACAATTATATTCTTCATTCATTATAAGTGATACATGTAAAATATTTATGACTAGAAATATTAATGGTGAGGATATAGTTCGTTGCTAAAACCACAACATAATATGACAAATATCATATACTATAATCACACTAAGTAAAATATTTAACACTATAACCACCATTATTAGTACAATCTACAAAATAAAAAAATACAAATATCATGAAAAAAAACACTGCACCATGTAAAAATAATGTGATTTATGTAATATATTTTTATTCTTCATGTTTAAACAATATGATGTAAAAAATAATAATTAACTGTAACTATGCATGAATAATATAGTAAAAATTTCCTACATAAATAATGTAAAAATTAATATTCTACATTGTGTTAAACGATGATGAACTAAAATTTATATATACAAGCACATGAAATGCAGATATTATAGCAATACTTTGTATACTCAAAGTGAAATAAAAATATTGTGATGTGATTTTAATCATAATATTTTTATTAAGATTATAATTATATTATAATAAAATATTTTTAAAGGAGCAACATATGCACCATAACCACTTGTTGTGGTTATTACGACTTCATAATATTATGATTTTTTACGGATATGATTCCTTTTTTTATGTCTTTGCCCTCCTCACTATTTTTATTATACAATAAAAATTAATAATATTTTTAATAATTTCCATATTTACACTTACAACAAACCAATCACATGGAAGTGAATGGAACTTAAGTTCCAGAAACTGAACTAGAGTTCCCAGAAAATGAGTTCCATGGAACTCATGACTTACACCAAACCAATAGGAGCCTTAACTGAACTATATGTGTAGATGATTTCGTTCACAACGTTTAGCATATTTCAATGGAACAAGAACATATTTGTTGCTATTTTCTCAGAAAGCAAATAAAAACTATTTGGGTGTGATACATGATGGAAGTGACATTAAATATTAAACCAAAAATATCATACAATACCTTTTTTATTAGAACGATGTGAAAGAAGAAAAGTTGTCCTAATGCTATGGAACCATACACCGCCAACAATGCTATGCAAACCTGTAACATAAAGATAAGAAAAGTGAGATTTTATAATATGAGACAACATGACATTACAATTGGTATTTATTAAAAGCAAATAAATTTGAGCTCATCGATTTCCATAAAGACACCACTCGGGATTGGCGCATTTTTCAAGCTGTTTTAGATGTAAGTTTTGATTTATAGAGTAAGTTGGGATTTAATACAATCTCAATCCTGTGATGCACTTCTTTAACGGGACAAAATCCTACAAGAATCCAATGTTATTAGTCATCACCGCCATTGTATCACATCGGTGCCTACCGAGTTTTAATATGGTATAGTTGTTGCTATCCTAGTGTATGGATTGAAGATAACATGTTTATTATGCTTAGATGAAAGTTAAAATGGGAAAAATCCTATATACCATTCTAATTAGATAACAATGCACTAAACTTATAAATGTTACATCTAACATGTATCAAATCAAGAATACATAGTTGTTAAGGCGGCAAGGTGCTGATTTTCCTCCTCTCTCCATCGAGGATAATTCTTACTAGGCGTCTAGGCAGGCGTCCAGGCGATTTGCTTTTTTTATAAGTGTTAGAAAATAGTTTCTATTCATGTATTTCTTTCTTATTTCCTTTATCTGTTGGGTATATTATGTAAATGTTTACACCTTATATAATACAGGAGAACCCGCCCCAGCCAGGTATTATTCTGGCACAATCCTCTCACATGGTATCATAGAATGTTCTAGGACAGTAACCCTAGTCGTCAGCCTCACCCCTTCCTTCTCTTTCTATGCCTTCTCCTTCTCCGTGTAGCCGCCGTCACCACCACTATAGGGTGTTGCCACCGCCGGTTTTGCTGCCCGACAGCCTCCATTCCTCTACACTTAAGAGCGATGGATGCTTGAAGGAAAGGAGGAGAAATGCTCGTTCTATCATGTAAAGAGGAGGACCAACTCCCTTCTCATACTTCTTTCCTCTCCACATAGTCCATGTACATGGATGAGTGCCTAAGTAATTTAGGGATCGTTGATGCGTCAATTTCACATCGTGTATTGACATAGGTTATGGTGCTAATATGGTGCTAATTCCTGTCACCTCCCTGATGCATCTTCCCAAGACCTTCTATCTCTTTGATGGAGTTGATTTCTGTCCAGACCGTGCCTCAGCCACCGCCAACACGGCGTGTTGCAGTCCAAAAATCTTCCTAGCTGCACACGGATTCGCTCAGACCGCAAGTAACACGACATGTCCCCTAAGTGACACAGCGTGTTGACGACCACTAGAGTTTACACCTTTGAAAGACACACGACATGTTGACGGCCACTGGAGTTTTTCACCTCTAATGGACACACGACATGTCATCTAGGTGACACGGCGTGTTGACGACCGTTGGAGTTTACGCCTCTGGTAGACACAGCGTGTCACTTGCTCACACGACGCGTCGAAGTGATCCAAAAAGTCTGTTGTTTGTCTTCATCAATTAACATGACGTGCTGACATCTGAACACGACATGTCATTGCCATACACGGCATGTCAAGTCTTGTACGCGATGTATTACCGACAACCTGTTGTTGTTATCTTGATCCAATTTCACCACGGAAGACAAAAAGCATGTTGCTTCTGCTATAATCGTCTATAATGATCAATCTCAGAGAACTTCTATGAAGCTTAATTCACACAATTATCTCCTTTGGATGAATGCTATATACATATTCAGTTTGGGTTCAATCGGTCCTCTACTAATCATTCTTTGTTAATGTATAAACTGTCAAGTGGCACTATTATTCTGGTTGTCTACTTAGATGATATTGTCATCACAGGTGATGACTCTACTGGCATTTTATAGCTCAAGGAGTGGTTGCAAACACAATTTCAGACAAAAGACTTGGGCAATCTCCGCGATTTCCTTGGAATAGAAGTTCTATAATCCAAGAAGGGCACCAACCTCTCTCAGTGCAAGTATGTTTAAGACCGTTTTGCAGAGACATGCATGACACATTGCAAACATTTCTCCACGCCTATGGATTATCATGCCAAGGCATCTATTTCTAATGGTAGTGATTTTTCTGATCCACCAAAGTAAAGAAGGATTGTAGGGAAACATATTTACTTGACAGTTACTCGTCTTGATATCTCATATGTTGTGGGAGTTGTTAGCTAGTTTATGAGTGTGCCCAAGATGTCATTGTCACACTAGACGTTCGTCACTTGGATTCTACGTCATGTTAAAGGGTCACCAGGAAATGGTCTCACTTCACATGGAAAGATCGCACATACACACCCTTGAAGCTTACTAGATATATTGATGTTGATTGGGCAGGTGATGTTAGAGATAGACGGTCTACCTCTGGTTATTGTGTGTTTCTTGGGTCACACTTGGTGACTTAGAGAAGCGAGAAACAAAATGTACTAGCACGATCCAGCACAGAGGTTGAGTATCGAGCGATGGCACATGCTTATTGTGAGCTACAGTGGCTTATGTCTATACTGTCTAAAATGGAAGTGTCTATTGAGACACCAATCTCTCTCATGTGTGATATAACCAGGCAACATTCACATAGCCAACAACCCTATGTTCCATGAACGGACCAAGCATATCCAAGTGGATTGCTACTTTGTTTGTGATTTGGTGCTCTCCAAGAAGATTCAACAAGTATCTATTGAGACACCAATCTCTCTCATGTGTGATAACCAGGCAACATTCACATTGCCAACAACCCTGCGTTCCATGAGCGGACCAAGCATATCCAAGTGAATTGCCACTTTGTTCTTGATTTGGTGCTCTCCAAGAAGATTCAGACTCCTCATGTTTGCATCGGGTAGCAAGTGGCAAATATCTTCACCAAGCCACTTCCTTCTTCAGCTTTTGATTATATGAATGCCAAGTTGGGCATGCATGATGTGTATGCTCCAACTTGAGGGGGAGTGTTAGAAAATAGTTTTCATTTATGTATCACTTTCTTATTTCTTTTATTTGTTGGGTCTATTATCTAAATGTTCACACCTTATATAATAAAGGAGAACCAGCTCCAGCAAGTGGCTGATATTTTCACCAAGCGACTTCTGTCTTTAACTTTTAATCATATGAATTCCAAGTTGGGCATGCATGATGTGTATGCTCCAGCTTGAAGGGGAGTGTTAGAAAATAGTTTCTATTTATGTATCTCTTTTTTGTTTTCTTTATCTGTTGGGTCTATTATCTAAATGTTCACACTGTTATGTATTGTTCTGGATCAATCCTCTCACAATAAAGGAGAACCCGTTCCAACCATGTATTGTTATGGCCCAATCCTCTCACAATAAATAATGTTAATTTTTTTATATTTATATTTATAATTTCAAATATCTTCATCATCACCATCTAAGCCTCAGTCCCAACCATCTTAGGTTTAGCTACATGGATCCTTCTTTTCCATTCAACTTTGTCATGGGTCATTTTGATCAAGATGTACAGATTCAAAATCTCTTTATAAGCTCTTCCCAGGTTAACTTAGGCCTTCCTCTTTTTCTTTTAATTGTGCTTGACTCAATAACATTGCTTCGTATAGGTGCATCAGTCAGTCTATGTTGCACAAGTTCATACCATCTAAGTTGGCCCTTCCACAACTTGTCCTCAATGCTCACCACCCCCACTTTGCTTGTCATTAAGCAATCTTTTCTTGTATTCTCATACATCCCTCTTAGCATACACATTTCAGTCACATTATCTTGTTGAGACCTTGTTTCTTCACCGCCTAACATTCACTCTCATAGAGCCTGAATGTGGCTAGCATGCGTACGTTGAGGTGGATTTGTGGGAAGACAAGAAAAGATCGCTTGAGAAATGATTGCATCATAACTAAGTGGGGGTGGCGAGCGAGCATTGAGAATAAGTTGCTAGAGGTTCGACTCATATGGTATGGACATTGGTGGTAGGTTGACATCTAGGCATAAAACTTTGTCACTCTTTTCATGACATGGATCCTTATAATTTCATATGTGCAAATATTAAATAATGACATTATTACATAGAATTTAGGCTAAATCACATCTAGCATGACCTAGACTAAAATTGATTGACCCTAATTTGAACTCATTTGATTCAAACTTGATCAAATTTGACCTAGCTTGTCCTAATTTGGCCAAAAGTAGACCTAATTTTGAGAAATGATTACATTAGAACCAAGTGTGGATGGTGAGCATTGAGGACAAGTTGCGAGAGGACCGGCTCAGATGGTATGGACATTGGTGGTAGGTTGACAGCTAGGCATAAAACTTTGTCACTCTTTTCATGATATGGATCCTTATAATTTCAGATGTGTAAATATCTAATAATGACATTATTACATAGAATTTCGGATAAATCACATCTAACATGACCTAGACTAGAATCAATTGGCCCTAATTTGAACTCATTTGATCCAAATTTGATCAAATTTGACCTACTTTGCCCTAATTTGGCCAAAAGCATACCTAATTTTGTAAAACATGACCTATTCAGACTCAATTTCCCTAAATTTTCCCTATATTGACCTAAATGAGACCTAATTTGGCCAAAGCAGACCAAATATTCCCAAGTTAGAATGATTTCCCCCAAATCATACTTGTTTTCCCCAAATTAGACGGAATGTGCACAAATTTGACATGATTTGGCCTAAAGCAACCTAAGTTTGCATAATATGACCCAATCAGACCTAACTTCTCCAAATTTTTCCTATGTTGATCTAAAAAAGACCTTGTTTGGCCAAATCAGACCTAAAATCACCAAATCAGGCCTAATATACCCAAATCAGGCTTGTTTTCCCCAAATCAAACCTAATCTACCCATATTTGACATAATTTGGTCTAAAATCAAACCTAATTTTGCATAATATGAACTAATCAAACCCTAACTAGCCCTAGTTTTCCCTATATTGATCTAAATGAGGCCTATGATTGCCAAATCAACCTAATTTTCTACATTAAGACCTATTTCACCAAATCAGACATGTTTTCCCCAAATCAGACCTAATTTACCCTAATTTGACATGGCTTGGGATGAATCAAACCCACTTTAACTAGAACAAATCCAGACCCAACTTATGCTAAATCAACCTTTAAGTGGCTTAATTTGGGTCTAATAGGCCTTAGGCGATCACTTAAGTCACCTAAGGGGCCATACGCCCAATTTGAGGTGGGTTGTCCAAAGCCTAGGACGCCTAGGGGGCACCCTGATAATTTAAGGATTTGTCTCTATTAAATATTATAACTTTATGACTATAGCTAATTGGCAATTCAAAATGCACACTATGGAGCACGGACACAGATGCAGACATGAATACAGATATAGACATGGGAAAATATAGTCAACATTAGATACAACTATTCTTTTTAATTAAAAGATAGAATTATGTTTTTATTCACAAAAATAATAATTGAGACAAAACTAATTTCATTCTAGATAAATATAGAGACAGTTCTAGAAAAATACTACAAGAAAATGTATTAACATAGTAATGGATCAATATCCTAACAACAAGCACCCCAATGAATTGATATTGTCAACTTAATATGGTCATTGGCCACACATTTTCTTAACAATATAGAAGGAATAACTTTCAATTTTTCATACAAGTGGATTTTAAAAAATAGTGCAAATGTAGATCAACAATTAAAATTCAAACTGATTTCATTTTAGTTATGTGATAGACTTGGAGAGAAATCTTATTATTTCTAAAAGGACTCATGGTATATTATATATGAGGAGCATAATATGAAAAACTAGACAAAAAGATAATGGGCATAAGTAGAAGAGGCACATTAGTCATAATTAAGCAAATAAGATCAAAATACTTGTTATGCTTACACTCAACTCAAGCTGGAGAGTATACATCATGTGTTTCCAGCTTGTTACACAAGCAGTTGAAGGAGGTAGGTGGAAGTGGTTTGGTGAAGATGTCAGCAGTCTGTTCACTAGTCTTTACATATGGAGTGATGATCTTTTTGACACGGATTAGATGGTGAACGTGGCAGTCAACCTCTATGTGTTTGGTGCGCTCATGATACACAAGGTTGTTTGCTATATGAATTGCAACTTGATTGTCACATTTAAGGACTGTTGGAGATGATACAAGAATGTCAAATTTATGGAGGATTGATGTCACCAAAGATCTCAAAACAAGCATGGACCATAAGCCTATACTCTGTCATAGGGCTAGAATGGAAAGCAATTGATTGATTCTTACTTCGCCAACTGATGTGATGATTTCCCAGGAGAACATAGTAACAAGATGTGGATCTCCTTCATAGATGTCCATGGCCCAATAGGCATCAACATAGCAGGTTAGGGATATATCTGGAGAAGGGTGCCTTTTGTAATAAAGACCCCAACCCGGGGCAGCTTTCGGATATCGTAGAATCCTCTGGCCTCCAATGACCTATGAGAGGTTTCTAGTCATGTATCGACTAACCACGTTGACTACAAAGACAATGTATGGACGGGTGATGGTTAGCTAAATTAACTTCCCAACCTTGCGTTGCTAGTTGCTACATGAAAAGACTCCCCATTAAACGTGACTTTGGTGTGGTAGTCCATTAAAGAAGAGACAGACCATGATTCAAGCATTCAGAATCAGCAAGAAGATCCAGAACATATCTCCATTATGAGAGGTAGATGCCACTCTTGGAATGTAAAACTTCTATATCTAAAAAATAGTGAATATGACCAAGGTCTTTGCACAAAAACGTCTTTGAGAGATTCTTTCAAAGCTGAAATGACTATAGTGGCACTGCAATTATTGATGATATCATCCACATACAGCTAAAATGAGGAGTCATGATAGTGTATTAGAGAAAAAGAGGCTATGGTCACTAGAAGATCTAGAGAAACCCAAGGAGGAAAAGACACCACTGAGCTTGTTGAGCCATGCTCGAGGCGACTGCTTGAGGTTGTAGAGGGATCGCTTGAGACGACAGACATGAGATAACTCTCTTTGGACTTTGAATCTCGATGTTTAATGCATATAACCTCCTCTAGCTAACCATGAAGGAAGCCATTTTTTAGTTCAAGTTGATAGAGAGGTCAATCTTGTTGAGTTGCAAAGGAGATAACAAGTCAAATAGAGGCAATACAAGTGACTAGCGAGAAGGTCTCAAAGAAATCCATGACATACGTCTGGGTGAAGCCTTTTACATCCAGACAGGCTTTGAGATGTCTAATCAATGCATTAGAATTGAACTCTTGACGAAGAAGATCTAAAAGCATCCTACAACATTCTTGCTTGGGAGTGGCAAAACTAGATCCCATGTTCCATTCACATACAAAGATGCCATATTTTCGAACATCGCAGCTTTCCAACCAAGGTGTTAGAGAGCCTCATGGTAGTTTTTCATATTTGAATGGTCTAAGGGAAGTGGTTTTAGCATTGCAAGAAAGTTTTCAAAGACAGCAGGTACAAGAAATGGGGTGAATAAGTAGAAAAACATATACCTTTTCTGAGCGCCACAGGGTGTGTGGAATCCTTAGAAATAGACGGTTGAGACGCGACTTGAAGCTAGGGATCCCACTTCCGATGTCGATGATAGACATCCGCAAACTCGATAATCGAATTTGCTTCGATAGGAACACTAAACTCCAATGGATATATAATGATGATCAATGGGAGGAAACTTTGTTAATAAAGAACTAGATCAGACAGATTAACTCAACAAATTCATTTGGAAGCAGCGACGATGTAGATGAAGGTGTAGAAAAGTAAATATTAGAATCCTGGAAGGTAACAACGCTTGAGACATACATGCGATGTTGACCTGGACGATAACACTTAAGGAGAAAATTACCAAGAAAAAGCATTTTCGAGAGAGAGGATCAAGTCCATAGTTTTAAAAAGTTGTATGTGTTATGCGTGCGGAGAGGTCACCTTATAGAGTATATGCGGTATGCGGGAGTATATGCGGAAGTATATGTGGTTTTAATTTTTTTTTAAATAATTCATTAGTATATATAAAGTAATCACACTATTGCATATTTAATTATTCCATTACATATTTAGACCCTAAAATTTGAGATAGAGTCAAATATAAAGTTTCAATAAAAAGTAAAGCACCATTTTAAATGCATTCTAGAATCATTTAAACATAAACTTCAATGAAGCATGCATAAAATGGTTTAACACGAGTAGATAACAATCAATACTAACCAAATCATACAAAAAATGCATGCATGTCCAAGAGGTCCAAAATAACAAACTTTAAATAAGCATGTGTTTCATATACACAACATATAAAGAAATAGTACATCAAGAGAATGTTATCAATAAAAATATAATATAGTTTGGGCAGAGATAACAAATGTCTATCTAAAAATCGCTGACTAATCGGCCTTATAAGCGGGAAAGTATATGTGGGCCGCTTAAACAGTTATCATGAATCTAGAGACATATTCTAAAGCATTGTCAGCTCTTAACATTTTGATGGATTTACCAAATTGTGTGAGATCATTTTATAAAGGTTTTGAAAATACCAAACATCTCATCATACAGGATTTCAACAAATATATCCAAGTCGTCCTTGAGACATCATTGACAAAAGTAACAAAATAGTGAAATCCATTAAAGCTTGTAGTTTGAAACAGACTACAAATGTCACTATGAACCAATGTTTTAAAAGCAGGAGGCAGGAGGCATTTGGACAATACCTTGTGGCCGCTTGAGCACCAAGCAGGCGCTCAAGCGCTCACTTTTAAAAAGTAAATACTTATTTTACTATGTCATTTTGTATAAAATTACACATATTCACATATAAATTGTCATTACACAAAGTTTTACACCCTACACAACTATGTAACTTTTCATTTTTTTTCAAATACACAACCCTGTAACTAGTTTATAACACAACTATATTACCAAAACAATGTAAAGAAATTATATAAACTTGAGTATAGTTGTGACTGCCATAAGTAGTAACTGAATCGTGATATACTTATATAGTAATATACTAACTTAATATTCATAGTTGTAACCGGAACATTATATATAATTATAGTTCATCAGCTGGTGGTAGACATTATATAATATATATATAGTGGTCAGCTACATCTGATTATCCAAGTATAAGTAGTTAAGTACATACTAACATATAAGATATACATTGGTCGGTTACATCTGATTATTTAAGTATTAGTTAATTGCATACTAGTCGACAATACATACACAGAAGTACAGAAAAGTACATGAGATAGGATATGCATTACAGTAGAATACATTGTTACATTAAGGTTTAAGAATATTAGCATAGACAAATACATAGTATATAATAATATTGATATTAAGTAATTAAATGCACGTTTGGATGATAATATACTACACTATAGTAGAAATAAGAGAGTACAATATTCTATTTCCCCATTCCAGTAGTATATTTGAAATTACAGTAGTATATTTCAAATATTACAGTAGCATATAACTAGAATGGAATCCTATTATTTGAAATTACAGTAGTATATTTCAAATATTACAGTAGCATATAACTAGAATGGAATCCTATAGTTTTATGTTGGTGGGTTGGCATTTATTGGGACGATAATTGGGCCTACATTGGCCACCTAAAACTCGAGCGGGTAGAAGCGTGCGCCCAAAGCAACCTTTGAATCGATCACTTAAGCGGGCTGAGCAGACAATAAGCGGCCGCTTAACTCCAAGCCACCTAAACTCTGCCTGAAGCTCCAACTGAGCAGTCAGCACCTTGTGGCACTCAAGAGATCGCTTAAGCGGCCGCTCGGTCCGATTTTCAAAACACTACTATGAACCAAATCAAAGACAACTTTTGAACATAAAATAGTTTTGCGAGCAAAAGAAATCCTATGATGCGTCCATAACCGACAAAAGTCATATGGAAGGCTTTTAATCTAGATAAAGATGACTCCAGATGTTTGAGCTTGTCTAGGGATGGGTGACTAAAGCGTTGATGAAGCTGAAAGGACGAGCAAGAAACAAGGGTAGATTGAGGTGTGCCATCATCATAGACTATCACTAGTTCTACAACATGAATCAATCGTCATCAAGTTCCGAGAATCTTGTAACACAGAGCCATGATTACCAAAGGTTACATTGCATTTAAAGGCATCAACAAGTTTGGCAACATACATTAAGTTGAATGGAAAGTTAGGGACAAAATACACATACTAGAGTTTAAGTTTTGGAGATAGATTCCACCACCACACTGTTACACAGCTTTAATTGAGCCATCTGCAAGTGCGATAAAGGAATTTCTATAGGAATCAAAGGTGGAAAGTACATGTCTCATACGAATCACGTGTTGTGTGGTCCTAGAATCAAATATCTAGGAAAAGTTGGATGTTACCATGGAGGGCCTCATATTACCTTAGTTGGAGGCCAAATGCGCTGAAGAGGTCGCGGCATTTTTCACAGACATTGAGTCCCTAGATCTAATCCACTTTTAAGAAGCTTGCAGAGTTTTTCATACTCAAGATGTCCCAACCTATTATAGAAGGTACACTTGGGTCTGGGAGCATGTCCACGTCCTCCGACTCGAGTTGTTGCAACAAAAACTTGCTACATATCAAATGAGACAGTTGGACTTCATAGTTGGTGTATGATACATTTGCACACATCGGGGGGAACAAAGTACATGTAAGGGCCCTAATCGACATGCTCTAATACACAAAACACCATCCCGTAGGCGCACGAGGTTCAAATTGTAGCATAGAGAGCATGCAAGTTAGGAGTCCATCCACGAGGAGTGGAGTAAAACATCGAGTTAGGGTTGTTTCTTTAGGTTTCTAGAGCAAGGAGTTAGGATTTTTAAGGTTTGATCGGGGTTCTCAATTTACACTATAATAAACAAGCAAATAAGAAAGGAAAGCAAGAACAAAGCCTAAGTTAACCTTAATCAATGCTAACTAAACAAATAAGAAGAGCAATTAAAGTAAGTTAAACTACTCACACTAATAAGAGAGAGAGCAAGAAAGGGCAATCAACTAAGTTAAGCTAACAATTATATTAAGGAAGCAAGCAAGAACTACACTAAGCAATTAACTAGGAAGACCTAAAACAAGCAGCCAAACAAGAACTATTTACTCTAAAAAGAACTAATTATCGTGAACAAGGCAAGCAAGCTGTGAGAAGAAATGAAGAGGAGAAGACGACAAGAACACCGATCAAATGCCGGCTGCAAGACGCAGCAAACGTGAGAAGGGCTTGAGCCTACTCACTTGTATTTATATATTAGGGTAAGTACATGAGGTACAAAGAGAGAAAAGAAATAAAAAATAAATATTATGAAGAAAACAGGACCACCGCTGGATTGACGAGCCGCCGTTGCGCCGGTGTCGATACCATCGACATGAATGTCGATGGTATCGAAAGAACATCATCTCGACCCTGAGCCGGTGTCGATACCATCGACATGAGTGTCGATAGTATCGACCGGGATGCCGATTGCTTCAACTTATCCCTGAACTGATCTCGATACTATCGACAGAGTGTCGATAGTATCGACCAGGATGTAGATTGCTTCACACTCCCCCTCAAGCTGGAGAGTACACATCGTGTATGCCCAGCTTGCCACAGAGTCTCTGAAAGATTGCTGAACTCAAAGGCTTTGTCAGGATAACTGCTAGTTGGTCCTCATATCTGACATATGGTGTCACAATAGTGCCATCTTTGATTTGATCACGAATAAAATGGCAATCAACCTCTATGTGTTTTGTACGCTCATGAAAGATAGGATTCCTGGCAATGTGCATAGCAGATTGATTGTCACACTTGAGCTCCATAGAAGGTAGAAGAGAAATTTTTAATTCAGATAGAACAGATTTGACCCATTTTAGTTCACAACATGCATGGGCCATAGCACGGTATTCAGCCTCAGTGCTAGATCTAGCAACCACATGTTGCTTCTTACTTTTCCACGTGATAAGATGATCACCTAGAAATGTACAATAGCCTGATGTAGATCTCCTATCAGTATGATCACCAGCCCAGTCATCATCTGAATATCCTGTGAGAGGCAGAGTAGATGGAGGTGCCTTTGGTCTAGAATATGTGATACCCTTACCAGGAGCACTTTTCAGATATCTCAGAATTCTGCAGACTGTTGTTCAGTGTGACTGTCGCGGAGAGTGCATATGTTGGCTGACCACGCCCACAACAAAAGAAATATCAGGTCGAGTGACTGTTAGATATATTAACTTGCCCACTATTCTCCTGTAATATCCTGGATCTTGATACTCAACATCATCAACCACCTCTTTGATGTGATAATCCATCGGTGTAGATACCGGTTTAGATTCAGCCATGCCTGTCTCCTGTAGTAAATCAAGCACATATTTCCTCTGAGATAAATTGACACATGTATGAGATCTAAGCACTTCAATGCCTAGAAAGTATCTTAGTTTGCCCAGATCCTTTGTATGGAAGTGTTTTTGCAAACTTTCTTTGATACGAGATATTCCCATGGTGTCACTGCCAGTAATTACTGTCATCAACATATACAATAAGAATAATGGATCCACAAGAAGAGCTGAAGTAAAATAAGGAATGATCAGTCATGGAGCGAGAAAAACCCATCTGAAGAATAACTTCACTGAACTTGTCAAACCAAGCTCTAGGTGACTGTTTCAGCCCATATATAGCTTTCTTTAATTTGCATACTTTCTGACACTCCCCCTGAGCAACAAACCCAGGAGGTTGCTCCATATATACCTCTTCATGTAGATAACCATGGAGAAAAGCATTTTTTACATCCAGCTGAAACAGGGGCCAATCAAAGGTAGTAGCAAGAGAAATAATGATCCGCACAGAATTCAGGCGAGCAAAAGGAGAAAAGGTTTCAAAGAAGTCAACACCATAGGTTTGGGTGTAGCCCTTTGCGACCAATCGGGCTTTCAACCGTTCAACTGATCCATCCGGATTGTGTTTGATAGTGAAAACCCATCTACAGCCCACTACTTTCTTTCCTGCAGGAAGATCAACAAGATCCCAAGTGCCATTATTTAAGAGAGTTGACATCTCAAGTTGCATAGCCTGTTTCCAGCCACTGTTCTTCATAGCATCATAATGATTTCTTGGTATAGTCACAGAATCAATCCCAATAGCGAATGCACGGGCCTGCTTAGATAGATGAGATAGGCAACATACATTTGTAATAGGATGTTTAATAGTACAGGACCGAGTACCTTTCCGAACAGCAATAGGAAGATCGAGGTCTGATGTCTCTGTAGGAGTCTCTTGAGTAGAAGGCGATGATGAGGGCTCAGAGACTGGTGTCGCTACTTCTTCTGGATCTTGCCTGCCTCGCCTATGGTAAACATGTGTGTAATGCTCAATGGTAGGTCTATCTCCTGCTTGTTCATCCGGAATAGAAGTAAAATCCAGAATGATATGTGGCACTCCCTCACTCTGCACCGATGGTGCAATTCTCTCATTTTGTATTTTTGGCGTCTCTCCCTCTCTCAACTGCTCCCCCTTGCTCATAGCATTGGAGAAATATGGAGTGGTCTCATTGAAGGTGACGTCCCTAGACACAAACATGTGGCGAAGACTAGGACAGTAACACTTGTATCCTTTGCTAGTATTAGAGTAACCCAGGAACAGTGTTTTAATGGACCTAGGAGACAGCTTGTCGGCCTTAGGATCAAAGTTATGGACAAAGGAAGAGCAACCAAATACTCTAAGAGGAACAAGAAAGGGGGAGTCCATGGGACGCAACACAAAAAACGGAGTCTGTCCTTGAAGAACAGAAGAAGGTTGTCTATTAATCAAGAAACAAGCAGTTAAAAGAGCTTCAGACCATAACTTTTTGGGCACATTGGATTGAAACATAATGGATCGAGTAATATCAAGAAGATGGCGATTCTTCCTCTCTGCCACCCCATTTTGCTGAGGGGTGTGAGGGCAAGATGTGCGATGAATCATACCAACCGAGCTGCAAAAATCAGACATAGCCTTTTGAACATACTCTAAAGCATTATCAGACTGGAGAATTTTTATATTGCAATCGAACTGAACTTTAATTTCAGTATGAAAATGTTTCACAATAGACAACACAGACTCTCTACTTTTAAGAAGGTAGATCCATGTCATGCGTGAGAAATCATCGACAAAGGAGATAAAATAACAAAAACCATTATAACTCTGGTCTTTTACAGGACCCCACACATCACTATGCACTAACTCAAAGGGACACGAAGCTCGCTTATTGACTCGACTGGGATAGGATAACCTATGATGCTTGCCCAGTTGACATGACTGACACTCTAAAGAAGATAATTGGGACAACTCTGGTTCCAACTTCCGCAGGTTCTCCAAAGAAGGATGTCCATATCTGCAATGCCATAGTAAGGGGGAACTACTCAACAGGATGGATGGAGCAGGAGAAGGAATTTGGCGAGGTAGACTGTCACCGTTGAAAAGGTAGAGATCACTTTTCCTAGGCCCCCCACCAATCGTCTTCATACTCTTGAGATCCTGTAATATGAAACAAGAAGGTCCAAATATTACCCAACATTTTAGAGTGTCAATCAATTTGGCAACAGAAAGAAGATTAAAAGGAAATTCAGGCACAAAGTGAACAGATTTAAGATCAATCTTGGGTGTTAGGGAGACAGATCCACTAGCTAACACTCTCTTCACTGAACCATCTGCCAGTGTAACAGATTGGTGAGGAATAGATGAGTCAATAGTGTGGAGCAATCTCCTCATACCAGTCATATGTTGTGAGGCGCCAGAGTCAACCACCCAAGATGAGGATGAGCCAAATGCTATGAGAGATGTAGCCTGATTACCAGCAGTAGATGCCAGATTTGCCGATGAAGATGATGATGATGACCCCATACTCATGTGCTGTGTCACCTGAATGAACGGTCATATTCCTCTTGGGTAAGAGTGATGCCGGTGCCAGAGGTAGTACCCACATTTGTAGAGGATGAGGATCCTGTGGTGGTGGCACAATGTGCTGCTCCCACAGGTGGTGTAGCAGGTCTCCCATGTTTCTTCCAACACTTCTCCACTGTATGTCCCGGTTTGTCACAAAAGGTACACTTAGGACGTGTCCCACGCCCTCTGCCCATACCGGGTCGTCCTCCTCGTACCGCAGCAGCAACAGAAGCATGAGATTCTCCAGAAGATATATCAAAAACAAAGGAAGCAGACTCAAACAAAGATTGTTGGATCCTTGAATAAGCCTTCACAAGACTAGGTAGTTTATCAGTAGCCAGAATAACGCTCCGAGCGGAGCTACAAGACGAGTTGAGCCCAGATAAGAATTTGGTTGTAACAAGATCATCTCTATCCTTTATCTGTTCAGCAACAACCACAGGATGGTAATAACTTAGCTCTTGAGCAAGAGCCTGAACCGCCCCAAAATACTCCTCAAGAGATCGGTCACCCTGTTTCTCAGCAAACAGACGATCATAGATCATAAACTGACGGAGAGCATTCTTCTCTTGAGAATAATGTTGCTTCACTGCGTCCCATATTTCCTTGGCCGTAGAGTAGAACATGAACCTTGCGGCGATTGCAGGTTTCATACTATTCCACAGCCAAGTCTTCACAAGACTGTCATGACGCTTCCATTCAGCATACCCTTCGTCAGTAGATGCCTTGGGACCCGAGTCAACATGCCTTGCTCTGTCACGAGCCTCCAAGACGGTGTGGATGGCATTCATCCATAGAAGATAATTTTTCCCGTTGAGCTTAATGGAGGCGATAGGTGACACTTCGTTGTAGATCGTAGGTGTCTTGATATCCTTCATTGTAGAACGGAATATGTGACGGATTGATACACGTCAAACAAATTGTGGTGACGGAGAGATACACGTCACACACAGAAGAAAAACAAGGAGAAATGCGTTACTGACGCATTCACAGCCTCCAAATGATCTTCCTAATCACACATGGAGGAGGTGTGACTAGGATGATGGCTGAGACGAAACTAGTCTTCCGGTTGTGTTTTTAGATGATCGTTGGATCACCCGGAGATCCCCAAACGCTTTGTGATGGAGGCTACGGTAGAGTTGGATATCTACCGCAGACCCAGAGTAGCCGACGGTAGTTCTACACAACCGGTGGATTACGCCAAGTCGACGGGTGGGAAGCAGCCGGCCGTCGGAGAGGGAGAGATCCGCCGGTGAGAGGAAGGAGAGGCCCTAGATCGATCTCCGCTCTGATACCATGTGAGAAGAAATGAAGAGGAGAAGACGACAAGAACACCGATCAAATGTCAGCTGCAAGACGCAGCAAACGTGAGAAGGGCTTGAACCTACTCACTTGTATTTATATATTAGGGTAAGTACATGAGGTACAAAGGGAGAAAAGAAATAAAAAATAAATATTATGAAGAAAACAGGACCGTCGTTGGATTGACGAGCCGCCGCTGCGCCGGTGTCGATACCATCGACATGAATGTCGATGGTATCGACAGAACATCATCTCGACCCTGAGCCGGTGTCGATACCATCGACATGAGTGTCGATAGTATCGACCGGGATGCTGATTGCTTCAACTTATCCCTGAACTGATCTCGATACTATCGACAAAGTGTCGATAGTATCGACCAGGATGCAGATTGCTTCATACAAGCTAAGTAAACAAAGCCAATTAACTAGCAAGTGGGCAAACTAGGGTTTAAGCAAGTAGATGGGGTAGTGGGTTATTTGGGGGGTTATGTAACAATCAACCATGTAGAGGGACCTATTCATGCACAAACATCCAACAAGTAGCTACTAAACCAAACAAGGATTGATATAGAACATGCATCCTATTCAACATCCAACACATAGCTACTAAATCAAACAACAAGGATCAATACATAAATGCATCCTATTCTATTAGTTAAGCTTGGATGACATGGTAGTGTATAGGGGAACTAGTCCCTATGACCCACCATCTACCCTTCCGAGGCTCTATTGACTAAGGAGTAGGTAGGCATAGATCGAGATTATCCAAGTTTAGGTTTCTAGATGGACTTCTCCTAGTAGACTTAGGACAAGGAATGGAGTACAGTATAGGTGAAGGGTATCTCACCTCCCACTAGCTCCATCTAACCACTAAGCAAGCCATTTGACTAAGTGTATATGAAAGAGCACACCTAGTCATTTAGATCGACAAGGGAAATGGAGAGATAAAGTAGGAGGAGAAATTATCTAAGGTTCCACTAGGGAACTAAGGAGTTTCTCTACCAAAAAGCCCAAAATCACCCATTTTGCCTACTCCTTGGATGGTCCATAGCTCAAACAATCATAGAAAGATGTAGGGAAAGAGAACAAGCAATAATATATCATTAAGCAATGAAATAAGAGTTTTGTGCACAAATGTTTCCCAACATGGCATAGTTACATATTATTTCCCCCAATTAACCCACAGAGTAGCTTAGCTACTCATTGTCAAAGAAATAACAAAAAAAAGAGAAGTAGAACACCATAGAGCTCGATGAAGGTTGCTCCTTCACCTCCAGCTGTAGATAGCTAGATAGCCAAGCACCACACACCTCTAAGGTCCAAAAGCACGAAAGATGGAGGTAGAATGGCCAAACCCTAAACAATTAGGGTTTTGGAGTGGATAGAGGTGAAATGGAGTGAGGAGAGGGTAGGTGGCGGCTAAGAAGGCTAAGAGGTGGTAATATGGCAACAGAGATTGCAGTGAAAATAAAAAATTTCTTGCCATACTTCCCATAACCAAACTATGAAACGGGAAAGATGGTGCAAGGCATATACCTAGTCCTGGAACAAGTCCAGCGACAATCCTTGCGGAGGTGTGTTTCCTTCACAAGCAGCACATGGATGATTGCGGACGACGTCCTTCTGGTGTAATAACCACGGATGGCGGTTGACGACATTCTCATAGCGTGGGAACAAAAGTTTCCACACCTCTACTTAGTCCACACAGAGTACTGAGAACTACATGTCGCGCTTCCAGAGCCAACAGGAATGAGTTGTCCTTCCGTTGTCAACGTGCTAGCGTCGACTTTCTATCCCCTCGTCTCTCCCTTTCTTGGGTAAGACTGCTCAGGCTCTCATGTTACCACAACGTTGAGAAAATGTGTCCAGAGCCTTGGCCATCCCCTCCTTATGTAGGAGTGGATAGGCTAGGGCTTCCAAAAACCCAAGGGATAAGAAAGGTCAGATCTCATGGCTCGGCAGCTGCTACGTGCGCCCAGTCGGTCGACTAGACACTCCATTCGACCGACTGTCTCGCGGTCAACAGCGCAATTGCATTGGCTTTCAATGCAATGATTAATGCATATTATTAATCTTTTGACCCTGTCAAAACTGGTCGTTTCACATCCAGTCAGTCGACTGGACATTCTAGTCGATTGACTGGCACACCAGTCGGTCTACTCGCAGCCAGTGTTGCTTAATTTGATCACCTAACACTTTTAGTAACCAAGTTATATTTTATCAAGGGTAAACTCCTATTCCAAGTGCATTCAATGTGTGTGACCCTATAGGTCCCATGTTACGTTGGTAGTAAATGTCCATAATCGGATTATGACATCATAAGCAATTAGCAGTATCTAACACATCATTACTGCCCAAATAATTGAAAAGTTGGAGAACAACTTCAACCTACAAACTGTGATAGGTGTTACCGTAATCGTATAGTTCCTTTGTCTTAGATATCTAGATTGCATGTGAGGCATGGAATCGTCATCCTCTTAATACTCAATCTATGTTTCAAAAATGGCCAAATTAGCACGACCATACTGTGATCAAAATGATTGTTCTAGGGCCAAGATGAGGGACTTAGGTTTTAGTGGATTTTGTGGGTTTTAAGGAAATGACAATGGAATGTGGATTTTGGCCATTTTGGCACTACCATTCTAGGGGTAGAACGATCGTTCCATGGTTCGGATGTGGTATACTTAGGAATTGGAGGGGTTTTGAGTGGCCTTGATGCATGCTTTGCTCTTGTTGTTGTGTTGTAGCTTGATCATTTTTGGGGGCATGGGATGCATTTTGATTTTCTAAATACCCATCTTGGTGCTTCTTGCTTCAATTTGTGCTTTGGCTGCTTGGGGTAGGTTGGACTCACTTTAAGCTCCTCCATGGTTGGCAAAGTCCTAAGATCATCCTTTTTCTCCCTTCTATCAATAAGTGTCAAAGTACCTATAAAAACATGCAAGATCAGCCATAAGTGCATCTGTCAATAAGTGATATTTATTGGTTAATAGCATGAATTCTACATATGTTGTTGTGAATAAGGAGACACAAGATGGAACCCAAATTAGGACTCCATCAACGTACACCTAATTGATGTAGATGAGAGAAGGCATCCTTCAAGGTGGGAAACCAATCTCCTACTAGAATAACACTACGAATCAGGGCAAATGGAGGGTACATGCCATTTTGGAACTTTGCAGCGATGAGTCTGGCATACATCTACTTTGTTCATCAGAGGTGATGGGCAGGAAATAATCAAGTTGTTGTGATAAGGCGGCGATAGAGTCGTAGAGTCATGTACTCTCCAATGATTTCTCACCCTGGTGCTCAACAAAGAGCTTGTCTCAAATCTTGTAAGTGTACATTACATTCTTTTCTTGCATGAAATGTCAACGCACAGCCTTCTACAGGCCCATGGCATTTTTATAGAACATGCATTTAGAAGCAATGGAAGGTTCCATGCTATTTCATAGTCCATTTTTTACTTGGTTTTTCCTTACTCCACTTGGGGGTGTCCTCAACAGGCTTCTGAATGAATTTCAACTTATGTCTAGATTCAAAAATCGTATTGATCCAGAGTAGATAATTATCTCACTTTAGTTTGATGGTGGAGGTGGGGGCACTATCATCATAGAAATTGTCTGAGGTGTATCTTTGTCTTCAGATATGTTCTTAAGGGAAGATCATAGTTGTAGACTCTCGATGGATGAAGACACGCTGATATGAAGCACGGTGAGATAGAGAAGAGACTACTAGTATGAAGCACAACGAATTGAGAGTCGAAAAGATGTGCAACTAAGCACTATTTAGAGGCACTCATCCATGTACATAGGGAGGGGAGGGTACCTGGAGAGGAAGAGGATGTGAGAAAAAGAACATGGTGCTTTACAAGAGTTATAGAAAGTTACCACGCCTGTGCCACAATCAATGTGCCACCATTATATTTCGATTGGTGACAGAGGAGAGACAACAGTACCAGTCAAACTCTCTTGGAGGTTGCGACACCGATTTGCACCCATTAAGGGGCAATGGTTGCATCTCCTATGAGGATGACAACCTACTGTTCCCCTGGGTGAACTCCAGCCATTTCTACTGCTACCTGGAATAGGCGGCGGTGACGTTTGTAGCTATAGACGGAGACATCCTAGCTCCTACAGCATGCGCCCAATACGGCATGTTGCCTGGCCGATGGCGACTGACTACTGCTTGGCAGTACTCGGCTGCTGCGTGGCATTCAACTTCTAGTACTCGGTTTGTAACCAGCTATTGTTGTGATGTTGCACAGTTGCAGAGCTCCGTGACCGGTGGTGGGAGAGAGGGGTGGGTATTGATGGGGGAAAAGAGAGGAGATGAGAGAGAGAGAGCACCAGACAGCGGACTCTGCATGTGTTGTTGCCCGACTGCCCTCTAAACCCTCAGGGTTTTAGATGTGCTCTGTTACCATGTGATAGACTTGGAGAGCAATCTTATTATTGATAGAAGGAGTACAATAAGTCGATATATAGATCTGACTCAGGGTACGATATACATAAGGAACATAATGTGATAAACTAGATCGATGCTAATCGGCTTACGTAGGAGAGGAACATGAGTCCTAATTAAGTATCAGATAGAATTACTTGTTATACTAACAAGTTCCAAGTTTTATTGAGAACCAAATAGTTTAAAAAGAATTGACGAACAGTAAGTTGTTAAAAATAGTCTTGGAAATTTTGAACTAATAGGTAGGGTTGTCAATGGGTAAGAGAACTCGCTTACCCTTTTAGGGATTTTTCATATGTTTTACCTGTTACCCTTTACTCATTAACCCACTCTTTTGGTGGGTAAAGGTTAGAGATAGACATTATCCATACAGACCATACATGCTAACTTGTTACATGCTAAAATTAGACATAATTAACTAACTATATCAAGTTACGTAACAATAACATTAAAAAAACTCATCCTCCAGTACCATCCCGCACCTCACGTACACACAATAAGACATGTAATGCATTTAGCTGATTTTACATCCTACTGCCTCGATTCTGACCTTACATAGATCATCTCTACTATTGTGACAATAATTCCCCTCCTAAACAGATGTCTACAACACCAAAAATTGTATAGACCATCTCATCATTTCCACCACTGCGCAATGCACCTAGATACATTAAGAAAGATCTAGTATATAAAAATGTCAGGTAGGGAACACTTGTATAACTGCATTTTTTGTGGTATTAAGATTATAGAAGTTCATGTTTCAAGTTCATCTTGATTTGTCGCTTTGACAAGACACGACCATCTAGAAAATGTAAAACCTATACATTACGTATGTCTTTTTTTTGCTATAAGCTGTGAGATTTTGAGTTGTGATTGAGCCACCTTCTACGTAGCAGAAGCAATGTCAATATGTTAATTAGTTTTATTAATTAATATTATCGCAAATAGTAGCGCATGATGCATCACATTAGATTACCCTTATAATGATTTATGAATGCCCTATCCATTTACATAGTGGGTAGTGGGTAAAGTCAAGGAGATTCATGAGGTGGATAGTTACCCTTACCCTTACCCGCTACCTAAGATGGGTAAGAGCAATAGTGAGCATTTTTATCCTCATACCCTCCCGATTGATAAATGTACTAATAAGATATAATAGCAAATTACTATCAGTAAAAACTAACAACAAGGTTTATTTAGAATCCCAACTAGGTTTAGAAAATAATGTTGCATAGATCCATGATTACAATATACAAATTTTGTGGTAATTTTAAAACTCTATGTTTTGTTGATTGCATTTTTTTTTAAATCAAATAAATGTAGAGCCAACGATAACAGTATGCACTCACAAAAAAAATCAAAGTTGTATATAACTCTATAAATGGGTTGGGCCAAAAGTTATTCTTCTTGTAGAAAATGAAAAAATTGGATGTGTCGAAGAAGCATCCAAGCATATCCAAGGAGTATTGGTATTCGATATGTGTCCAATATGGGTACATGACCTATTTTGGAGCATGCATGCTTCCTAGACTGCACATATACATCAAATTACAAACATCTACATAAAAATTAGCAAAAAAAAACATTTTTGTGCCTCATGGAGACAAACTGGTTGGTTTAGGGAAACCATGATTGGTTGTAAGCTAGGAAGCACAAACACTTCCCCGAGGCAGCCGTGGTCATCCTCGACACGTGTCGGACACAGACACGGCGTGGACACGGCTCAGAAGTGTCAAGATTTTTTAAAGCATGGACGACATGGATAGCTGGGACACGACTTGGAGACGTCGTGGACACAGCAGGCCCAAACCAATTCTCTATATAAATGAAATATGCATTATCTACTCCTCTCTCCCTCCTCTTATCCCAACACTTTACGATTATATCTCCTGCCCATCCTTCTCCTAAATGTTATTATATATTTATCTATTATACATCATACTTATAGATATAATTCATCATTCTTATAAAGAATGTTCTAGGAAATTGATATACAAATTCATTGTAACTCATAATTCTTCATTAATACTTGATTTCATATTGCAAATGTATTCTACATTTATTATTCTTCATCCATCATTTAGAATCTCATAATGGAAACATACTAGTGGTTTCTTATTAAGTCTGCATTCATATCATAAGTGAATTTTTGGTTTGATTCTATACTTCTTTTAAGTTTATTTCTTCAAATCTCATGTTATCAGTTACTTTACATATTTGGATAGATGGATATTTTGTGTCAACTTCGTGTTATGTGTATGTATACGTGTGTATATATGTATAGTTATTGTATATGTATTTATGTATATGTATATATGTATATGTATGTGTATATGTATATGTATGTGTGTCTGTATATGTATGTGTATGTGTGTGTATGTGTATATGTATGTGTATGTGCATGTGCATGTGCATGTGTATGTGCATGCGCATGTGCATGTGTATGTGTATGTGTATGTGTGTGTATGTGTATATGTATATATATATGTGTGTATGACGTGCAACGCGTGTCTGTATCCTGTATTTTTGAAAATTGTCGTGTCCCATGTTCTTGTTCGTGTCACATACTGTGTCTTGTGTCCGTGTTCATGCTTCCTAGTTGTAAGTCAAATTAGTTTCACCACCAGTCCATTAGTTTTAATTAATTTTCAAATTAAAATGGGTCTAGGGGTGATTGGAAATGAAGAAAGAACTCATATTATCTTATCAGTAACATATTTGGGGCATCGAAGTACCCAATTGAGAAGAATTAACGATGATATGACCTACAATGATTGCATCATAAGTGAAATGTTGAATATTTTTATGAGAGATGATGTCACAGTTCCATGTGATAATCTCATGGAAGGGCGATAGAATATCATTTAAATCTTTACGAGCTAAAGATTTTTTTAGTAAAGTCATGTTTGCTAAGCATGCCTTTCATTACTTAATGTGATCTTCCTTTAAATATATTACACTCCTACCTTGTATTATTGAAATTTCAAATTTTTGATCCCAGAGGATAATACCCTACAACATATGCAGTTTTAATTCCAACATTGCATGAACCCACTCGCCTAAGTGGCAATAAAGTTTACCGAAAGCGCTATAACTGCTCCGGATGGAAAGTGCCTATGAAGCTTTTGGTGCAACTCGTGAGAAACCCCTTCCCTATCAGCAAGGCAACGGATGAAGATAGCTATTGCAGTTCCCCCTTCTATAGTCATCTGCAATGAGGTAATTCACATAGTTAAGAAATTTGAAATATTCTAATCTAGAAAAAATCCAACGTCCATATTAAGCTAATGGAATTTAAGCATAAATAGATTGGAGTTAGGGCCTTACCATCAACAACACAAAAACCATCATAAGGATAAATGTGGTGTAGTTTCTTTTCCCTATGCAATTGTTCAACCACTGGTGAACAAAAATCATATCATTATGTGCAAAAATTCCATATGAGAAGAAGTCCAACCATAATAGTAAAAAGAGCCGAAGTTCAAATATGCATCTTTAGTGATGGCTAAAATTTACTTCTTATAGGAATTGCCTTTAAATTAATTCTTATAGAAATATAGATAGGAATTGGGCAATATAAAACCATTGCAGCATGCCACAAAAAGTCATACTATTGTAGATTAAACTTATACGAGTCGGGAATAAATTATTTTTGCCATGCTAGTTTATACAATTTGATCAATTCTATCATGACATGTGTCTTGTAAAGTTTAGTTTGCCTCCTAAATAAATCATTCGGCATTAAAAGAGTTAATTCTTTAAACACTACATATGAAACTAGAGTAGAAAGACTAAAACCTACCACATCAAAGTATATAGAAGATTCTACATAAACCAACAATCATGTTTCTTAGTTGAGGCGTAATCATTTTTTTATTTCTACATCGTTTATAGGAGAAATGGCATAGAGTAATGTAAGCATTGGTTTCTACTATAGATAATCTATACATCCTTACGCACTTTTAGCAAATTTCTTTAGTTGTTGCCTCTTCATGTTGCTTGGGGCAAAGTAAGCACTAAGTGATCAGCAACTAACATGGGAAAGCACAATGGGCTTAGGTCTAGCCTATTAAAAAAGGTATATATTATCTCTAGTAGGCTCAAGACCGATGTGGATTACAAAAGGTATATATTATCTCTAGTAGGTTCAAGACCCATGTGGGCATATTGCACCACATTTGTGAGCTTTATGTCTCAAATCCAGGGAAGAGGAAAGGATTGTAGGTAAAGGTGAGATAGTTAACAAGATTTTGGGTGTCCACGGGCCACTCTAGCCTTGCACTAAATTAAGGATAGATGAGAATTGATGAGGACATTAAGAGGCTAGATGAAGATAATCATTAACAACCATTTCAAGTCTAAGTGAGTAGATGCTTTAAAAAGGTTTTATTCCATGCCAACTTATTAATTGATAATGTTAGGCACCTTGATGCCATTGTATGCCTACACCCTTTGTATTTTGGCCTATTTTCCTATTCAACACATACCTTATGGTTATAATGAGTTTCCCCCTTACATGCCTCTAGTGATAAGGTTGTATATATAGTCACATACATATATTTGTATGTGGATAAATATATTTTAAGGTCAGTCAAATTAAGCCACAAATGTGCTTTTGATATAATTAAGTGACAAACATGGGTGTTTTGAGGTTCCTATAATATGAAAGAGGGGCTTTTAATGATTGAGAAATCTTTTATATTGCAAAAATTCAAAATAAGTAATTAAGAATAACTAGTTTACACAGAATAAACAACAATTTTTTTCATTGCATGTTATATTTAGCTTTACAAGAGATACATACATATAGTATTATGGCTAATATAAATTAAGGATGGCACAAGTTTAATGTCCGCATCCATAACCCAACCAATTTTCCAATCCATTTTTTATACACAGAATGATTTTCCATACGTTCCTCTCGATTGGAATGGATGACGACGCATAGGTCGTATGTTGTGTTGTGGTAACATCCAGTTCACTGTCATCTACTTGTAAATTGCACCCATGACCAAGCTACTAATTCTCTACACCCCTCATCCATAGTTCCCACTTCGTAATTTTCCTCCTCTTAGTCGCAGGCAGCACACTGGTCAAAAGTTAAGTTTTGCAAAACATTTGGGAATGGTTCATATATCCTCCCTTGTCATCCAAATGACACGAACAATCGAACCATCATCCAATAGTATTTTGTTTCCAATTCCATATGATATGGATGGGATGGATACAGTTCAGATAGGATGAATCTGTTGGTTTAAAAATATTCTAATATGGATGAATATCTTAGGTTCCTACTATAATATGTATGAGGGGCTTCACTATTTTTACTATCATGTTTTACATTGCAATTAAATTATTAGTAAGGATAAAAAAAACCTAAACATAACTAGTGAATTCAAGACACATACCAAGGCAGACTAGAAATGAACACTATATTAGCAAAAAAGAAATGGGCACTAAGAGTATTACATCCCTTATAAAAATGGCAACATGCATTTAACATGGACCCACAAAAACCTAGGGATAAAATAGGTAAAAGCATTGGCCAGTTGCAATCTGTAAGCCATCTTGATGACTCGGTAGTCATCCTGGCACTTGCATTGACAAATATGATTCAACTATCCTAGTATATGAGTCGGTGGATGGCTATGTATGCATAAACCCTTTTGCCCAAGGAGGAATGACTTTGATTATTTTAAATATATGAATAAATTTATTTGAGCTCTATATTTCTCAGGGCTAGTAGATAAAACATGCTTGGTAATTAAACTTGATAAACCACTGGGAGGAAGGGTCTAGTTCATCATACACCAGATCGTGTATGTTCTTTTTCTTACCTAGATGATAAAAAAGGATTTTACTTTATGCATAGTGTTTATATATGCATCTCTATATTATTATATTCTAATAATTTCTTCTATACAGTTATGGCCTTGGAGGAGTTACCAAAGGTTCTATCCCATCTTTCTCTATTTCCTCGTGAATTGTAAAGTTGTAACAACAATCACACATTTTCTTCATTTGAATGGAATGGGTGTATTATATCGGTTCAAAAAAGATATATGCATGTTGTTACAAGGCCGAACACCCCAATGGGCTTGGCAAGGGTCATGAATGAATGATTGAATAAATTTGGAAAGAAGTAGAGCAAATGGAAACACGACCCCGATGAGGGGGACCTTATGGGGAAGGGCTCCAGCCCAATAGGGGCAGCACACCTCCCACTCCAAGTGCACCTCTATATCGACTAAACCACTCTATTTTCGATCGGTAGAAACGGGGTGAATCCGTCTGTAGCCATTGGTTTAATAATTGTTTGTAATGTTGGCAAATCAAATCTATATACCGAGGTTGTAAGGTGTGTGAGGCGTAACGAGGTGTTTTTGTCTCAGTGAGGCGAAGCATAAGCCTCGAGGTGTTTGAGGCATAAGCCTCAAAATATGTATGAAGTGGTCATAAAATAATTTTATAAATGAATTTACATATATATAATTATATATGTTACGTATATGCATGTGTGTATAATAGAAATAGATATATACAAGCACAACCAAATGAAATAGAAATTAACTGTGAAACTTAATAATAATAACAAAGACTAAAGACCCAGCAAATACTAAAATAAATATGTGAAAGAATAACAAGGTATCGATTCGTTATACTATCAGAATATAAGATGTCATCGACAGAAAAACTAAAGGAGATAGAATTTCAAATAAGTAGGAACAAGAAACCATAATAGGTAACAATGATATCAAATTCGCTGACATAGTGAATACAAAGGTAGCAAACAAAGATAAATTTAATAATGAAGATTGAAAGATGTTCATTAATGAAAAACAACAATTAACTACAAGAACTCCGATTTTTTATGAAAGTTTTTGTAATAATCTTAAAAGTAGACAATTAGGTGGTTAACATAAGACGTTATCATCCAGAATTGAGGCATGCACCTTAGCTAAGCTTCAGAGCCTCAGTGCTTTAAGGTGGACCTCAGACATTGTGAGGCGTAAGCCTCGAGGTGCATTTGGGATAGCCTCAAGAGCCTCAAGGCGGATTTTTCTATTACCATGCTACACACCCATTATGGCTGAAAAATCAGGTGAAATTTTTCCAATGCCTAGTATAATATTAAGACAGCTTGCAGAAGGTTGTAACGAAAGCATAAGGTTTGAGCAATAGTTTGGAATCGTCACGGAAAACCAGTAACTTGATTATTAGGATTACTAGAAGACAGTTTTTCAAATGACTACTAGCTAAGCCTAGATCGGGAGGAAGTAAGTACATTGCCAAGGGGTGAAAAGGGGCCAAACTGGAGCTAAAATAGATATATATTTGATCCTGTGTTTTTTTCTTTCAAATTGTTACCAAATACGTTACTACGAAATTGTTTTAAAATTTAGAGTCATCAGTAGTCATGTTTGTTATGAAAGCATATCAACTGGGTTTTGTTATAAGCTAAAAAGAAGATGAACTGGAAACATAAAAATTTGAATGTGACCATAAATAAATACATTAAAGACTAAACCAATCGAGATATTTGTACATGCCGTATTGCCAATGGTAAACTCGGTTGAAATGGTACATCAAGTCGATAATGCCCAAATGGAATATTGAGGAAGAACAAATGTCAGAATTTATATACCATGATTGCAAATGTGCATTCACATCCTGCCACATAACGAGTTAATGAAAGGCTGAACCTAATAACTACTTGTACTAAAACATACCCTGCAATGATGATCAAACCCTTCAACGCAGCGGTTGCAACTCCTGCAGTGCTTGCTGTTCATTTTCACCTACAGGCCAAGACATTTATACTCTCAACGACATTATCCACGGTCATGGTAATATTGAGCGGGACAACGAAATTTGAGAACCTCGGAATCACAAAGCGAGCAGAACGAGATAGCATCTTCTCTAAGATGTGGCAGCACACCGTCTTCCATAGCGGGCAGTGGGAACGGAAGAAGGGGCTGAAACTGGATGTTTTGGCTGGCCAAATTGTCCTGGTATCTTCTCCTTATGAAGTATTTCATGACCTTGTCCTCTATTTTCCGGAAAGAGCTGGAGAGGATCTGTGAGCATATGTATCGGTAATTGAGCCTTCGCTGCGGCCGTTGCTTCAGGCCTCTCATCTTCTTCCTTGTGGCTGTTGTGTCCGATGGGTCAATGGCTGTGCACCTTATGAACAGGACTGCCACCGAGAATGCCTTGAAAGAAAAACGGCGGCGGAAAATTTTCAGAAACTCATGAGAGAGTTAGGAATACGTCTAGTATAAGGAGGTCGGAAGGCAGTTGCTCTCACCGAAAATGAGAACACAGTGATGACAGTGTTCACCACCACTCTGTTGCCGAGGAAAGGTCCGAGGAAAACATAGAAAGGAACCACCAGGATAACGAATACAGTAATTGCTACTATCTGCAATCATTAACGGAGTAGCTACTGTGAGTCAATATGCCGTTAAATTCGAGAAACTGTTAGGTTACGACATGCATTTCAAAATTGTAAGCCATAAAACCCAAACGATTTTGGAAATGGCTGTTGCCTTACATCCAGACCTTAGAGAGCATCGTTAAGTTCTGGCCTAAGATTTCATCTGCTTAATTATGACAGCTATACCACATAGAAAATGAAGAAACAAGTGAGTAGAGCGGGACAGGGAATACCTGTAAGGGGTGAAGGGGGCGCTGCCAGCCATGGCGCCTCATGACTCCGAAGCAGCAGCCGGACGCTTCCCACCGAGTAGGATCTCAGTCGCGAGAACAAGGAACTTGAAAGCCTGGAGTAGTAATGGAGCGATGTCCGTCCTGCCTACGAGCATCTATCCTCTTTCTCCTTTCGAGCGGAAGAATGGCTCCGATCTATTTGATTTTGGCTGCGACACCTCAGCGCAGGTGAGAAGAGAACAAACAGCGCAACGGTCAGGGTTCCTGAATTTTCAAATTTGAACCACTGTTACTTGTTAGAACAAAGACAATAAAGTAGTAACTCCTTAATGCAAAAAAATGCATTGTAAGAACCACTGTTACTTGTTAGAACCACTGTTACTGTTGACATGCTACTAGGGCATGGCGTTCTAGAGGAGCTATGTAGCAAATATTGAAAGTCATTGGCAGTGCCAGCTATTAATTAAGCTATCAAATGTCGCTTGTAGCTTTTAATTTTGTTTAAATAAGAAAGGAATGAGTGCTGATGGTAAAAAGGAGGTAATGTGGGTAGGGATGGCAATTGTGTTGCAAAAAAATCATATTTGCATATAACTATACCATAACTATACCAAATAGTTATGGTGCGGATATGGTTCTAAATTTTTAAAACCACTGTGGTGTAGTGTGGTTATGATTTTAGAGAAAATATTCATGGATAAAATGCACAATAATTATTTATTTAAATATATATAAATAGATATGGAATAATATTCTAATCACTTTATGTATTTTTGTTCTCACATGGATTACTAGATCTCCATTCTTTTTTTGGAAAGATCTCTAAAACAGAGAGAAGTAGGAATTTTTGTTTACCTACAATCACTACATACATAGGTTGTCATCATTATACAACTAGTATACATACATGTGCCACAAAATATGAAAATATTACCATTTTTGTTTTAATTATATATATATATTGCACTTCAAAATATATATGTATATTTTTAGCTGACCAAAAAAAATATATGTATATTTT
This sequence comes from Alisma plantago-aquatica, assembly GCA_963693085.1. Classification (NCBI taxonomy): domain Eukaryota; kingdom Viridiplantae; phylum Streptophyta; class Magnoliopsida; order Alismatales; family Alismataceae; genus Alisma; species Alisma plantago-aquatica. The sequence goes on from OY856410.1 coordinate 399,684,609, forward strand.
TATAAAATTGGAGACATCCAATAAAATTGAAACGATACAGAGAAGATTAGCATGGCCCTTACACAAGGATGATACGCACAAATCGAGAAATAAAATTATATAGTCATATGTATAATTGTGGTGGATAGTTGATATTGTTGGAGGAAATCATCTAATGCATTCAGTTTAATTTATATTGACTTGTTTCATGTTGATCTCTAATAGATCTAGAAACGTACACTATTTAAAAAAGAGAGATAGGTAATTAAGGTGAGAATTTGGTTGATCACTATGAGTGAACTAATATGTCTTGATTGAGAGATGTAGTTATTAGTGGAGAAAATATTAATTGTTTAGATAAAAAAATGCCAAAAATATAGGAAGTCATAAAAGAAAGAAAGATGGGTTTTTTAATAAGAGATAATTATGTCCATTATTACTGGTCAATTTTTTGCATAATTTATTAAAATATTCTACCATCCTCTTGTGTCAATAGTTTTGGCTTCCTTCCTATCTCTTAGAAAATATATCGTTGCACATTATTCTAAATATTATCTTATTTTTTCTTATTACAAATAAATATATAGAAGAAAAAACATTGATTACATGTAAGAAATGAAGAGGGCAGATTAATAGGGGAGAGATACTTAAGTAGCCATTTTAAATATGACAATATTTTTTGAAAGAAAAGAAAAAGAACATATATTAGTGGGAGGGACTTAATAGATTTTAAAAGAGGATGGTGCTTGAACTTTTAATGGGAACATATGAGTAGTGGAGAAGCAAGAAACTAGGAGTGATTGATGCACTGAGTTTTAGTTGCTTTTCACATACTATTTTTTATATAATTAGTACATAATTGTTTATTTGACATAAGTTATATATTGTTTATCATTATTAGTCTGTGAATTACTAGTGCATCAAATATTGAGTAATTTTATTGAATTGGGTTAAATTATCATTTTTGCGGACTTTTCCCATGTTTTAGGTAATTCAAGCACTTGCATGATAGCTCGGTGCTACCGACACTATTATCGGTGTACTGACATGATATGAAAATCCAATAGAGAATTCTAGAAATCTTGATACTACAGACATGAGACTCGATGCTACCAAAGAGAGGAGTCGATGCTACCGACTTACCGCCCAGAAAGCATCAGTAAACGAATTAATTGGCTTTGATGCCACCACTTTTGCACCCAAATCAAGTCAAAACTCATAGAAAGAAACTCAATACTATCGACATGTTTGTCGGTAGTACTAACACTTATCGAGTGTTTTGAGTTAGCCCATAACAAAGTGTCACCGACATCCAGCTAATGGTACCAACTTTATGCAATCAGTGCAGTTTGGAAATAACAACATATCCAATGACTACGATTTATTGACGGACAAAGCCCCACTTATGACCTAAGGGGAGTTAGGCCAAAGAAAGATATCATGTTTTATCTCATTACAACAGAACACAAACCAGGAGAGGAGGAGACGAAGGTGATAGCCATGGATTGGATGCTTTGAGCACTTATGGAAGGTGGATTTATAGCCAGATTGCTACTGACGGAGTGTCTATCGTACGTGATTGTCAGGACTACTTCTCTAAGGGTTATTCATTGGTTTTCTAATGCTTAACTCATTTTCACTATCTTCCTCTATTTATATGGTGATATAAATTATTTGGGGTTGATCCCCATATTCTTTAGGACCCCGGAGTAGCTCGATATTTATTTATATTTGACTTTAATGAATTAATAATATATTTTCATTATATCTAAATGTGAATCTATAATTTCTTAATGAATTATTTGTGATTAATTACCACAATCAATATAAAGACCACTAAATGCTTCAGGTGAGGGATTAGGGGTTAGAAAAGTTATAGATTTTATGGAGTTACAATACATATATTGTAACATCCCTAACCTGGGTTATGTTTTAACCCTAGATGTTTTGCTTAATAAAGTGGATTATATGCTTGCTCTTATCTTTTGAAAAGTAAATAAGGCTCAAGAGGAACTCATATTTCAATTTTAGTTCTTTTTTAATAATGTTGAAATGATATTTTACTTGTTTTGGACTAAAGTGCAAATTACCCAAGTTGAGGGGTTAAATTACAAATTGTGCATGATAATATGTTCCTCATGTGTTGAAGCATCATGAGAATGAAGATGATGCATAGGAATGGCTTGTGAAAGCCTGAATACCAAGAAAGAGCTGCGTAAGCAATGTTTGTGCATTAAAACCTAGTTTTGGTGTAATGTACAATTTACCCAAAACCTAGGGTTCAATATGCAAATTAACACTTCAATAAGGTCCCTAATATTTTTTGTAATTATGTAGAGGCAATAAAATGAGAGGGCCATCTCATTTGAGTCTCTTTGTAGGAGAGAGAATCTTGATATTAAAATAATCGAGATTTAAGCATAATTGAAACCCTAATTCAATTTAATGCAAAAATAAATAAAATAATTGAAGTACCCTTTAATCAAAAGGTGAAGGATGAATTTTCATAAGTGTGAACGTCCTTGTGCCTTGCAAAGGCCACGAAATATCTCAAAGTAAGTGGATAACCCATACGAAAATCTCATTCAAAACATTTCTATTCCAGGAATTAAAACAATTTAGAATTCTCAACTTTCTACGATGTCTAGTAGATAGAATATGTTCAGGAACAAGAAAATAATAAAAAAATTTGTCAATTTGAACTTGCTTGATCCGTTCAATTATGACCTTATAATGCAATAGCATTCTCACGGGTTACTGCATTTATCTGAGTAATCAACAAACGACGAAAATCTCTCTTTGTCCATTCCTATCCTATTTTTTGGATATTATTATTATAAGAGTTAAGGTGCTTAATTTGCTTTTCCTTTAATTCATGGATAATTAAGAGGAATAAAAGGCAAAGGGATTTTCCTTCGTATACAAGGAGTTGAGGGGAGTGTGTGGCATTAAATTGGGGAGTTGAAGGAATTTTATAAACTTTCTCTCTCCTTGAAAATCCTTAATTTATATATATATATATATATATATATCCAATTTTCCACTCAACCAAAGACTCTTTTTCGAATTTTCTTTCACACTTTGCTTGCTAAACAACCAAGGGAGCTTGGGAACAATAGGAGGACGACCCCCAACCTGTAGGTAACCTCCATGATCCCCTTTCACCTAAAATTCATGGTGGAAATCACAAATCAATGCTTGATTTCTTACTTTCTTCAATCAATCTTCAATTCTAGCCAATCCTTTTCACTCAAAAACTTGAGGAACTAACCTTGTGGTTTGAGAAAGCTTATTACACCATTGTTGACGTGAAGCTCCAAGCTTTGAAGCTCATTTGAAGGCGGGTTATATAACTTGAACCCTTAATCATTGTTATTGAATTCAATTCTTCAATTCATTTGGTTCAATTGTTCTTCTTGAAATTCCTTTGATTAATTGATGAAACTACCATGAGAATGGCATTAGAATTCGAGGGCTTGAATCTTTATGATGATGACATCATCTCAAGCACACATCTCAATTAATATTATAGGCAAACGGTTTCAAAATTTGAGACCAATCAGTTTCAATGGAATTGGTTAAACAGTTTCAACAAACCGTTAGAAACCAAACAGTTTCAAACCGTTTGGAGAGGTTGACCAATAGTTGACCGTTTGGATAAATATGTTGATTTAATTGGATGTTGATCCAATGGTTTCAATTAATTTGATCTTGAAGGTTCCAAGAATGGAAGATCTTTCAATTACAAAATTCAATCGGGTTGAAGTGTTGAAATTCTCAATTGATGGATTCAATTTTTGGGTTGACTAACCCAAACAGTATCAAGACCGTTTGGAGGTCAACCAAGACCATTTGTAGGTCTATGGTTGAGTATGATTGGATGGTTGAAGATCTAGTGATATCAAATTGAAATACAATCAATAGCTCCATTGATGATCGATTCAATGATGAAAACCCTAATTGAATTTCACAAATTTCAATGATGGGATGGGTCAAACGGTCTCAAGAACATTTGGAGGTCATCCAAATGACCTCAAGACTGTTTGAGGTCAGGTCATATCATGGTTTAATGATGATTCAACAATTTCAATGGAATTAGTTTCACTATGTCAACCATTGATGGTTCCTCGATTTCAAAACCCTAATTGATGGTTTATTGATTATAAATCCTAGTTCAATTGGGTTCAAAATCCTAATTGATGGTCCAATTGAAGGGTGATTCAATGGTTCAATTGATGAATGAACCAATGATTCAATTGATAGGTAGTTCATTGATTGAAACCCTGAATTGATTAAGTGATGGAAGACCTTTTTGGTCCATTCAGTTTTGAGAGGGTTTGGTCCAAATGGTTTCAAGACCGTTTGGGTCCAAACGGTCTCAAGACCGTTTGGATCCAAAGGGTCTCAAACCGTTTGGAGACCCAAGTCCATTCGGTTTCAACACATTTCTTGCTTAAACTGTTTCTAGGGCAATTTGCCCAAACGGTTTCAAACCATTTGAGTTCTGAGAGATTAAGACCATTTGGGGTCTAAGTAATAAAAACCATTTGAGGTTCAATTGGTCAATCCAATTGGATACCTAATGTAATTGAAGATTCAATTGGCCAATCCATTTGAATATCTAATGTAATTGAAGGTTCAATTGGTCAATCCAATTGGATACCTCATGTAATTGAAGGTTCAATTGATCAAACCATTTGGACACCTAATGTACTTAGGTTAGTGGTACCTTTAATGGGATTAATCATTGATGCATAATGATGCAATAATTCAATACATCATGCTAACCCTAAATGCATGAATTTGAATAAAGAGTAGACTCAATCTAATCAAGAATTGAGTAGTGGACATCCTAGAAGAGGATGAGAGAAAGATATTCATACATGTATAATAAATCATGCCCAATACATTCAAAATGAATGGGATATATAATTAGGGTATGATCCTTAATAAAGAGATCATAAAACCCGAATTGAGTTGATTGATGAACTCAAACCCTAATTTAGGAAATGTTGTAAGAAACCCTAATTCATGGTAATGATGTGCAAATCCATAATGTAGGGTGATGTAATGTAATTTGAAACCCTAATACAGGGTAAAAATATGAGAAACCCTAATTTTGGGTTATTATGTATGAAACCCTAATTTTTGGGGTAATATGATGATAATCCATAATCCTAATATGGGTTAATGGGATGAGTATCCCTGATTTATATGGAATGGAAACACTAATCCTGAAAAGGGAATAATGGTATTACTTTGTATTGCATGGTGCTGATATATAATTGATGTAACTGTTATCATCTGTACTAACCATGCAGGTATCATGAGATGATGAACATAGCCAGGTATGAGCTATGATGCTTTATTTATTGAAATTGTTTATTGGGCCTTGTGTGCCATAATATGCCTTGTTTCTTAGTAAGAGGTAACAAGAGAGTTAATGGGTCTCAAGTGCCATAAGAGATGCTTGTGTAGCAAGTGTCATGTTTACCTTGGTCAAATGACCTAAAGGTGATAATTACCTGAAAGTGGTAACAATGCTCAGTGATGAGCTAAGGGTTTGAATACCCAGAACCATATGTGTGGGCTCTGATCTCTAAAACACAAGATAAACGTAGCGGAAGCGGTTCGATTAACAGCGGAATATGAAAAATCACGATAAATTAAAACCTTTCGAAAACGAGATCTCGAAAACTTGAAACTCCTTTCATAAAAGTAAGATGAACTGTTTACATCTCTGATAAATCACTTCTCGAGTGATTATATACATTGTGATACAAAATCTCAAGACTTCAAAATTCTCATATCAACAAACTCCTAGGACCTGAGTGTACAGAGACGACATAAGACTATTCTAACTATAAGACTAGACAACACAGTGTTTCCGCCTGAAATCACTACTGCTCCTGGTTTTGGTGCTGCTGCTGCTATCCACCTGCAGATCAGTTCCTTCAACCTCGACGTCCACCTAAAAGTAGAAATCTACGGGGTGAGACAATTTTAAATAATTGTCCCAGCGAGAGTTATAACTCTCCGCCAGAAACTTTGTTAAAAGTAATCAAAGGAATATCATGAGCAGGTAACTTAGATTACTCACAGCAGGCTTGATAGCAATTATTCACCTTTATTAAGGAATATGAAGAACATGTATACTAATACTTGAACAGGATATTAAATGCAAGCAATGTAATAACAACCAATGTTCTTCGTAGTTCAACCTAAGCAATTATGCTACGTGGTTGATTATGTTTTACAAACATCATTATGCCCTGCGGAGATGAGGTATACCACTCATGCTCCAACCGGTCACTAGTAAGTCGCATCGGTATCATACTAGGTCATCGAAAGAGCCGGATTCTCATGACCTTCAACTACCTCAGTCAGAATGAGGATAAACATGCAGGACATCTAATGTCTCTGCTATTATAGCTCACTAGGCATTCTGGTACTTCGCTATTAGAGTCACAGTGGCATTCTGCACTCTTCGCTATCGAAAGATTTCATGTTTATCTCTCATTGATGCGGTATAAAGATTCCTTTGGGAGAATAGTGTTACATCATCCCGGTATAAGCATATAGTGAAGGGCTGATGGATTAAGATACATCCACATCAACTCCTACACTAGGATGTAAGGATATACACATCCATATTCCCCCACATACTCTAAAGTATGTGATCCAGGAGTTCCCTTAGGAAAACCTATTTCACCATCATTTAAACTCTGACAATGATGGATCTATGATCAGGGCTCTACATGATATGATTATACTTGATTATTAGGTACATTTCAGTATTCTTTTAGCATCATACATGTTTCTAAACATTCAAGTACTAAACATGGCTATAATAGAAGAATACTAAATGTAACAGGTATTACTCATATCGGTTATTAGATGGATATCAATTCTTAATCATTTTATCACTATAATTCAGGAACATGGGTGCTCACACCCTTATATCATCATAACACTTGCTATCAAATGACATGTCAGCATCAAGTCATCTATTAGCATGACCTTGATGTCATTCATGGCCCTTAAGGCATCTCAGTTTCATATGATGCCACTTGCATCTAGGAAACATAGTTATTTCTGTTCATAAGCTATTGACATGCTTTCAATGAATATGATGTCATGATCCTTACCTGGATATGATTATTCTCTTATAAGAACATGCATGATTAATTCAATTGATAATAATCAACAATTCATAATCATATCAGCGGTCAATAAGACAGAATTAACCCTTCAATTCAAAGGTTATACTTTTATGTCCTTACAAAGGGTAAGATTCCCTTGTTTACATCATTTAGGGTTATTCACCCCTTTCATTAGGATTGGGAATAATAATTCCTCATCTCATATCTTGATCATACAATTCATGCTTTAAAGGAATAACATGAGTTTAGAGTTTATTGTTCATTTCAACATATTACTATGAACTAGGGTTTACTATTCACATTACTCATGATTACCCTAGAATTAGGGTTTACTATTCACATTACTCATGATTACCCTAGAATTAGGGTTTACTATTCACATTACTCATGATTACCCTAGAATTAGGGTTTACTATTCACATTACTCATGATTACCCTAGAATTAGGGTGTACTATTCACTTTACTCATGATTACCCTAGAATTAGGGTTTACTATTTACTTCATAGTGAAATGAGCTCATAGCATCACCATGAATGAGAAACATCATCATTGTTGCTTTCAAATTAGGTTAAGACTCGTCAATTATCTTAATTAGGGTTTTCATGATCTCTCATAAGTGGATCATACCCTAATCCTGCATATTCATATACATTGAAGGTACTTTATTTGAGTTTTAACCATAAATGGTACTTTCTCTCTCTCCTTACTAATAGATGGTGATTATATTACTCTAGATAGGGTTAGGTTAAGTCCTTATTGATTTACATAAACCAAATCACCACTATCATGTCATTAGGGTTTGAATAAAACAAGGTACGCTTTAATTGAACCTATTTAAGCTGAAACGAGTGTGAACCCATTTGAGCTTAAACGAGTGTGAACCCATTTGAGTTGAAACGGGTGTGAACCCATTTGAGTTGAAACGAGTGTGAACCCATTTGAGTTGAAACGAGTGTGAACCCATTTGAGTTGAAATGAGTGTGAACCCATTTGAGTTGAAACGGGTGTGAACCCATTTGAGTTGAAACGAGTGTGAACCCATTTGAGTTGAATCGAGTGTGAACCCATTTGAGTTGAAACGAGTGTGAACCCATTTGAGTTGAAACGAGTGTGAACCCATTTGAGTTGAAATAAGTGTGAACCCATTTGAGTTGAAACGAGTGTGAAACCATTTGAGTTGAAACGAGTGTGAACCCATTTGAGTTGAAACGGGTGTGAACCCATTTGAGTTGAAACGAGTGTGAACCCATTTGAGTTGAATCGAGTGTGAACCCATTTGAGTTGAAACGGGTGTGAACCCATTTGACCTATTGGTCCAAGATCGTTTAATAAATTTGGATAAGGACCAACATAGGTATTAACGCCCTTCATCTTCAACCTTGAAACCAAGGGTTGTTCTTCTCGAAAAAGCTTGCAAGAGTGCAAAGAAAGAGGGGGAAGAAGAAGGACTAACTATTATTTGCAAGAATAAAAGTATGCATAACAAAGCAAGGTTTAGAGTTATAAAACCCACCTCAAACGTTGTTCCTAGAGCTCCAAGCTTCCAAGCTTCAAGCCTTTAATGGCGTCTTGAGCTCCACAGGTTGGACAAAGGTGATTCTCCAAGGAAAAGATGGAGATGATCGGCTAAAACAAGAAACCTAAGTGAATTAACCACGAAACCAACCTTGTACAAGGATTTCCTCCATGAATCCAAGCTAGAAGATGGTGCTCTCTTACCTTAGAATAGGTTGGTCATTTCCCTGAGCTCCAGAGCTTTGCCTAAGTCAGTCTAAGCAAGGGAATAAGAAGGGAAGAAAGGAAACGTTGCCTTTGGTTGCAAAGGAAAGGATCATATATACTTTGAGGTTATTTTCATCATAAGGACAACTTACTCCTCCTTTTCACAACTAGGTCCTTCCTTTCTTTTAGGCACGTCCCTCCTCTTCATATATAAGGTAAAACTTCTTCTAAGACCAAGGACTAAAGGCAAGGAAGGTCAACTTGTCACTATGGTGTACATATACATATAAGGGTCTCCTTTACTTACAACTTTGGTGGTTTAATTACAAAGGTGTTTCTTATTATATGATTATTCAAATGAAGTGCCTCCTTCATTATTATAACTTTAAATGATGTCAAAAGTCATAAAAGATATTCTAGAAAGTGTATGTCACAAGTTGCACCCCACATTTTGGGTAAATTGCACTTTACACCAAAATTAGGGTTTTAAGCACAAGGATTGCTCCACAAGCTGCACCTTGGTGCCCAAACTTGGGAAATTCATCATACCTCATCATATTCATTCATATAATGTCTCATCATCAAAGGAACATCATAACATGCTAATATTGCAAGTTAACCCTTCTAATTGGGTAATTTGCACATAGGTCCATGCATAACAAAACAATACTACAATCATTGTTTTAAAAGGACAGAAATGAAAATGTATGTTCCTTAGGAACTTAATTACATGCCAGAATTTAACCAAAAGTATCTTAATTACATGATTTAAGTAAAACACCTAGGGTTAACTTATAACCCAGGTCAGGGATGTTACAATATGATTATGGTATTGAGATTGTGAAGGGATGATAATTCCCAGTATTGAAATGAAGGACTGAGATCCCAACGTCGTATAAATACTGAGAAGTACTTGATGAAAGTAATGCATGTTTCTTTGTGGCATTTGTTATAATAAGCTATGTTTGAAAACTTGGCTGATGCTAAAAGAATATGATAATGTACTTAATTAATCAAGTGAAAGCTATTCATGTAGTGCTCTGACTATAGATCCATCATCGTCAGTAGTTGGTGATGGTGAAATAGGTTTTCCTACGGGATCTCCTAGAGATCGCATATTTTTTATTATGCGGGGGTGATGGGTGAAAATATATGTATGCCCTAATGGGGGAATTGATGGACGGTAAACATTAAACCTCTCAATTCTTCATTATATGTACTTGGATGGATGTATCACAAATCTCCCAATGATGTTAATGCCGGATCGATGGAAATAAACACGAAATCTCTCAATTGTGAAGAGAGTACAGTCGTCGTTGTAACTCTATAGCGAAGATGCCACTATACCCAATCAAGCGATTTAACAGAGACACTAGATGTCTTGCATGTGGTCTCGCACTGACCGGGATAGGATGAGGTCATGGAAGATGGCTCTTCCATTGACCTATGTATGGTACCGATTTTGATTCCACAATGGTCGGTTGGAGTATGAGCGGTTTACCTCATCTCCTTAGAGCTTAAGTATGGTTGTAAAATGTAATCAACCGTGTAGCATATTTGCTTAAGATTGAAATATGAGAATCACTGGTTGATGTTATCTTGCTTAGCATGCTCTAGATGGATAAATATTATATATGTCACTTATCCAATACTCAAGCTGCTTTACTATGTTATAGTTGAAATGCTTAAGTAAGAATGTTGCTCTAATCTGCTATTGAATATATGATTCCACTGCTCAGTTTATTTATATTAAACTGCAATAATAATGTTTTCGGCAGAAAGTTATATCTCTCGCTTGGGCAATTTTATAAGTTGTCTCACCCCCGTGGAATCCAACATTTTTAGGTAGACGCAGACGAAGAGGTGGAAACTATGTAGCAGGGGAAGAACAGCAACAACAGGGACAACAATGATATCCCAGGTGGGGATACTGGCTGTAAAGCTTTGTATAGAAAGTCCTATGTGTCGTATCTGTACTCTCAGGTCCTAGGAGTTAGTGGATAGTGTTCTTATAATCAATCTGAGATTTTGGCTCGAATGCCTCGAGGATTTTGTTACTTGTGCTTTTATCAAGGCAAAGTGTTGTATATATATTCCTCGAGAAGGGATGGTACATGGAATGTACAGTGTGGACCAGTATGTAATTATAATACTTTGGTTCTTGTTTAAAGAGTCTTTTGGTAATGGATCTTTTTATAAATGGTTTTAAATTTTAGTGATTTTCAGTAATCTGCTATTAATAATCATTTCCGCATGTTGATTGTACACTTGTTATCTTAATGATAGCGGGTGTCGTCACATATACAACTCTCTCTTAAAAGAGGAGGATACCAATTGGAAGCATAAGAGTCATCTTAATCAGGTTATTCAGGGATATCAATACCTTGTCAACCAAAGAAGAAGAGGGACCACAATTACAAGGCTTAAAGATGAAGATGTCATTGATTGAGGATGAGGAGATACTAAAAAATGGCATTAGGGAGCACTTCAACAATCAATTCACAGTCATACGCCTTCTAAGTCTAAATTAGACGTTTGTCTTGGGACCTTCCAACAATTAGATGAGGCCCAAGTCAATCTATTAGAATGTGTGCCTTCTAAGAAGGAAAACTATGACATCCTTATTTCTAACAATGCTCACAAATTTGTTGACCCTGATAAGTTGGCTTTCTCTTTTTGCAAAAGTGGTGGAAGATTACCAAGCCCTCCCCGATCTCCACTAGCTAGGATGCTTTGAAAGGCAAGGACTCATACTAAGGCATGTGCAATTCTATTACCATGATATCCCCAAAACTAAATGCCTCACCTCTTGTAATCAATTGTTTCTGATATCCCTAAAAATTACCATGCTGAAGATGGCCTCGAAGATTTTGGTCGACTCGAAGTGAATATGGATACTTGGATCTTCCCTTTGTAGTCAAGCTTCGTACCTAGCCGAAGGAACACTGACAATGTTATTCTATCCTAGGTCACAGTATGAAGTATCAGAACAAATGGAAATCCATGGCCATTAAAATTGACTTGACCAAAGCTTTTGACAGTTTTAGCTAGAAGTTTATACTAAACACTCTTTGTAAAGTTACACCCTCTATTTCCACTATTTTCTATCGCGCTCAAACACAAAGTGAATGATGAGTTCTGAATTGAATGCCAGGTTGGCGGGTACCGCGTTTTGCCTACCCCACTCACTTCAGTTGATCCCCAAATCAATCTTCTGGTAGATACATTATAAACTCAATTACTAGTGGTATGACTAGAATCTTGTGGAATGGGAACTAGAGCTAGTAAATCTTAATCCAACAGACCCGATACAGTACAATTTTTACCCGACCAAAAATGACCCAATTTTTTTATTGATTTCATCATAATATTTAATTTCATGAATTTTGAACATTAAACCTGTAATGATCCTAAAACCCAAGTTGCCCCACCTAATGGGAACCCTCTAGATCCTTTCAAGACAAAAAGACGGGTAAGAAAAGGCAATTTCCTTTCTCCTTATATATTTATTTTATGTCTGGAGAGACCAAGAAGTGCACAAAGGTAATTGGAAGCCCGTCAACATTACTTCTAAGGGACTAGAGTATCTCAACTAAAGTTTGTTGATGACATTATCTTATTTGCCAAAGCTTTTGATAATAAGATTAGAACTAGTCCCTTCACACCTTTAGTGCTTCCTATGGACTGATCATCTCTAAGAGTAACTCCTAGATTTTCTTCTTCAAAGGGGTGCCTTCTACTTTTAAAGCTAACATCACTAATCTTGTTGGAATTGGTTCTACTGAGTCGATCAACATATATCTTGGTATGAATATTATTCATTCTAGGATCACGAGGAACACTTATGAGCACATCATATCCACTCTTGATTCCAAATTGAATGCTTGGTTTAGCAAACACCTTTCCCTAGCTAGTCCTATTTGCCTAGCTAAATCCACTATTTTGGCTATCCCTAGTTACACTATGCAAGTAATAAGGGTCCCTACAGTGACCTACAATCTCATAGATAAGCTCATCAGGAGATTTATATGGAATGGAGGCAAGAAGTACAAATACTCTGCTTTAGTCTTGAGACAAAATTACAAGCACCAAGCATAATGGAGGGTTGTCCATTAAGAACATGTGCACTTGGAATGATACTTTTCTCCTTAAAGGCACCAGAGAATATTATAGTGGTAGAGAATCCATATGGAGGGATGCATTCTCTTACAAATACATTTACAAGGGCAAAAATCATACCTCTATCACTGCTTTGAGCTGATACATTTTTAGAATGAAAGACTGCATTGATCTCAAAATTATAAAGAAGTTATTAGTGATGGAAAACCACTAAATATTGGGATGAAAATTGGTTCACAAATTCTAGGAAGCCTAGAGAGTTATCTCGTATTCTGATTCCTAATGAACTAGATGATCTCAAAGTCACTAGTCTAAAGAATCTAGAGGGGCATTGTGATCCTAATTTCTTTAATGTCTTCTTTACCACATAAGTTGTGCTCAACATCACCAGAATACATGCCCCCGACACAATCTGTAGAAGCAACAAGCTAGCCTGGAAGCATATCATCAATGGTAACTTCTCCACACATATTGGATATGCTTTACTGAAACAAGACTCTGGAGCCAACATCAATGGTCCTTGGCAAAAATATATGGAAACTCTATATCCCTCAAAAGCATAAGATCTTCATGCGGCTTCTGGCTCACGATTCCCTACTCACCAACGAGTACAAAAAAGAGGGGAATCTTAGACGATGATATATGTGTCATATGTATGCTTATTACTAAAACCACTCTTCATGCTATAAGGGATTGTCCCAAGTCTATTGAGATTTGGAATTTGAATACTATTTGGGCTTCATACCTAACCTATGAGCCTCAGATTTTAAGAGTTGGTTGAAGCATCACTGCAACAATACCCATGGCACCATCTTTTCTATCACACATCATTATTTGTGGAGGGTCAGGTATGCCCAAACCTTTGAACATTGATCTATGCCTCCAACACATGACCATATGTGTACTCTATATTCCTTGAGGGTAGTCGAGGAAGCTTGGAAGAGGGGGGAAATTAATTACTTTAGACCGAGAAAGTAGTTGTACAAGTTTGATTCCCCCAATGGATGGTTTGACTAAGTTTGACTGCAATGTTGCATTCAAGAATGGATAGGGAACTACTCTAGTTGTGGGCAGAACCTCTAATAGAAACTGCATCATTGCCAAAGGTCACAAAATCATTGCTCTATCCGTATTGGATATTGGAGCCGCCACACTCTACTTCTATTTAGAAACTACTTGAAACATGAATGTTAAAAGAGCAATCTTTGAGTCAGATAACAGATTCATCTTTCACATGATTAACGATCATGGCCCAACAAACCCTATTCTCAATAATAGGTTATAAAAGATCACTACAAATCCTAATTTTCTAAAACACATACATTACTCAGTGGAAGTTCAATTTACATTGGGATCTCAAAAAAATTATAATCATTGTATAAAAATATAATTTCATTCAACCAACTCAGGGAAATAATTGCAAATACCATGTCTCAAGTTCCACGCCATAAAACTTAAACTTTGAATTGAACTAAACAAGTACATGATCTTCACACTAATTAAAAAAACTAAACTAAATGCCATATGATAGTTGGCATCCCACCAAGTCTAAACTCTTAATTTGTCCTTGAGATGTATGCTCCTTGGTTATGCTCCCTTATTCTTTCCTCCTACGGACATTGTGTCCCCAACCATACATTCAAAATGGAAAACATGTTAGAGTAAGCGGCATTGAGTATTGTTATATCAGAATAACTTGGCAATAAAGGAAAAACATGAAATTAACTTAATACTAAATTTGGATTTTCATAATATGCTCTTAGTGGTTAATTATAATGTCATCTACTCTTATGCACCAACTGTGCTCATAAGGCCCATACACTCAACTAATTTCCACTTGAACTCATGAGATTTACACCTGAGTGCCATTAACTATGCTCCAATTGAGCTCATGATTTGCACCTAAGTGTCATTAATAATGCTCCACTTGAGCTCATGATTGCACATACGTGACACTATGTTCCATTTAAACTCATAAGGCCCAAGGGCTCAACATTAACATGATGAGGACAAAACAATACAACCAATTACATGATTCATCATTAACTTAGAATAATTAATCTTTACTTGGATTTCACATGAATATGACATGGATTGTTGAAATAGAGCTTGAAATCATAAGCATCATATAGTAACTTTTGGGGAGCATTAGTTTGAGAATTTTTAAAATTTAAATACATAGCTATGCATATAATTTAACTTGATCATCATGATACAATAATATTAAAGTGATTGAAAAAAATTATTTAATACTCAAAGTGCATGGACCCTCTTACCCCTCTCTTAGGGGAAATCCTAGTTGCTTCTTTAGTTGATGAAATCCTATTAACATTGTTAGGGTTGATTGAAACCTAATTAGCTTGTTAAATCAATCTACATTCATTAATAATTGATACTCAACCTAATTTCCCAGTTTTTCTTGGGTTTTTTAATGAATCAGGGAAAAAAGAGTCAAAACATGGCTTTAAAACTTATTCATAATCTATATATTAAAAAATCCTTTCCAAAACATATTTGCACGTAATTTTCTAACCACTGGTTTAACTGTTGTGAATTTTGGAAGGACTAACTGAAGAAAACCAGGAAAAGCAACATCAATAAAATCACTCATAGTAAGAATACACAGTATTGGCCTTGCCCGGGTGAGTTGTCCTACACATGGTCATCCATATGGCACAACTACTTGCTCAAACAATCATGTCATGGCCTAAAAGAAAAGAGTTGAAAGATGACTTTGCCCAAACTTTGTGTGACTAAAAACAATGCAGGCAAGAGCAAAATAGGAACAATGGCGATCGTCTTGTTCATTGACACACTAACGATTCACAACCAAATAGCCATTTAATAAAGCCATGAATTCTTAACCACAAACCATAGAGCTCGGGTACTGGTGAGAAAAAGGAACAACAACTAATGCCACAAAGACATGAAGAAGTTAGATAGCTCTGATTCAATTTGGGTTGGAGGAGAAAAACTACCTCCTGCCATGGCAGGATGGAGTAAGCTCCTGGGAAGCATGTTGTGATGTAGGAAAGCTTGAACTAAAATTTTCAATTAACTTGGAACATAAGATCAGAGGCAATGAGAGAAAACTGACAAAGAATCATCTAAATACATTAAAATAGATGAAATTGTCAAAGCTTGTAAAAAGGACCCTGAATCGTTGATCCAAAAAATTGGGTGAGAAGGATAAGCAACAATCAAAGTACCTTCATCAGGTGACCAAGGCAGGAGAAATGTCAATGGTTATGCATGAACTGAGTACGTTGCTGATGGCAGCGTTCAGAACTCTTCAACCACATGAGCAGGCTGTCAAAAGTAGTAGAGGAAGGTTATTCTCGGTTGCTTGGTCGCAGGGTCCATCGACACATCAGAGGGAATTTTAGCAAAATAAGTGAGTTTCTGGGAGTCTAAAATTTGTTTCGATAACTTTTTTATATAGCTCGAGGTCGTAGGAAGTCAGGTGTCTTGTAGAGACTAAAACTAGGGAGAGAGAAGTTTGGCATCAATGGGAGTATCAGAAAGGAGGAGACCCACTAGAACCAAGATTGCTTAGGTCAAAAGGGTTTCATGAGTCCATTAACATTGGGAGAGAGACAAATGGTTTAGAGGTGAGGGAGGAGAGATTGAGGAGTGGTAGGAGTTGGTGTTTGTAGAATCACACAGGTTAGTGCCTCAGGTGAGGGAGATGAGTCGAGACTCTCAGCATACTCAGATCAGAGAGTTTAGTCTAATAAGGACTCCTATTGGGGGTCGGGGTGATGTTTGCATGACATGTGAAACAACATGGGACATTAGTAAAAAAATTCATTAATTGCTAATCTAGGATTAAAGCTATATTACTTTCTTTCTTAAATAAATTGGGATAGATAGTGTTCTTGTAATTTAGTGAAAATTGGCATGTTACCCAAATTTACCACAAGGAATATGAAAAATAGCATTAATTTTCACTTCTGAGAACCACTACTATCAATTATATCCCTTTGTTTAAGATAAAGGTGTATTAAATCATCTAGGATTGTGTATCAACAATTTGGGGCTCACATTTTGGGGAAAGCCTGACATACATGGTTTAAGTTCATAAAAATTTATTGGGTCACATTATTCTTATTAGTAGGGTTAATTTCACTTTAACCTCCATATGTATCACTGATTGACTACTTATGGTTATTTCTAATGAAATTGAGTCACATTTGAATTTAAAATGTGAAATTATCTCTGAATTTAATGGGAACATGCCATGAACATGATAAATTAGGTTTCTTAGTCACATTAGGGTTTAAAAAAGCATCAAATCTTAAAACATGGAAATTAGGGCTTATTTGTATTGAGGTCCAACATTTGGATTTACTTGGTATAGGAATTGATATTAAAATTATAAACTTATTATAATGAAAATTTTGGAATGTTACAATTCTACCCACCTTGATAAAATTTTGTCCATGAAATTTCCTTTACGATACTACCCATCTTAGGGTTTTACTTATTCTCAGTTTATGATATACATACATTGAACACTTCCATCTAACTCAATCTAGGATTTGAACTAGATCATTCTTTATTCATTAACTTGACTTAACCCTTAATGTCTTGGGCTTCTATTATTGAGATGGGTCTCTACTAACCTATTGCATTAGGTTTAGGTGGTTGCCTAATTTAGATCGCTTGTATTAACTCTCTTGGTGGCATTTCTGAATTTGAGTTGTCCAGACACAAATCTAAAGGTGTGAGAACTTGTTATGCTAGTTTTCAAGATCTTAATAGCGTACATGTCCCATACCACATATGCTAGTAAGAAGAAGAATATATGCATGATAAGTCTTTTGCGCTATTGACATTTCCTCTAAAATTCTCAAGTGGTTGGCCATTACCATAGAGGATAAGAGAGGACATACCACTAGCTATATAGAGTTGACACCAAAAATCCAAATTAGATAATTTCCTATCCCTAACATACAATTTTTCTATCATAAAAGGAGGGATGTAAGAGCTACCTAGGAAATCATGAGAAAAGCATGGTGACCAACTATTTTTTTCACTCTGATACCACATTGTAACACCCCAATTTTCTAAAACACATACATTACTGAGCAGAAGTTTAATTTACATTGGGATGTCACAAAAATGATAATCATTGCATAAAAGTATAATTTCATTCAACCAACTCAGGAAAATAACTACGAATCTCATGTTCCAAGTTCCACGACATAAAACTTAAACTTTGAACTAAACTAAACTAGTACATGATCTTTATACTAATTGAAAAACTAAATGAAATGACATATGATATTTGGCACCCCACCAAGTCTAAACTCTTAATTTTTCCTTGAGATGTATGCTCCTTGCTTATGCTCCCTTATTCTTTCTTCCTGTAGATATTGCATCCCCAGCCATACATTCAAAATAGAAAACATGTTAGAGTAAGCGACATTGAGTGTTGATATAACAAAATAACTTGGAAATAAAGGAAAAATATGAAATTAATTGATTACTAAATTTGAATCCTCATAATATGCTCTTAGTGGTTAATTATAATGTACTCTACTCTTATGCACCAACTGTGCTCATAAGTCACATAGGCTAAACTGATGTTTCACTTGAAATCATGATTTGCAGTTGATTGTCATCAGCTATGCTCCAATTGAGCTCATGATTTGCACTTAAGTGCCATTAATAATGCTCCACTTGAGCTCATGATTTCACATACGTACCACTATGTTCCATTTGAACTCATAAGGCCTGAGGGCTCAACATTAACATGATGGGGACAAAATAATACAACCAATTACATGATTCATCATTAACTTAGAATAATTAATCTTTTCTTGGATTTCACACAAACACGACATGGATTCTTGAAATAGAACTTGAAAGCATAAGCATCATATAGTAACTTTTGGGGAACATTAATTTGAGAATTTCTGAAATTTAAATACATAGCTATGCATATAATTTAACTTGATCATAATGATATAGTAATCTTAAAGCAATTGAAAACCATTATTTAATACTCAAAGTGCATGGAACCACTTACCTCTCTCTTAGGGAAAATCCTAGTTGCTTCTTTAGGTTGATGAAATCCTATTGACATTGTTAGGGTTGATTAAAACCTAATTACCATGTTAAATCAATTAACATTAATTAATAATTGATATTCAACCTAATTTCCCAGGGTCTCTTGGATATTTAATAAATTAGGGGAAAAGGAGTAAAAATAAGTCTTTAAAACTTATTTATAATCTACATATAAAAAAATCCTTTCTAAAACATATTTTTACATAATTTTCTGACTACTAGTTTAACTATTGTGAATTTTGTAAGGACTGACCAATAAGAAAACTAGGAAAAGTCGCATAAGCAGAATCACTCTTAGTAGGAATACACAGTATTGGCCTTGCTCGGGTGAAATGGCACACTCGAGGTCATCCATATGGCACCAGCGCTTGGCCAAACAATCATGCATGGCCCAAAAGAAAAGAGTTGAAAGATGACTTTTCCCAAACTGAGAGTCACTAAAAACAATGCGGGTGGGGGCAAAACGAGAACAATGGTGATTGTCTTGTTCATCAGCACAACAATGATTCCCAGCCAAACAACCAAAAAATACATCCATGAATTCTTAACCACAAACCATAGAGCTCAGATACTTTCGAGAAAAAAGAACAACAACCAATACCACAAAGACATGAAGAAGTTAGATAGCTGTGACTCGGGTTGGGTTGGAGGAGAAAAACCATCTCTCACCATGGAAGGATGCAATAAGCTCCTGGGAAGCATGTTGTGATGTAGAAAAGCTCAAACTAAAATTTTCAATTAACTCAGAACATTAGGTCAGAGACAACGAGAGAAAAGTGATGAAGAATCATCCAAAGACATTAGCATAGATGAAACATCAAAGCTTGCAAAAAGGAACCTAAATGGTCGATCCAGAAAATTGGGCTGAGAAGGAGAAGCAACAATCAGAGTACCTTCATTGGGTGGATAGGACATGAGAAACATCAATGGTTATGCAGGAATCAAGTATGTTGTTGATGGCAGCATTCAAAACTCTTCAACCGCCTGAGCATGCCGTCGAAAGTAGTGGAGACAGGTCAACCCTAGTTGCTTTGTCGCAGGGTCCATCAACACATTAGAGGGGATTTTAGCAATAGAAGCATATTTCTAAGAGTCTCAAAGTTGGTTAGACGGCTTGTTTATATAGCTTGAGGTCACAGGAAGTCATGTCTCTTGTGGAGACTGAAACTAGGGAGAGAGAAATTTGGTATCATTGGGAGTATTGAAAAGGACGAGACCCACCAGAACTGGGATTGCTCAGGTTGAAAGGGTTTTAGGAGTCCATTTCCATTGGGAGAGAGATGAATGTCATATAGGTGAGGGAGGAGAGATCAAGGGGCGCAAGGAGTCGATGTGTGTAGAGTCCCACAAGTCAGTCCCTTAGGTGAGGGAGACGAGCCATGACTCTCACCATAACTGGATCTGAGAGTCTAGTCTAATAAGGACTCCTATTAGGGGTCAGGGTGAGGTTCACGCGACACATGAAACAATATAAGACATTAGTAAAATTTGTCATTAATTACTAATCTAGGATTAAAGCTATATCACTTTCTTTCTTAAATCAACTGGGATAGATAGAGTCTTAGAATTTGATGAAAACTGACATGTTACCCAAATTTACCATAGGGGATTCAAAAATAGCATTAATATTCACTTTTGAGGACTACTACTATCAATTATATCCCCCTTTTTAAAAGAAAAAGATGTCTTATATCATCTAGGATTGTCTATCAACAATTTGGGGCTCACATTTTGGGAAAACTCTGGCATACATGGTTTAAGTTCAAAAAAAAATTATTGGGTCAAATTATTCTTATTAGTAGGGACAATTTCACTTTAACCTCCATATGTATCACTAATTGACTACTTAGGGTTATATCTAATGAAATTGAATCACACTTGAATTTAAAATGTGAAATTATCTCTAAATTTAATGGGAGCATGCTATGACCATTTTAAATTGGGTTTCTTAGTCACATTAGGGTTTAAAGAAAGTATCAAATCCTGAAACATGAAAATTAGGGCTTATTTGAATTGAGGTTCAACATTTGGATTTGCTTAGTATAAGAATTGATATTAAAATCCTAAACATATATAATGAAAATTTTGGGATGTTACAACCAGGGTACTCCAAAGCAGAGACTGGGATATAAGCATCTATTTTGTGAGGAGCAATGCTAACAAGGAGGCCGACACTATTGCTAGAGATTTTTTGAAAAGCCCTGTCAAGGAGGTTACATATGTCCTTCCTCCTAAAGATCCTCTAAATTACCCCAGTTGGGATAATTGTTCTCTACTCAACTGGCACCATATCCTCATTAGTACTTCTGCTATCTCAAATGCTTATATCAGTAGTATGACTTTGATGCTTATAGGGGGAGGGCAAGGTGAATAATGTAGCCTCCCATCTTTTATAAAAAAATATGACTAATTTTCACATGAACCAAAAATATGTAGCAATCCCAGACGCCGTAGTGGAGGGGGTTGAACGTCCAACAGCTCTATGGAACCTCGCATGATCCACCACCATGTTGATGAAGCTAGCCGCAAGACCTGGAAGGTAAGGAGGGCGATCCTCAAAAAACATTTTGTTCCTCGATGTCCATGCCACCAATAGAAGAGTCACTCCCTGATCCTTACGTCGGCTGTCCACATATTATGCTACTAAGAACAATAAATGATTTTTATGTGGTGTAGTGTGGAATTGTGTGGTGTGGTTAACCATATTTGTTTGTCTCTACGGATATAGTTTCTCATATAAGACATTGTAGTGCATATGGTGTAGATATTGTGTTTGATTTTTGATCATGGTACAATTATAGTTTTGACATAAAGTGCACCATACAGGAACCACTGACATCCCTAGATCTGGGTTGTATTTGTGTGTGTGTTGGGTTATGGGTGTGTATGTGTGTGGGGTGGGGTATACCCTTGAAGTGTAGGGGTATCATGGAGACATTCAAAGCGGGGAGGCTGAGGGTCGTAGGATGGAGATCGATATTGGAGGATAAGTTCATGTTTGGTAGGACATCATCTTAATTGTTGTCCTTTTTACTGTTATGAGTTTCACAATGCAAATCATTTGGTATGATGTAGTCAGATGGGATTGTAGGAATTGCAACTACATTCCTTTCCCCAATATAACTCAAATTTGTTGCTTTTGTTTCGCACCCTTCTTTGGTCTAATCAGGTGCATTTTCCCAATGCCTTACTGTTATAGTGAGACAAAAGTGTTGTTGGTAGCCTCTCGTTGTAGAAAGAAAGGAACTCGTCAATTATAGTAGTTTGGACCCACTTGCCTGATTCATCTGAGACCACAACTTTCCTTCAATAAGTTCTTATCACGAGGGCAACACAATCAAGAATTTTTTTTCTTTTGTCCAAAATAATCACAGGAACCACCACTACTTCTACCAAACATTCCAAACAAAAGTAATGACTTTATGTCGTACCATAGCAAACAAAATAGAAGAAGTACAAACTACACGATTAATTTTGATCTGATTTCCAATTCATAGAACTACATATGACTACATTGTACCAAACAAGGCCTAAGAGATAATAGCTTTCTTTATTTTGATGGAAAAAGTAATGACATGTTGACTCGAGGCGAACATTTTTTTAGCTATATAGTTATTTGAGTTATAATAATGGGAGATGTCACTTTTCAGTTGTGTTCTTTGTGCCACTTCTTTACATTTCGAATTTCATGTAAGAACTTCTATAAAAAGATATCTAAAACAAGAATTATGACAAATATTTATATTATTTGTAAATGTAAATCAAAACATAAGTGGATAGTTATACCATGCGTTATGCAATTGTTTTTTAAACAATTGTCCACTATGTTTAATAAAGTCAAATAATTTACATGAAAATAAATTTGCTAAAGTAGACATGCATTATATAAACTTTAAAAGGTTAAATATATAAATACAAACCTTACAAGTTATATATAAAATAAATAGTTTAGAAATTAAATGTAAATATATCACACAAATTTTCCATATTGTAAAAAAGTGACTCAATGTTTCAAAATTATACCACAATCATATCGTTCAATATTCATCATGTACTATCTCATATATAACCACATAATCTTCCAATAAGAGTAAATTCGTTGTATCTAAAGTCATGAACATTAGCATGAAGAAAAAAGTAAGATTATATATATATATATATATATATATATATATATATATATATATATATATATATATATATCTTGTTACGAGATAGAGCTGATGTATACATAACACATGTAAGGACTCATCTTTTAAATTAACACTAATACAATCTATCAGGTGATCCTAAAAGATCGACACATAATTCATGTATCTAAATGCGCATTTTAGAAAAACATGCAAACCATTAAAACCACGATCAAGATTTCATTTCTTTTGGATTTTAATTTATTAACTTTAGGTATGTTTAATTTACATTAAACATATATAAATGATTCAAAACACTCATCTTGCAACCCATCTCAAGGAAGAGAGAGTACAAGCATCATGACCTATTCTACATTCATCTAACCAAAATCTTTTTGACAAGCTCCAATCTAAGAAGTTTTTAATAAAGCATGAACTATTAGCCTAAGCAGGGGCGTAGCCAGAGGGGGGGCTGCCGGGGCTGAAGCCCCCCCTCTAAAATATTTTTATTATTACTATGATACCATGTACAGATTTGTATTTTGTAAAAAAATTTATTATACCGTATAAAATGTGACTTTTAATTTTATAATTTTAGTCAATCCTATCATACTTCTTTATATGAACTACTTAATGGTTAAACTTAATATATTTGCAGATTATGTGTCGTATATACTCACAGATTATAAAATTTACCGTCCTGATATGTATGTCATCATTTATGAGTTTAAGAAATCATACATTTGGTTTCTATCCTACTAAAATTTTCTTAATAGTTTCATATTAATTGTACTAAGACTTACAAAAATTGTCTCCCCTACTTGAATGTGAATCTCTATAAGACTAAGGGGTATATACCCATAAAAGATGAAAATAATTGTACAAAATAAAGTTTATAAAAATATATCATGCATCATGTTGACCTATTAACTGAAATTTGATATAATATAGTTGACTTATTATTTAACAAATATTATTAGCTATAAATTGAGTAAGTTCACTCAATTATAATTATACACCATTGGAAAAAATGATAACCATGCATGAACAACTATCACCTTCTATTTATATATTTTTTTCAAACTTTTATTAATCAATCACTCTCAAATTAAGAAAAGATCTATATTATTATATAGAAATAGATCTAAATAATATTTATTGTTATATGGTATTTCACAAACTTTTTTAGTTATATAAGATTTATATATTATAAGTTTTAAGATAAATAACAATTATTACAAATTTATAAGAACTTGAGAAGATAATGATAATATTTCTATCTATAAAAGAAAAGAAGATGACTGAATTGGCATAAGGTAAAAAAGAGGAGAAAAATATATAAATTGTGGGGTAAGAAGGAGAAGAAAATGTGAGAAAATCCATCTAGTAAATATAACTTTAATCAAATGGAGAGAGAAAAATGAGAATGATAAGTAAAATGGAAGTTAATAAAAATATATAATTTTTTGTTTCATATGTCTCTACTTCAACTTTTAAATAAAAAATATGCATGGATCTTTTCTCTTCATTCTCTTCACTTTTTATTTCCCAATGCGCTTCTCCATCATATGTTGTTCATACAACCATATTAAATATTTTCCTTCTTCTTTCTTTCTGAAGTTTCCTTCAACTGATCATTGTGTCAAGATCTTATAATATACCAAGTACATTATACTTATATCCTTTATAGTATAAGATTTGACTGCTATAATTTTTTGGGTCTTCTAGTATGACATCATTCACTAAATGATGTCTATATTTTAATACTTGTTATCCACTTAAAAGATAATTATGTTCCCATTTTAAGATAACTATTATTTTTTTATGCATCGCCAATTGTATGTACATTGCACTGATCAAGTGATCATGAATTATGATTATATTATTGATCATCTAGTTGTTTAATCTGAAAGATATGTCAAATAATGTGTTAGTTATGACCTTAGATATTTAAACAAATTCATTATTTTGAATAGTGAATTTTATCATTTTATTTATGTTAGATTTTTTTTACAAATAGCTTATTTTATATGTTGGAGACAATGAGACACTTATTAGGTGTGTTTTTCTTTTTATTTTCCTCATCGTCACTACTCATAGTAATTCAGCCCCCCCTGTGGTAGATTTCTGGATTCGCCACTGAGCCTAAGGAGTGAAATATCACACCCCAAGAAATAATTTGATTTGATTGAATTTTTAAAATATTATTAAGTTTAAATAAATTGGAAGATTATTCTTGTAATATAGAAATTCCATAAGAAAACAAAATCGAGTATATACAAAATAAGTTATTTAATAATTAATAAAGCATTTTAAGTTGAAATCCTATATTCTTGTTTTAATATAAGTCATTCATTCCTAATGCTCAACATTATAACTTATATGCTTATTATTATCTCTATATTGTAATTATTATACTTTTATCTATTCAACTTTATTTCCATAGCTAATGTTAACTCCTTTTAACCAACATTGATGGAAGGTACAAATGATTCATCTAAATAAACTGGGATCATGAATCCTCACTCATAATTGAATAGGTATTAGATATCACTAATGAAATCTCTATGTTAAGTAATAATAAAAAAATCAATTCATTAGAGTATGCATAATATGTACAACTCTAAGAAAATTGCACAACAATCACTATCAAATAATCAAGTTATAAGAACCAATAATAACATTAAATGTACATTGGTAACATTTCAAATCATATGATATTTATTTCATTCATCATTTATATTTACAAGAACAAAATTCAAAGATAATGGAATTATGTACTCACTGAGAAGTATGTCAATCAATGTATTCATTAGGTAATAGAACACAACTCAAGTCTACTCAACTGAGTTACATGATTTCACATTACCAAGATATCTTGACTTGTATCCTCATCGTTGTAGCTACATTGATGGGTCCATGTGGACAATCGTGAGTCTTGACACCCCATTTTTCTAATTTAATAGAAATTCCTAATAACATTCATTCTATATCTAATGATGGATTTCATTCAATTTTTTTCATATTTTCCACATTTTCACTATTTAATCTACTCATGTTCACCCATTTTCCATATTTTGTGGATTTATGTACAAAAGGTATTTTTCAGAATTAAGTGCAATTTTTCCCTCATTTATGTTTTTTCATAAATTGTCCAATTGTATTATATTGAACAAAATATTCTTTTATGAACTCTATAGATAATAGTTTGCCTTTATCCAGATTAAAATGCATATCATATTTGGATGATAATATCCAATTATCTTCCTTTATTATTTTATTGGATTTTGTTCCATATATAACTCAATCTCGCACTTTCAAAGTATTTTATTCAATTTTTGTCAAAATAGTTCTTGAAATATACAAAAAATCAAATAAAAGAAATTAGGTTTTTTTCATGAACTGTCCAATTGAATTATCTTGTATTATATTCTTTTTATGAACTCTACTGATGTTGATTTTCCTTTATCTTGACAAAAATACATATCTATTTTGGGTAATAAGAAAGATTACCTATTGTCTTCCTTTATCATTTTATTGACTTTCGTCCCATATATGACTCAATCTCGTGCTTTCAACTGATTTAGTCAATTTTTATCAAGAAAGTTCTTGAAATATCCAAAAAATCAAATATAAAAAATTGGAATTTTCCTACATGGAGCCACCCCACATATTGCAATAGCATATTAGCATGATTTGTGCATGTGTCCAATGCGGAGCATTCACACAATCCACCATGCTTTTAGAATCTGCCATTAGTCACTCCCAAAATATAATTCTATCCTATAAATGGACCCCTATACCGACTGTATTTCAGACCCCTTTTTAATTCTCATGAAGTTAGAGAATCAACTAGCCCTCTCCTTTACTTTTCATCTTACTCATGATTGGATGATCCTTCCTCTATCACAACTATTTTCTAAGTGGTGTTAGGGTGAGTAAATATAATCTTAACTATCAAATCTTCTCATTGCAAATTACTCATAACTGATATTAAATGCTTATAAATGCCATGATATGTTAATAACTAATATATCGATCTATCTTCACAACTCTACTTTTATGTGATTCAATTATATTACCTGATCTAATTACTTAAATAGGACTTGATCTTGCTTCTAATCAAACTCATTTTCAATTGTCTCCTCTTTTTCCTAGATATCAATCCCAAAATCCTAGGATGCTCTCTATCATAGGAGATCCCGAAGCAATTAGGACACCACATCTAAAAAAAGATCTTTAAGGACATGGTTGGAAAACCACAACCATCTCCAACACCAAAGGTATGTGAAAATAAAACACTCTCTTTTCTCTCTTTCACCATTTTTCTATATATCTATGTTAAACTTATAGTCAACAAAAATTAAGATTATGAAGAAAAGACTTCAATACCAATTTATTGGGCAAGATGGGGGTGCTAACACCTTCTCCACTAACTAGATCTCCGAATCTATTATTTAAGTTATACTTTCCAAATTTTAGTCAAAACATGGTTTTTTACCTTTTGTCATTGGTTTAAACATTTATCTTTTTTTAGTTTTATGAATAACATGTGGCGACTCTGAGCTTATCCTTTTTTGATCATTTCCCTGATTTGTTGGCGACTATGGAATTAGCTTCCTCACAAGTTTTGTCAGACAAGTAGAACATATTGGTGACTCCACTAGGGACAGTCAAACGATCGGGGTTCCCCATTTCATATTGATTTCTATATGTCTATGATTGTTCATGATGTTTTTCTCTTTCTATTTTTTTGCCCTTCTGTTAGTTCTCTATCTGTCTTGAGGGAATGGATCAGAGGTAGGGTGGCGGATTCAAGGATTGTGTGGCCCCTACAGATGCCGCAAAACCCAACAATTTGTGAATGCTTTGATATGCACATAGGTCCTTCGTATGTGGTTCCTTTTATCTAGTTCAGAAATTGCCTGGGTTCTTTCTATTTTTCTTCACTCTATTTTTTGGGTTCTTCCTTGGCTTTCCTTTTAGCATTTTGGGTCCTCTCCCTATGGTATTCGGTACAAGAAATCCAATGGATCATGCGGTCATGAAAATAGAAGAGAAAGCATAAAGAAAAACATAAATAGAAAAAGTTGAAAGTCACCACCTATTTTTATTTGTAAAATAATAAAAAGCATAGTTGGTACTTACATCGTCAAGAAAATAGAAAAAAACCTAATTTTGACTCCATCCAAGGGTGAATAAGAAATGTATGTATTGATTTATAGATTAGGTATGGGGACCCTATTATGAGTAGAGAAATTGTTAGCACCACATCTCTCCTAACTATGGTATTGCAACTGTTTTAGTCATCTAGGTAAAAAAGAGCAGAGATTGAGGTTTTTTTAAGGAAATGATATAAAAAATGATAAAAATGTGATTTTTATGTTTGCGGACCTTTGGGACTAGAAATGGTCATGAATTTCCCATCATAGTCCTAAGGTCCTAATTTTTAGGTGTGTATTGGTTCCAATTGGCTTAGAACCTCCCATGATGGAGATCTATCATTGATGGTTAGGATTGATGCATACGGAGAGAGAGAGAGAGAGGAGAAAGATGTTTGATAGAGCAATATCTTAGTTCTTTGAAATGTTGCATAGATATGAATGGTTATGAATATAACATATCAGAGAAAGTAGTCTCTACTAATATGTATATAGTAGAAAAAGGAGTACTTATTTTTTAGTTGTCTACCAACATTAACAGGAGTAGTTGGTGTCAAAGGAAGGATCCTCTGATCATATGCAAAAAATGAAAGGGAGAGGTAGTCATTTCTATGGCTTAAGGAAAGATAAAAGGGGTTCTAAGGTTCAGGGTTTCCAACTAGAAGATTCTAGAAGAGGCACAGATCGTGTCGATGCACCGCAAAGTGTGGCCCATGGATCAAGTCCATCTTCAATGTGGTACTAGCAAATTCCTTTGATCCACCCCATGGCCCAAGATGGATAATGTTGTTTTTTATTTTGTAGATATTTGAGAAATGTTCTGGAGGCAATTTTAGTCGATACAGATTTCAAGTAAAAGTCAAATAAAATAATGAAGGAGAGAGTTAATGCATCATTTCAAGATTATCAGTCATTATTATCCAAAAGATATATATACTTTGTATGGATAAAGGGAATGGAATTATATGTAAAAAAATGAGAGTATTTAATTCAAGGTAATGCAACTAGGCGATTAAAAAAAAGCTAATAAAAAGCAAAAATAATGAGTGAATTGCATTTAAATCTAGATAATAGATTTTCTTTGAGGAAAACCCTAAACTAGTTAAAAGTGGATGACATGGGTGGATTAAATAGACAGAAAATATGAGAAGATATGGGAAATAAATAAAAATGTGGAAAATGAGTAAAATGTGGAGAAATGGAATGAACTCCATCATTAGCCAAAAAAGTTACCATGTAAGCATGATTTTCTACTGAGCAAGTAAAGATAGGGTATCAATAGTTTGCCCCTCTCAAGGCAAGGTTCAAGATAAGAGTGAGACCAATAGGCTTGAGCCAAGTCTGACCTCCATTTTTGGTCATAAAAGGCCAGAAAGGTTGGACTCATCAAGATGTTCTAACAAACCATTTGGAGAGTGGAAAACTTAGGTGATGTATTTTCCATATAAGGATGTATTAGTGAGAAAAAGATTGGGCATAAATGATTTTTCTATAGCAAGGGCGGCCTTTGACTTAGGCAGTTTCCTATGTGTGACCAATCATTCATTTATTCCTCTAAAGTTTTGATGGGCGTTAACAAAACTTTGGCCGCAAAAGTGATTCTCACCATTACTTCAGTTCTTAAACCAGTGCATGTCTGATTCTTCCACTAACTCATGACTTAGTGAGAAAAAAGTGGATTTGAAAAATCAGACAACATTTGTGGTTTTCCAGAGATATTAAGATCGAGAGTCTATAATAATTGAGAATCATGGAAACTATTTGAAAGTGAGGATCTTAAAAAGTACTCATTAATACTCTTCTCTTTCTATGTGTTTTTTTTAGTTTTTTTGAGGGTGTGTACCAATAGTACCATGAGCCTTAAAAGGCAAAATAGTGAGAGTTTGCCTATCTGCAATAGAGCTTTGATTGCTCGATATTGGACGTTGGGGTGTCACACAAGTTCTAAATTAAGATGACCTTTATTGCCAGTGACTGCGTTGGTCAATCATTTTTTCCTTAGATCATGTGTGATCTTGTAGGATAAAGTTCATAGGAAGAGTGTTATATAAAGTTGAGATCGAGAATCAAGTGATCCTCCAACATTAAGGTAAAGTCCACGACATCTTCCTCCACTGGTCCATCATGTCCCTAGATTTTTAATGGGCGATTATCCTTGACTCTCTATTTCTTACTTGATTTGATCAAATTTCTTTTGAACTAAATCCCCACTGAGAAATTGTATCATACTCAAATCTAGGCATATAGGTTAATCATCCTTTCTTCTAAACCCCTATTTGATTATGTGGATATCCAATATCCCTTGTTCCATATTTCCAAATAAATACCTTTTAGTATCCATGTTTTGTTACGTTTGAATAGATCATACTTTACTAGGATCTTATAACTCTGCATTACTAGGTAGTATCCTATGGACATGAAATCTTAGTATGTAATAACCCTATTAAAGTGAATAATTGGAATCTATGTGTAATAGCACTGGTCTATAGTCTCAGACACAATAATACATTATAGGATGATCCAAGGTCTTACATTTAGAGAATCAGAAATATCTCAAAAGAATTCACCCTATTTGACCATTAAGGTAAGGATAATACCCTAATTAAGTCTTTAGTATATAATGGGGGAAATACAAAACAAATAATCTCTAAATGCAAAAACGAGTCCAAATTCGAGTTCCCCATACCCAAATTAGGTAGTGTACCAACTTTGGGCTTAATCCTATGTTAAATGCACCTTCTATAGCAATTAAGAATACGATGATGTTAGTTAAAATGTCACACATGTGATATTAATTAGATGTCATGCCATGTTTTCTAAGTTTTAAGTTTAATCATTACCAGGTGCCTACCATGAACCTTGCTGGGTCGGATTTTTAGGTAGTCGGGCTAAAGAATTCACCTTGCAACTCCATCCTTCCCACAGTTGCATGAGACGTAGTCTATGCCACAACTTTCGACCACTTCTCCTTGCCATAATCACTCATCTCTTCACAATTTCACCGCCAGTGAATGTATTTCACCCCTCTGATTCCAATGAACCCTAACTTGTGGTATGTGATGCCCTACACCGAAAACACCCCTCATAGCCTTATGGGTGCCTCCATGACACTGGCTTTCTACCCCCAAATCAACTAGCTACACTATCAATCACCTCATCCCTATTGCTCATAAACTCCACTCGTGCTATCTAGAAATGTATCTCCTTCTCAATTGGGGATGATAGGTTGTGGAGCACCTTCTGGAGTTGATTGTATGCTCCTATGAGAATCTAGAAGGAGCAATTGTGCAATTCACCTCTACAAGACACCTTCTTTGATTCCATCTATATTTTTTACCTTGATTTTTCCTATACCTCTCGCTCAAATAGCTCCAAGACCAACCTACCATTGTTGGTCACCATCAATCATATCAGCGATCTCTAGACCTGGCGAGCTTCCATAGCCATCACAAGGAGGTGTTGGAGCCTCGTAGTGAGTTACATGACTAGGATACACTCTACTTTGATTTCTCATTGAATTCATGAATTTCCCCCTGCTTTACTTATCCCTGGTCGCATCTACGAATAACAGCCTATGCGACACGGTCTGCTTCCTATATTTGCTTTTTCTAGTGTCTTCCATGTTGTGTTTTGTCTGCCATTACAATTACCATATATTGTATCCCCTTCCTACCTGGGTTCACTTATTCATCCTCAGGTGTACCTACAAGAGCTCCTTGTCTTTCGGCGATCCTAGAACCAATGTCAAGGCACATTACATGTGTTTTTGTGAGGCAGAGACAATGAATAGGTTACCTACTTGTGAGGAGGCCTTACTTTGATGCTTTCACCAATTGTCGAGCTTCATTGGAGAAATCATGATGTGAGATACATAGATTTCAATCCATGTGACAAAAATATTGTCTCACCCATGGGGTTGGGTTTATCCAATGTCACCTACCATGAATTTCTTGGTCATTTAACTCGCTTTGACCTACCATTGACCATGGATTTATTAGCAGAAAATTACTATAATTTCAACATTATGCATGTGTTTTATTATCACATTTTTTTGATAGCAAGCAGGATGATTCATTACTCAATATGCCATATAGCATCTACAAGAAAAGAGTACAACACCACCAGACCAAACAAAGAGCTGATCCAAAATAAAGAAACACTGCGACTCATATCGGAAAGAAAATAAAGCGCTTATGTATTGATTCCTCTTCTGTGATACTAACACAAGCAGTTTAACATGAGAAATTCCTTCAACATGAGCATAGAGTAGTGAATTGAGAACTCGATCAGCATGATGTTTTGATAATGGGTAAATTTCTCAAACGAAACCAGACGAACCAAGCAACAAGATCAACCCTTGGCAAAACGAGATCTAGACTAACTAGAAATCTCTCACTCTCCGGGAGAGAGGATCGCAGGAAAGCGGACAAGCCAACACCGATAAACGGTGACAGAGCAACACCAATAAATGATGACAGAAAAGGCAGATAAGCTGCCAGAGACCCAACCGAACAACGGAGAAAACCAAGCGCAGAAAGGGAAACAGGAACACAGAGGAAAAAGGGGGGGGGGAATCCAAGCCGCGAGGGCCAACTCAAAGGAGGGAAGAATCAGATCCGCCTGAGGGAGCTGCAAGGAAGACCACTAAGGATCGCCCCAGCCGTCACCACCACCGCCAGGCACCACCGCCGAAGTGGAGTCCGACCCGAGGTACGGGACTCCACCGCCGAAGGCCAGGAGAGGCGAGGCCGGATCTGGACTAAATCGCCGCCACGAGCTAGAGCTGAGTGACTTGGAGTGGAATAGTGGCCCAGGGGGAGCGGGCAGGCGCTCACCGGCAGCCTGGAGCCCCTCCCCCAAGCCAGTCGCACCACAGGGGAAAACCTAGTCACCCCTTTTCGCCAGAGCGGAGCGGTCCGTCTCTTACGGAGAATGTTTGTAAAGAAACTAGATGAGTTTCCTGTTTTATTATCACATACATTCAAGGGTCTATGGTCATTTTTCATTTTATTTTTCTTTTTTAACAAATATGGATTTAACTTGTAAACGTTATTAGTAATTATGGGTTCATCCAAATAAGACATATAAATACATTTTAAAATTAGAATAATACAAAGGATTTAAAGGGATATGTTCTGAATTTGGTTTTCTAACTTACAGTGGGTCATTTTCTAAGTAAGAGATTGGATGGAATTTATATTAACTGAACACACAAATATTGTGATTAGGTTGTGAAAGACCTAACACTGAGCTTAGGAAGTGTTATTAAATAACTAGATTTGATCTCAAGATATGTACATCATCTATATTATTTTGGGCATTATTTGACTAAAATCTACATTTTTTTAATGAGGCATCTCTTGAGTTATTAATTTTTTTGGAAATCTAAATCCTTGGACATTTATACTTCCTAACCGGAATTCATTATATTCTGGATATTATTAAATTATTATGTTTATCTGGGTTCTTGAAACCCTCATGCTTTGATTGCCTTTTTATGAGAAAATGACTAAAATGCTAGTCTTGCCACTCTATATATGCATTCTACATGTTTCAAAAGAATATCTAGAATAATATACCTATGTACAATGATACTTATAAAGGGCATGAGTATTCTGCCTGGGGTGTGCGTTTCCACCCTTATCTCTTTTAGGCCATGATCTTGTAGTGTTATGGCCCTATTTTATATATTTTTAGTCTACTTTGTTACACATGCAAGGTTTATTATTTTAAATTGAAACTATGGTAACTTTTATGGCAAGACACTTTTTATTCTCATGCTTGTAATCTAAATTTTAATATGCCTCATTTCTCTTGTTATATTTTTTTGGAACTTACCTAACTGCAATTAGCCACCTTTTTGTGGGCACATCTCTTTTTGCACCTTTAACCCAATATAATGCCCAAAGTATTTATTATATGTACATACTTAGCCTTTGTTGATCTATACTTTGTTTCCTATGTTTTGGTGATGTTCCCTTTCACCCATGTGTAGGTACATTAGAAGACAAGGATGTATGAAGATTGTATATAGAGGTAGTGGACCTAATGATATCTTGGAATGGTTGGGTTGCCCTCTACAACATGTCTTACACGTGATTATATTAGATTAGATGTATACCTTTTTACTTTGTTATGTTATCTTTTAGGTGAGGAACCATTTTATAATGATACATGATGTGATTTTATAATAGTTTTGTTTGTGATGCTTTATTCATTCATGGCTCTAGTATGGGAACATTTGAGTGTATCTTCTCTAGAGTCCTGATCCTTACAAAATGGTATCAGAGCCTAAGTAGTCAATAACATTACTACATGAAGTTATCCTAGGTTGACCCTTAATTAGGTAGGTGACCGTTAGAGGTTGTTGATATACCTATTTACAAATAGTAGAATGTCAATTAGGGTTTTCAATCCCTATCAAGATTGGTCGCTACTACTCCCAACCCACTACTGTGGATGAGGCTCAACTGTTGGGTAACCCTAGTTACCCCTACCTTCTTCATGGAAGTAGAATTTCACTATGTATAAGTTGGGAAGCTAGGTCAAATACTATGAAGTTAGGTAGAATTGGACACATGTCTAGGATTAATCCTTGTTCCCTCCTTATCCCCTTCCCTTTTTTGCTTTTTGACACATCTCAGATACGTCTAGTAAAGAACCAAGCATGCATGTGTAACAAACATAGACCCTAGCCCAAGTTTTCAAATTATTATATCCCATCGATGCTAAGTGATAATCTAAATTAGCTATTTTCATGATTGACATGCTTTGTATTTAACATGGAGTATGGACACATAACTTTGTCTAGATCCATCTATCTAAGGACTAGATACCATCCTCATTGAGCTTGATATGCCTCATACATGAGTTTTGGTTGGTGAAAGATAGAAGTTCAATACATATCCTTAAGTGTTCACCTCTCTCATCTCCAATAGTGTATGTGGTCATCTAGTAATTGAGATGAATATCTTGACTGTATAGGTTACCTTATCTTGTGTAGGGAGTATGGTTGTAAACCAACTAATGATGGGAAAGCTCTAAATCTCTTCCTATAATGTTAAATTATCTTATGAATCCATTAGGTTTCAAGATGAGGCAACACAATTTATGTTTAAAAGTGATACAAGGAATGGTGGATATTTATTAGGGTTTAATAGAAGTTAACCATGCGTAATAAGAAAATCTTCTTCCTCTTATGCTTACATATTAGAAAGGTAGTCGTATGCCATTTAGGTGTTAGAATAATTGCACCCTTTTGTAGAACTAAGTGATTTGGAATAATAGTGTATGTATTGTGTTGTGAAGGTGGTATGACTTGGTTCTCAAATCAGTTTTTGGTGAAAATTTTGGATTTTTCATCGCATAGTTTTCACCCCCTAGCTTATTTTCCTTATTAATTTATAATAAACAAAAGAGAAGTTTTCATATTTTATCGATGATTTTGGAATCAAGTCACCACCATAAGAAAACGTGAATTGTAGAGAAACCCTTTAATGAAGAAGCACTTGACTAGTATGATCGACATGAGACCCTATGCCGAAGTGTAGGGTAGAGTGTATGAAGAAGTTTTGGATATATAAGACCTAGATTCACTCTTATTTCCCTCTAAGGGGATTAGATGAGTTATAGATTAACCCCTTTAAGGGGTGGAGTCCTATACACATGGGAGCGTACCTTAACTTAGGGAATAAATAATAGCAGTAATAGTTGCAATAAGTCATACTTGGGTGTTTATAGTAATAATGTCAAACTTAGTAGATACCCCCAGGCGAGCCTTGCTAACTATACCACCATAAATGTTACACTTATAATTAAAATAAATATCCAGATGTATCTTACCTTATCTTTAGAATATGAACCTAAGTCAGGTAAAGTACTAAGCTAGGTAAAAAAATAATTGATTGATCGATACATAAAAGCTTGAACTTAATGTCCATACACTTCATATTGCCTAAAATAATGGTATGTGTAGCACCACTGTAGGAACTAGGTTGGACACTCCAAGAATGTAAATATAAACAAACATACCTCTTGCCCTTATGATCACAACAAAATAAAGAGAAAATGAAATAAGTACATCTTAATCACAATACATGTAACTTATTGTGTTCCCTAAAACATGGATGGTTAGTTCATAAGTGAGATATAATACACTAAGTTGCACAAACATGAATGATAAAACTTGGTTGCTAACAAAACCCTAATTTTACACCTAACCCTAATCTGCTTAATAGTTTGTAGATAATGGCTTGGTAGTCAGACACAAATTAACTAATTTTCCTAGCTAAAATTTGTAATTATATCCAACTTAAGAGAACCCTAATATTGGAAGGAAAATAAGACATATATGGATCTTATACCCTAGTAGTACGTGAATATTTAATCTAATAAAAATCATGAAAGAAAAAACAATACTTAAAATAATGTTAATCATCATGATATATATATGTTGAGGTTGTCATTCCTAAGCTAGCTTAGCCCATCAACTTAGTGATCATGATTTATATGGTTCTATTGGGACATCCATGTATGATGATTGGTCACTCATGCTATAACGAACCAAAACTTAGAATCATACCATGTTCTATGACTAGAAATCTAGTACAATTGCTTTCTTAGATTTGACCAAATAAGGATAAAAATTAAAGCACATTTACATATTGACTTAATTATGTGCCAACAGGTAATAAAAATCATGAAATATGTTACATATATTTTCTTTACTAACATAATGGCTAAATAAAAATGAATAATATGCTTTGGAGTAACAAATAGTAATTCCATATCCACAACTATTAATAATGTTCTATTATTTAAATAAATATGAAATTAATGGATCAAATATGTTAAATGTGTAAAATGTGGAATTTCACGCATAATAATATATAGCTCTTTTAAAAATGTATTGAAGATAATAAGACTTAATTGAGTGTATGTTTTTTTTGATAAACATGATTGTAATGATCCAAACATTCTAATGATTCAACCACACCGACTGTAGCTTGATCTATTCCCAGAGAAAGAGGCGTCTAGTTGCAATCGAGTTGCCCGACGGGTGCCCCTTTCGGTTCTGGAAGATGAGGGTCGAGTTGCGCTGCGAGAGCTGTGATTGACGAGGTCGGCACCATCGATTCAATCGAATTCATCTCGTTCACGTGAGATGAGTGGAGTAGAGCCTTCCCCTTTCGTCGATCTCGCTGCTTGCTCCTCTGGCCCTGGCACCTGTGCCTCCTTCCAGTTCAAGGGGTCATCGCCTGCATCTGGTTTTGCTTAGGCATCCAAGACGGAGTTTGGGCTCCTCGACGGGCTTCTGGACTGGACTCGCTCTGGCATCGTCCTGTCATGACTCTTCATCAACCTAGATGTGGTTTGTTCTTAGGTTGTGTCCCCTGATATGGGGCACCGTCCTCGACGTTTGGAGGGGTTCCTCTCTTTGGCGACGCCTTCCTTCTGATCCTCCCCTGGTGGATATGGGGGTGGAAGGTCTCTCTAGGAGGCTGGGGTTCCTGCTCTGGTCCTCCTGGTGACTCCTCGTAGCTACTGGTTTGGGTGGCGGCACCTCCCAGGTTTGGGTTTCTTCCCCGACAAGGCGGTGGTCCTCGTCCTGTCAGCAGCACTGGCCCTTCCAAGGGGTCCATCCTTGGCGGCTACGACAGAGGGTGGATCTGAGATTGCTGCTTGTCAGCGCTTCCTAGAGCCATTGCTCTGACAATTTCTCATCTTGGGTTCTACGACCTTGGATCTGAGATTCGATGGTTGGCTTCCTTGTTGGGTCATTAGCGGTGCCTTCCTTTCCGCTGGCGGATGTGTCACCCTCATAGGCTGTGCCATCCTCAAGAATACACTAAGGTGTCGTCTGCAAGCAGAAAGGCACTTGTTAGCTAACATGATGTTGTTGTTCTCTGGGCAACTCCTAGGTGCTCGATGCTATGTCTCAGTGCAAATAGGGGCTTCGCGCCCTTGTGTGGGTGCCTTTTGTGCGGTGCCTTTTGGTCTCGGATAGGTGTATCAGGATTCAACGGAGCCCTGCTGCTTGTTTGACATGGGATGAGAAGTCAAAGGTGTGGAAGTC
Organism: Alisma plantago-aquatica; assembly: GCA_963693085.1. Classification (NCBI taxonomy): domain Eukaryota; kingdom Viridiplantae; phylum Streptophyta; class Magnoliopsida; order Alismatales; family Alismataceae; genus Alisma; species Alisma plantago-aquatica. The sequence continues at coordinate 399,723,035 of OY856410.1, forward strand.
TAAGGCAAGGGAGGTGGGGTGGGAGCTTCCTCCTAGCGGGATGGCTGTGGTAGAGCTATCCCATGGCTACTTGCTTGGCCTTATTTGCAGGAGGAGTCAGGGAAGCTGTTGAAGAAGGGAGCTTGTGTCCCTCCCATATTTGTGGGTGTTGTTATTGCAGTGGAGATGACCGGTTCCATTTTCAATTCCTTTCTTGGCCGATCAGAGGCAAGTTGGGTCAGCTTGGTCTGCTTAGGCTTCTCAACTCAGCTTTAGCCGGATGTGGCATCTGGATTTGGTCCATCTTCTTGGGTTCTTTACTGAGAAAGATGATCTCTACTCCTCTCCTGCTTACAGATACAGGCTGATGGGGTGTGGCCCTTATATTTGTGGGTGCTCATAATGTCTTAGGGCTAGACTTATTGATCTCTTGTGTATGTTTGTAAGGGCTGATTGGATGTTTATTTTTCTTATTTTGCCCTGAGTGATGGTCTAAGTACCTTGATAACCAGCTGTTTGGTGTATCAGGGATTAGACTCTTTTAGGGGCACTTATGTACCTCAAGTTTTGGTTATCAGTAACACAGTTTTTAGACCGACCAAAAAAAAACATTCTAATGATTCCACAACTACAAGGGAATTTCAAACATAAAATATAATGGTAAAAATATGTTCCTTGGGTCCCAAGTGCCTTGGGTGCCAAGTTTCACATTGTTTACACAATGATAACTATTTTAATTATATTTGGAAAAGAAAGTTACAACATGAGCAAAAAGTGTTAAATAAACTACTAAATATCTTCAATAGTTAAAATAAATCCCAAATTTGAAATTAGTCTATGTGTGAATTTTCACATTAATTGGAGAACTTATCAATTCTACTATAGTTTAGGGGAGAGAATTTATATTAAAGCCCAAAATATTAAAAATATATTAAACAATCCCAAAAGGGAAATTTAATTTTAAAATCTTGATCCTCATGTTTAAGTGTTCTTGTAGTCTAAGTTTCACATCCCTTAGGAGTTTCTAGAGGCCTCAAATTCCTTAAGGAAAGAAAATGAAAGATAAGGCCAAAAATATTGAATTTATAACTAAAAAGAAAAATCTAATGTATTAAATGAATAATGTAAATCAACTTGTATGGATTGTAATAAATAAAATTGTGGTGTAACATAATGGGAAACAATGTTGTACATGCAACATAAAAGAAATAAAATCCAAAATTTATTTTAGAAACACACTAATTAATATATATGTAAATTATAGCATCACACTCATATGTACTAAATAATTAAATGTAAAATGTTAGTAGTAAAAAGTAGTACGAGAATACATATTTACCCTCTTATATTATTTCTAGAGGATGTTACTAATATTATGGAAACAATTATCTTGTATTGGGAAACTAAGTTAGTATTATCTAAAAGAAATAATAAATAAACATAATCAAGGATAATGAAGAGAGATTGAGGAATTTAAGTAAATATAAGATATTCTTTAATTCTCTCTCATGAGTTGATAATTTTGAAAGGATCATAAAGACCCAATATACACCATATATATTCATTTTAACATTTAAAAATGTTCATGTATATGAAATAATCCACTATACAAATTTTTAAACAAGAATGTAGTGTAAAATTTATTTCTCATGTATTAATTGGTTCGATTGCCAAATTCCTTTTTAGTTGGATAATATTAGTACCCATAAACAAACTATAAAATAAATTAACAAGATAATGCTAAAAGGGATTCAAATAGAGTAAATGACATATTGAACATTCTAAAAATGAAAACTAATGTACAATTCGAATTATTCATGTCTTAATTAACATATGTATCAAAATTTACTTTATTTTAACTTTGTTTGGACCCTCAAATAAATTTTTAAAGAATAAACACATACCGTTTGATATGGTTTTTAATTTTCTTACCTATCATTTGTTAACAAATTCTTGACTTTTCTCCATTACAATATATGTTGTATATTTTCCTTAGTAAACAAAAATAGGTAAGTTTCTTTCTACCCAAGCTAAATAGTCCTATATATAGACCCCTCCCCATGACATTCACACACATCACAATCTCTTGACCAATAGGCCACCCTAACCTTCTCTCTTATCCTCCTATTCAAGTCCCTTGTATGAGCCATCAAAGATTTGTAATTTCATGCATGGTGGTCGTTTCTCAACCATTAGTGTTATGAACCTTAGAACCATTTCTAACCCTAACATGGATCTAACATTTAGATTTTAACAAGTTGAATAACACCCTGAGGTATGTTTGCATTCCATATTTTTCATGTTGAGAAATAACCTATGTTTCCATAGTTTGATCTATTTGAAGACCCAAAATCCTGATGTGATTGCTACATGTCCTTTGACATTGTTCTTGGAAGATATCTTTTCATTGTGTCTCTCACATCATCGACATTGTTGAATCTTCTTTAATGTGTCATTTGATCCCACTTATATTGTTTGGATGTTCTCATCCCTCATATTTTGATTTAGACTTGCTTACTCTTTTGTTATGCATCATTAAGTGACTACTAGTATAATGTGACATGTGCTATTTTATCTGGATGTGTAAACTCCCACACTTGATAATGCATAGGTGATAATTCCTACAAATGATATCATTAGAGCATATGTGTATCTTGTCCTACTCATAGTAGATGTGCATATATTCCTACTCACCCCATATTTATGGTAGATGAGTTATTTCCTACCAACATGTTCATATTGTTATAGTATTGTCACATGTAAAACACATGGATGCCTTGTTATTATTTATCATTTTATTGAATTCATATTCTCTCACGCCTAGTTGGGTATTCCTTTCCTTTTTTCATGGGAAGTCTTGTTTATTTGACATCCTTTATTTCATAGTGTTGCTCAATACTTGATTTAATATGCTCTTACCAATGTTTTGCTGATTCATCTAATTTTCTCCTCTTGTTAGGGTGTGCTTCCAACCCCAGGTGCAGGTCAAGGAGAAAATAACCAAGTTGGACTAGGACCTCATCAAGTAAAACTGAAACCTTCAGGGAGACTTTCTTGAGGTGGTTAGATGACCCTCCGTTGATCCTTTAGTTTAGTCAGTTTTGATATGTATCACCCTAGGTGGTGAAGTTTTGAGACAATATCAAGTTCTATAATAGTTAGATATTTTGTTTATAATGCTACATTTGGTTACTTGAATCATACTTTTGAATAAAATGGATTATCATCCCTTTGTAAAAAAATTACAATGGTGTTTGATATATGTGATATTTCCTTTTTATTTGATTTAGTATGGAGTGAATCCCCTCTCAGTTTCCACTCCTAAAACACGCTTAAGTGATGGAAAGGATAAACTTTAGAACAACCAAATGACCTCATGTGTGTAGTAATGTAGGGCATGTAAGAGGAATGAAATTTCCATTATGATGTTGGTAATTTTAATGAATGTAGAATCTCTAAGATAATCTATGAAATTGCCATAATGATGTAGGTAATTTTAATGAATGTAGCATCTCTAAGATAATCTATGTCTTGGCAGGAGTCTTAAACATTTGGGTATTATAAATTACTAAAGTCTGATGACCTAGACATGTCTCCATTTTTGGACCCATGTTTAAGGCTTATCAACTTTTTGGTGCCGTTGCTGAGGACTTGGCAACGGATATTGTTCTATAAACTCGAGTTTTACTTGCACTTTGCCAAAAACCTTATATATATGCATATAATATTACATATACTTATTGTACATAATTTATACAACACACTCACACTTTTACACCTTTTCTTTTCAGGTACTTCTTCATCTCTCCAAACCCTCCTATGTCTAACAAGCAATGGCTGAGGAAGCACTTGAAGCTCGGTCTCTTCGTTCTTTTGTTTTCTCTCCTGGATCAACCTGGAATATGATAAAACTATGGGGACTTGATGCATAAAATAATGTAGGTTCACCATGGGGTTTGTATATACGTATGATAAAGGGTGTTGTACAATAATCCATTGCATTAGTGTCTTATAAATCTTAAATTTGTTTAGAAGTATGAATTAGTACCTCTGGCTACTGATGGATGGACTTTGGGGATGGAATCCTATTTAAGGGGTGGAGTATTGTAATATACTCATATCTAGGCATATAGGTCAATAATCCTTTCTTCTGAACTCCTATTTGATTATGAAGATATTCAATATTTCTTGTTCCATTTTTCCAAATAGCTACCTTTTAGTATCCCTTTTCTATTGTGTTTGAATAGATCATACTTTATAGGATCTTATAACCCTACATTAATAGGTAATATCATTTGGACATGAAATCTTAGTATGTAATAACCCTAGTAAAGTCAATAATTAAAATCTATGTGTAATAGCACCAATCTATAGTATCAAATGCAATAATACATTGTAGGATGATCCATGTGCTTATAGTTAGAGAATAGGAAATAACTCAAAAGAATTCACCATATTTGTCCATTAAGGTAAGGTTAATACCCTAATTAAGACATTAGTATATAATGGGGAAAATACAAACAAATAATATATAAATGCAAAAATGAGTCCAAATTTAGGCTTCCCATACCCAAATTAGGTAGTGTACCAACTTTGGGCTTAACCCGATGTTAAATGCACCTTTTTATAGCAGTTTAAAATACTAAGATGTTAGTTAAAATTTCACACATGTGATACTAATTAGATATCATGCTATGTGTCCTAAGTTTTATGTTTAATCACCGCCAGACACATCACATGTATGTCATTCGAGTCATATTTTTGGGTAGTCAGGCTAAAGACTTTGTATTACAACTTTGTCCTTCCTACGGCTGCATGAGATGTACTCTATGCCACAACTTCCGACCACTTCTCTTTGCCATACTCACTCATCTCTTCATGACTTCACTGCCAGTAAATCTATTTCGCCTTCCAATTCCAAAAAACCCTAACTCATGACATGTGTTGCCCTACATCAAAAATGCCCCTTATAGCCCTATGGGTGCCGCCATGGTACATGCTTTCTACCCCCAAATAACGTAGCCACGCCATCAATCACCACTTCCCTATTGCTCAGAAACTCCCCTCTCTCTATCTAGAAACACACCTCCTTCTCAATTGGGGACGATAGGTTGTGGAGCACCTATTGGAGTTGATCATATACTCCTATGAGAAGGTAGAAGGAGCAACTATGCATTTCACCTCAAAGCAATTCATGGAGAAGTAACAACATACAAGATTCCTTCTTTGTTTTCATGTATATTTTATACCTTGATTTTCCATGTACCTCTCGATTGACTAGCTACGAGACCAACCTACCCATTGTCAGTCACCAACGAGCATGTCAGTGGTCTCTAGACCTAGAGAGCCACCATAGACCTCATAAGGAGCTGCTGGAGCCTTGAAGTGAGTTACATGACTAGCATACACTCTATTTTGGTTTCTTGTTGATTTGGCAAATTTTCCTTTGCTTTACTAATCCCTGATCACATTTGCAAATGACAGTCCACACGACATGCTCTGCTTCCTATATTTGTTTTTTCTAGCATCTTCTATGTTGTGTTTTGTCTACCATTGCAATTACCCTCTATTGTGTCCCCTTCCTAGTTGGGTTCACTTGTTCATCCTCAGGTTTCCCTATCAGATCTCCTTCGTTGTCTTCTAATGATCCTAGAACTAGTGTCGAGGCCTATTGCATGCATTTTTTCAAGATAGAGACAGTGGATAGGTCACCTACTTGTGAGGAGGCTTGACTCTGATGCTTTCACCAACCGTCGAGCTTCAATGGAGAATTCATGGCGCGAGATACATGGATTTCAATCCATATGACAAAAATCTTGTCTCTCCCATGGGGTTGGGTTTATCTTGTGTCAGCTGCCATGGATAGTTTGGTCTTTTAATTCACTTTGACCTACCATTGACTGTGGATTTATCAGTAGAAAACTGCTATAATTTCAACGTTATGCATGTGTTTCATTATCACATACATTCTAGGGCTCTATGGCCATTCTACTTTTTATTTTTCTTTCTAATAAAAGATGGATTTAATATGTAAAAGTCATAGCTAATTATGGATTCGTCCAAATAATACATATAAATACAATTTTGAAATTAGAATAGTATGACATATTTAATGGGATATGTTTTGAATCCGAGTTTCTAAGTATAATAGGGTAATTTTCTAAGTAAGAGATTTGACAAGACTTATATTAATTGAAAGCACAAGTATTGTGACTAAGTTATGAAAGCCCATACACTAAGCTTAGGAAGTGTTATTAAACAACTAGATCTGATCATAAGCTATGTACAACATCTATTTTATTTTGGGCATTATTTGACTGAAATAGATTTTTTTAATGGGGCATCTTTTGAATTGTTTAATTCTTTTGGAAATCTAAATCCTTGGACTTTTTTAGTTCCTGATCTGAATTCTTTTAATTCATGTGATTATTAAACTATCATGTTTATATGGGTTCTTGGACCCCTCATGCTTTGATTGCCTTTTTATCAGAAAATGACTATAATGCTAGTCTTGCCGCTCTATTTATGCATGCTACATGTTTGACTAGAATATCTAGAATAGTGATACTTATGTACAACTATACTTATAAAAAGTATGTGTATTCTTCCTGGAGTGTGCGCTTGCACCCTTATTTCTTTTAGGTCATGATCCTATGGTGTTATGGCCCTATTTTAGGCATTTTTAGTCTAGATTGTTATGCATGCAAGGCTTATTGTTTTAAGTTGAAATTATGGCTACTATTATGGAAAGACACTTTTTGTTAGAACCCATCATGCTAAATGATATTACTCAAAACTCAAAACATGACTGATCACTAATTAACCACATAGCAAAAAAAAGATATAATTAAAACTGATTAAATATTTCCAACATGTCTAAGGACATTTACATAAAAGCCCAACATCTTGCTTATATTCATATATCATGCCAAGTATCTTTTACAACTGCTCAGTAGCCTCATCCACACCATATACATATATATAAGAACACTATCCACATATACCACATGTACAAGCATCAAAATGCTACCAACAACTCGAGTCGATTGAAACATCATATACAAACTTTCCCACCTAGACCTGAGAGTATCGGGACGACTCTAGGAAACACTAGACATCTAACAACATTCTCTAAGGTCGATCACCATAGCTCCTCCTCACTACCATGGGTCTTCTGCCGCTGCTACCGATTGCCTAAAAAGATGTGGTGACCTATGAGGTGAGACCCGTGTCCCAGCGAGAGATATAACTCTCAACAATGCTTATTGATTACAACAAGTCATTTGATTAACTAGTTAAGTAGGTCTAGAAAATTAAATAGATAAGCATACCAACATGCATTATTAACAAGGTATATAAAGGAACAAATAAAACTATCATCATTAGCCTAATTGTCATCATATACATTGCTAACAACATAAACATGGCTAACAACATAATCAGTCTAGCAACATAAGCATATCTATTAACATGAGCATATCTATCAACATGAGTATCTAACAACATAAACATGGCTACCTTCTATACCACATTATACAACATCTATATATAAAAGGAGCAAACAAGGGTTATCATCTGATGTGATGCCTTGTGTATAACCCAAAGATACTCTACACAACTATATTACGTCATTTATTAAGCCTTAGGGAGTTTGAGGTATACCACTTAGACTCCAACTGACCACTACAAAGTGCTATTTAGTTCTGTTCAAGATCTAGGAGAGCCAAAATCATAAGATCTCCCACCTCGATTGGTACAAGACAACCATAATGACATATGAGTCAAACTGCCTACAGTGACATATAGTCAAGCTGTTACACTTAGTCTATCCCTAGTATATAGGTTACGACACTAGAAACCAAGGTATACAAAACCCTATCATCTGAGGTACAACCGCATCTGTCCTCAATCACATCACATATACAAATATTTGAGATGCACTCGTAGCTGTTCTCCATAACCTTGGGATCATGATGTCAAGGACAACAATCTCATGCACCCTGCGTAATAATATGTGCTCCAAGCTTCCCTTAGGAATACTTGTTTCCCCATTCACCAAGTCATGACACTAGAATGGTTCTACGACATAGGACACTACATGATTAAGGTTTCACTTGATTCATTATTTAATTGGGTGAATTAAGACTAAATCAAACAAGTGCACAAACAAACCCTAATTCATTTCTAGCAAGAATTTATATATAACAAATCTAGAAGATATAAAACATATGTGACATAATCCTCATTTCAAAATGACATGGTACTATATTATTGCCATTCATGAGACTCTACTTGTGATCACACCATCACATGATATAAATCATTATCACATTATCCCAAGGTACCAACCCTTATCACATAATTAAGAGAACCACACCTACATTAGGGATCAACCATGATCAAAGATCATTAAGACCAGCACATCATTTCCTACAGGATCATTACTATATTTCAACATCTTGAAGAAGGTTCAACATACCATCACCATACTTGTGAAACACAAGTTCACCATAACATTGCATTAAAGAGATATGGTGTTCACATAGTATCATAAAACAAAGCATCAATCATAAGTCTATGATAACCACTGATTAACATTTTAGGGTTACATCAAACATTAGAGAGAATGTTCCTTCATCATATCATACAAGGAAGCTAAATATAGTTCACCATCATTCCATAATTGTATTAGTCACCACCATTGGAACATGAGAAGCCATATGATTATACACCTAGAAGGACCATCATTTACTGACTTCAGAAGCACCATCGGTCATGGACATCAGGTCCACCATCATTTGTGGACACCATCAAAGTCATTAGATGTTGATATAGGGAAACCATCGTTTGTGGGATAACCAATGGGACCATCGACCATATAACCAGGGTCACCATCGGATGTTGAAGCCAATGAGACCATTAGTTGAGAACCATCAACCAAAGAGACAATGAAACCATCGAGTCTTGACCCATTGTGACTATCGAGTGTCATAACTAGGTGAGAGAACAGATAAGCAAAACCATCTTTTGAGAGACCAAAGAAACCATCATTTGGTAGGACTTAAGACCATCAATTTAGCCACTTGAGAGAGCATCAAAACCATCAGATGTGAGAGAAAAAATAGGCACCAGTTTCAATCACAAAAGAAAGTCCAAACAACATCTAAGGTACCCACCATTAGTTGGCATAAGGGGCCCAACCATCAGATTAAACCACAACATGTAAGCATCAAAACCATCGTTTGAAGGGCATCTAAGACATCATTTGTGAGGGGAAACATAACCATTGGTTGTTTGCACAAGAGAAAAACCAAAACAACAACTAAGTCAAAACCATCAATAGGCTCATGATGGTAAAACAAAGAGAACCAAGAGCCAAACCATCGGGTTGTAAAATAAGAAGCAAAATCAGCTCAAAAACCCTAAGTAGTGACCGTCATTTGAGAGAAAAAGCCATCGTTTTCCACATGCAAGAAAGGTCTAGTGCTTCCTATATCAAGGAAGGTTTGTGCACAAGGTTTACGGCTCATACAAGAAGATAAAATACTCAAGAATCATCATGTAAACTCAAAACCTAGGCAAAGGTAGCATCTTTATACTTAGAACTTCATTTTTGAGCAAGATCATGTACACGCAAGCTAGGAGTAAGCAATAAACGTGAAGAAAGTTATATAACTCACCTCTAAGATGAAGATGAAGCTCCCAAACAATAAGGTAGTTCAAGGAAAGAAGGTAGAAACCCTAACTTGAGCACTTCACTCAGCCAAGCTAGCTCCTTCTCCAAAAAAAGAAGCAAACCCTAGGTCAAGGAAGTAAGAAAGAGGTGTTCTTCAAGATCTAGCACAAGTTCCACCATGAATCTGACCAAGAAAAAGAGAGAAAAAGGTAGGAAAACAAAGAAAATGAAGGAAAGGAGGGAGATCTTACTTACTTAGGTCAAGAACAAGCTAAGGAATCTCCACAAGCTCAAAGAGAGGGTAGATCGAAACCCTAGGCGCACATGCAAGCAAGATCTGCCAAGCTTTTTCTACCTTGTCTCCTTCTCCTCCACCATGTAAGGGGAAAAAGATCCAAGAAGAGAAGAAGAAGAAAGAGAGAGAAAGGTGTGTAAAGAACTCCTTTGTATGTAAGGAGGGAGGTATATAAGGCTATGGGTGAGCGAGAAGAGAAGGTTACAGTGTCTAGCCATGTTTGCCATGTGTCCATGGTCAAAAGCATCACTTACATGCAAACCAAAAGCTCCATATGTTTTGGGAGCTAGGGTATATGTTGACTCTGAGGTCAACCATCGACCTTGAAAAGCAAGGTGACCATCCGACCTTGTTTAAGGGTGATAACCCTATCTCTACCATCAGTTTGCACCTTCACTTGGTGAACCATTGATCCAAGGAGCTCCAAGAGAGAAAACCATCAACCCTCACACATCTAGGAAATAACGCAAGATCCCAAAACAACAAGAAAACCATCAAATCCCAACTCACAAGGTGAACCATCGAGTTCTATCACTCAAGGTAGCCCATCTACGAGGGGAAACCCTAAGTTCAACCCTAGGTAGATGTCACCACAAAACCAAGGTGTAACTAGGCACCACAAAGCACAACTACATAAATAATGATGTGAAAATGTGTAAGGCACAACAAGTATGTGACAAATTACAAGAAAACCTTATATATGGGTGAATTGCATAAAAGTCCAAAATAAGCTCATAAATGCATAACTTCCTCATATAGTGTCCAAACCGGAACAAACTTGAAGCTTAGCTTTGTTACATGATATCAAAGCACATATTATGATTATATTAATATTTTAAGCATACCATTAAAGTGATAAAGCACGTTCAACCAAAAATCAAGGTCAGGGGTCTTACACTTTTATTCTCATGCTAGTAATCTAAGTTTTAATATGCCTCATTTCCCTTGTTATATTTTTTTTGAAATTACCTAATTGCAAATATCCCCCTTCTTATGGGAACATCTCTTTTGCACCTTTAACCCAATATAACACCCAAAGCATTTATTATATGTACATACTTAGCCTTTGCTGACCGATACCTTATTTTCTATGTTCTAGGTGTTGTTCCCTTTCACCCAGGTGTATGTACATTAAAAGACAAGGATGTAGAAAGATTGTATATAGAGGTGTTGGACCTAAGGATAGCTTGGAATGACTGGGTTTCCCTCTACAACAGGTCTTACATGTGATTAGATTAGATGTATACCTTTTTACTTTGTTAGGTCATCTTTTAGGTGAGGAACCATTGTATAATGATACCGTTTGTAATTTTATAATAGTTTTGTTTCTAATTCTTTATTCTTACATGGCTCTATCATTGTAACATTTGAGTGGATATCCTCTTGAGTCCCACTCTTTATAGAAATGATCATTAGATATGGAAATGATAGCATATATGATCATCTAAATGCTCCTACCAGATGTAGGGATTGGAAATATTGATATATGTTCAAGACATGATTAGTTTAATCTTATGTCATGATCTTGGATCTTAAAATATTTAGCAATGCAAGCATAGGATTAGTTCAGTAGGACCCAAAAATATGATCCTGAGGTTGGTTTAATTATAGATCCTGATTTGGGGCTGTAGATTGATTTGGAGATGAATGCACAATTTGTCTAGTTCTGAGTGATCATATAGACCACAAAAAAATGTGGATATTCATGCATAGAATTGGTTCAATTTAGGTCATAATCCAAGAGCATAGATTGATATTGGTCAAATATCTAGATTTAGAGTGTTTCCAAATTTCAGCAACGCTTAAGATAGATAAGTTTGGGTATTAGATAGATTTCTAGATCTAAGGTAGCCTCCATGACAGTTTCTATATCTATTAGTTGTCACGATAGTTTCTATATCTATTAGTTGCCTTAGAGCATCAACCATCAGTTTGAAGATTTCTAGGTTTCTTGTTATATATTAGGATCTTTGAAAGCATTGTCTTAGCTGCTTTAGTTCTCTGAACATGATGAAGATGGATGAAATTTGGCACCATCCAAATATCCTGAGTTAAAGTGGCCTTCACATCTAGTGATTGTAGTGAGTTAATCATCTATTTCTCAAAGCATTCACAATTCCTTATAGGATAAAGTTCACAAATAGAGTACCAAAAAGTTAAATAATTTAGAATTAGGTGATTATCCAATGTTAAGGGGGCTTACATGATGTGTTCCTCCATTGATCTATCATCCACTCCCTAGAGTGTGAGAAGTGATCATCCCCGACTCTCTACTTCACACTTGATTTGATCAACCCTTCTTTAAACTACATCCCTACAAGGAATGGTTCATTCTTGAAGTGATATTGAGTATGATTATATTTGAAGATATAATGATCTCATCAAAGTTTTTAATAGAAGAATAGATATGTGGATGTGTATGATCATTTGAAAGCTCCTACCATATGCAAGGTTCTACATAGTATCAACATGTCATTTGAAGGGTTCCCAGTTGCTTGTTAGGACCTTCAAAAGCATATATTCAACTACTATACATGAGTGCTCAAGATGGATACGTTGGATATCAAACAAGTTTTTGGACTTAAGGTAACCTTCACGACTAGTGATTGTATCATTCATTTGTCTGCTCCCTAGATCATGTCTTATATTGATAATATTGATAAGATTGGTCTCCAGAAATAATTCTTGACTTAACGAAGCCTTAATGACCAATGATTGTATCCGTCAATTGTTTGTTCCCCTAAGCATTTCCTATTTTCTAAAAGTGCTCATGATAGATAAGGTTGGGCACTAGACAAGTTACCTAGACCAATGACTAAATCAAACAATTGTCTACTCCCTAGAGCATATATTGAATATATGATGGCTCAACGTGATAAGAGTGAGATTTTCCTACCATATGTAGGGCTTCAGTCGAGGTGCCTATTTGTCGATAATACTTTTGCAATGAGTCACCGCTCGAAGGTAGGGATCTATCGTGTAACATACTCGATTCCAGACACATATGATAATTTCCCTTTCTTCTATGCCCCTAATTGATTAGGTGGATATCCAAAAATCCCTTGTCCCTTTTCTTTACTTGGCTACCCTTCGATGTCTATATTTCATTATAATAGCATAGACCAAACCATATTAGGATCTGATAACCCTAATTGACTCTTTTGAATCACATGAACATGAAATCTTTGAATGTGATAATCCTAATACTTGAAGGACGAGAATTGGTGGATACTAATATTATGCTATAGCCTCAACCATTATTTAACATCCTAGAATAACCATAGAATACTAGAGTGAGGAATGTGGAAGGTTTCACCGTAATTGATCATTAGGCTATGATCATTTCATTAATTGAATGATTAATGCACAATGGTAAAATTACAGCTAAAGTGACCTCAAAACCCAAATCTAAGCTTATAATCATGTTCCTCGCATTCTTATTAGTCAACCCTCAAATCTTGGGCTTAATTGGGCCTCAATTGTACCCTCAATATGACCATAGAAGAATCTGCAATCAAGTAGTAAGTTTCCTATTTCATTTATCAATGTTGATTGTCACTACCCCCTAATCTAGTTGCCCGTGACATTATTTGTCACGCAGCCAGCTCGGGTCGGGTACCCAGGTAGTCGGGTAGCGGAACTGGTCGTCCCCTACCTCTGGGTTCCTCGCACGCTGAGTCGAGCAGAACGCCAGATTTTTTCGGTGGCTTTGCGATCTCTACATGCGTCAAACCTTGCGATTTCTTTACCAACAAACTCCACACATCTCGATGAGTCCAACGACCCCTTACTCGGACTCTATAGAACCCTAAGGCGAAAATGCCTATTTCTACCCTTTGAGCAGCCGTCGCTGCCACTTTTCGAACTCACCAAAACCCCAACTCTAGCACCTCTACTCCTTCTCTTTCACTCCAGTATTGATCCGCGATACCCCCTCATATGTCTTCTTCAATCAATTGCCCGCATAGGCATTCTGGAGCTGGTGTCGGTGCTAGTCTTCTTCTCCGGTGAGGACGACGAGCAACTACTGTGTTATTCACCTCGGTCCAATAGATACTGAGGTAACCACCTCTGACCCCCGCTCCTTCTTTTCATGTGCTCAGTATACCACGAGATTGTCTCGTTTGCCCGGTCGACAAAACACCACAGCGTTCCCCTATTTCTTTGCCGTGTGAGTAGACCTGGAGGTCCCTGACCCCGCCACACTCTCTTTCACAGATACCCACCTACGAAACCCTCTTCTCTTCTACCAATTAACTTCTTGTTCATTTGGATGAATCATGCTTCCGGGGTTTGGATCTGTTCTTGGCAACCAAGCCATGGATTTCAGTTGCTGATCTATTGCTTTCTGCCTCTTCGACGGCATATTCATCCTAATCTTCAACAACCCCAACCCCTGCGCTAAGGCACATTGCCTTTGGCTTGGCAAGTCGGAGCCAGTGGACTGGATCCTTGGCCGTGAAGAAGCCAGCCATAGGCGTTGGCTACTGGTTTGAGCTCCAGCAGGAGCTATCAGCGTGAGAAGCAGGGAGATGAATCCCTGGGGCTCAAGTCCGGTATCACCCTTGGCACATGTGACATTCATGTCACGCCCATAAGGGCAAAATAGGAATTTCAAGTCGTGTTTGACTCTGTTGACCCCAATACAGTGTGTTTCTGTTTTCCCCGAGTTCGCGTGACATCATGTCACATATAATCACATTGATTTAGGGGCATTTCGGTCAATTTGCAATCTATTTTCTTTTTTATCAGTAATTGACTTTAACTTATAAAAATCATAACTAATTATTGGTTCATAAGAAAAATATAAATATATATGTTTTTGAAATTAGAAAAATATGACCGATTCATTGGGACAGGTTTCATGCCCAAATTTGCAACCTATTGAAGGGTCGATTTCTAAGTAAAAGATTTAATGCATATTATATTAATCGAATGCACATATATTGTGACTAGGTTGAGACAACCCTGACCCTGAACTTAGGAGGTGTTATTGAATATCTAGGACTGTTCATAAGGTATGTACATTCTCTATTTTATTTTGGGCATTATTTGACTAAAACCTAATTTCTTTTAATGAGGCATCTCTTGTAATATTGTTTCTATTGCAAATCTAATATTCATGAACATTTCTAATTCCTGAAATAAATCCCTTTTACTGTTGTGATTATTAATTTGACATGACATATGGGTCTTTAGGCCCCTCTTGCCTTGTTGTCTTTTATTTGATATTGACTAAAATGATAGTCTTGCCACTCTATTATATAGCATGCTGCGTGTTTGACTAGATTATCTATAAATAGTGGTATTTATGTACAACCATACTTATATAGGGCGTGCATATTCTGCCCGGGGTGTGCATTTCCACCCTTGTTTACGTTTAGGCCATGATCCTATGGTGTTATGGCCCTATTTTAGGTATATTTAGTCTACATTGTTATGCATGCAAATATTCTTTGTTTTAATATGAATCTGTGGATGAATGTTATGGCAAGACACTCTTTTATTATCATGTTTGTAATCTGAAATTTTATATGCCTCATTTCTTTTGTTACTTTTCTCTTGAACATACCTAATTGCAAATAGCCCCCTTTTCTTGTGGGAACATCTCTTTTTGTACTTTTAACCCTATATAATGCCCAGAATGTTTTATATATGTACATACTCAGCCTTTGCTGACCTCTTTATTGTTTCCTATGTTCTAGGTGATGTTCCCTTCCACCCAGGTCTAGGTACATTGGAAGATAAGATGCTAAAGGATTGAATATATGTCCTTGGACTTTGAGGATAGCTTGGGATAGTTGGTTTTCCCTCTGCAATCGGCCTTATGTGTTCTTAGGAGTATACCTTATACTTTATTTTTCGTTCCACCTTATATGGTGAGGAATAATTATACAAATAATATTTTGTAATTGTGTAATAGTTTTGTTTCCGCTTCTTATTCATTATCATGCTCTATATTATGTACCATTTGAGAAATGAATGAAATTCCTCCTTTCCTTCTTACCTTTTTGGTATTTTTGGGATTGGATGGAATAATTCTTCAATTAAGTGAAGAGTGGATCCTCTATCGGGACCCACTCTTTACAAAATGGTATCAGAGCCAAAAGCAGTCGGTAACTTGACTATTTCAAGTTATCCTACATTGTTCCTTAATTAGGTACTTAGGCGACCTTTTAGAGGTTATTGTCAGACGTATTTCTTTGTAGTGGTTTACCAATTAGTATTTCAAGACCTTCTAAAATTAGTCAATACATCTTCTTACACATCAATTGTTGAAGCATAGTACTAGACAAACCACGACTACCCTACCCTCTCTATGGGCAGCATAATGGATACAACTCTAGAATTGGCTCTTCTAGTGATATATTTGTAACTACTAATTTATGGGGGGCTATCTAGACTACATTATGTGTAGGTGACTTGGACATTCATTGCTAAGTGTAACCCTAGTTATCACATGTGACCCCTTTTATTTGATGTTGATCTAGCATGCCCAACATATATTCACTTGGTTACTACACATGCATGAATGGAAAATACAAAATACTAAATTAAGATTAGGGTTAAGATTCCTTTGATGTTAAGTGTTATCCTCAACTAGATCAATTTTATTTATAGCATGCCTTGTCCTCAATGTGAGTATATTAGGATAGCCTTGCCCTGGTGCCATCCCCTCAAGGGCTAAATTCCACCCTCATTGGGATTGTTATTCTTGTGTATAGGAATTGATTGATGGAACTAAATGTTTTAGTAGTCATACTTAAATTATCACCTCTCTCAGAGTACTTCGTTTACCTAGTGATTGAAATGGGTATCTGGACTATATAGGTTACCTTATCATGTGAAGGAACTATGGTGGAGAAAACCCTAAATCACTACCCATCATGTTGGGTAATCTCATGTTTCTATTTGGACTCTGGATGAGGTAGTGGGGATTATGATTAAGAATGAAGTGGGAAATGGTGGATGTCATGCTTGGGTAGGTTTTGACTGATTACTAGCTATGAGCAATATACACCCTTCTCTCTCATTACTTGCATATTAGAGAATACTCTCATGACCTTTTAAGTGATAGGAGGTTTGGACCTCTTTTGTAGAAGGAAGTGATTATAGGATAGTAATGTATGTGTCAGGTCGTGGAAGGTGTCTGACTTGGTTCTCGGATCGATTTTGGCGCCAATTTTGCATCTTATTCGCCTGTTCTTTATTGCTAAAACTTAATTTTGTTATTAAATTATATGTACAAAAGATTTATTTTTCTTTTTACGATCTCATTGATGATTTTCAGAACCAAGTCACCACCACAAGTAAGTTGAGTAGTAGAGAATCTCTTTAGTGAAGTACCCCTGGTTGACATGTTCAACCCTAATACCCTAGGCCTAAGACAGACATAGCTAGTTTTTAAATATATATATAAGACCTAGCGAATCCACCCTTCTTCCCTCTAGGATACTCCCTAAGTTATAGTTTAAACCTATTTAAGGGGTGGAGTTCCCGTACGATCTAGTTAATAGGCATAATCGGGATTAATAATAGCTACAATAAGTAAAACTTGGATAACTCCTAGTAGTAATGTCAAACATATGTAGAAGATACCAAACCGGGAATTTCAGAGGAGCCTTGCTAATCATACCATCCTACATGTTACTTTGATGATAAAAATAGATCTTAAAATGTTATCTTGAGTTATTTTTAAAGGGGGTATTCAAGCCAGCTAGGGGGAAAAGTAAAATTTCACTAAAGCTCAAATAAATCTCCTATACCCCAAATCTCTAATAATTCAATCGCAAGGATGACTATACATTATAGGCTAGGGTGAACATACTAAGTATGATGGAATTTTTGAAAATTTCCCTTGAGACCATGATGAATAGAAGTTAAAAGGGATTGACTACATATTAATCAAAACATGTTTAATGTAATGTGTAAAGTTAACCCATGAATGAGAAATTCAATAACCTTCATACAACACACTATAGTGCTTATATAGGAACGAGAAAATCCATTGGAAAACAAAACCCTAAGCTTACACCTCAACCCTAATACGCCTATTAAAGTATAAGCGTTGTCTTATCATGTAACACATTATAATTTGACCCCTTGATAAAATCTATATATAAATTCGATTTAAGATATAACTCTAATACAGAAGGAAAACAAGACATATACGCACGACATACATAAATTAACTATTATAAATAATAAGGTTAATGATGTTTATGATGATGATGAGCGGGTGATGATGTTTTTGTTTTTGATGATGATGATGATGTTTATGATGATGATGAGTGGGTGATGATGATGTTATTGTTGATGATGATTATGATGTTGATGATGAGGAGGAGGAATAGGTGATGATGTTAGTGATATTGATGATGATGATGATGATGGTGAGTAGATGATGATGATGATGATGTTGTTATTTTCATGATTATGGTGATAACCAGGAAAACTATGTGGATCATGATCAAAGAATGGAAAAACTATGATAACTTTGTAGATGGCCCTAATGGATACAAATCGGTTGACACAATCCTAGGTATTAATGTAACATCTCTAGCCCAACATCTACCATAATCAGATTATGGATGCATGACACATGGAGACATATAGCTTCACCTTGAGAGTAGACCATAGGTGTGACATGAACAGTATGTTATGACCACCTACAATAAGTACACTAGAAATTTATAACTTGGTTAAATGTATAACTTAGCATACGATACCACATCTGGATGGATTTTAGGGATGAAATCCTCTTTAAGGTGTGGAGTGTTGTAACATACTCGATTCCAGAAACATAGGCTAATTTCCCTTTCTTCTAGGCCCCTAATTGATTAGGTGGATATCCAAAAATCCCTTGTCCCTTTTCTTTACTTGGCTACCCTTTGATGTCTATATTTCATTGTAATAGCATAGACCAAACCATATTAGGATCTGATAACCCTAATTGACTCTTTTGAATCACATGAACATGAAATCTTTGAATGTGATAATCCTAATACTTGAAGGATGAGAATTGGTGGATACTAATATTATGCTATAGCCTCAACCATTATTTAACATCCTAGAATAACCATAGAATATTAGAGTGAGGAATGTGGAAGGTTTCACCATAATTGATCATTAGGCTATGATCATTTCATTAATTGAATGATTAATGCACAATGGTAAAATTATAGCTAAAGTGACCTCAAAACCCAAATATAAGCTTATAATCGGGTTCCTCACATTCTTATTAGTCAACCCTCAAATCTTGGGCTAAATTGGGCCTCAATTGTACCCTCAATATGACCATAGAAGAATCTGCAATCAAGTAGTAAGTTTCCTATTTCATTTATCATTGTTGATTGTCACTACCCCCTAATCTAGTTGCCCGTGACATTATTTGTCACGCAGCCAGCTCGGGTTGGGTACCCAGGTAGTCGAGTAGCGGTACTGGTCGTCCCCTACCTCCGGGTTCCTCGCACGCTGAGTCGAGCAAAACGCCGGATTTTTTTGGTGGCTTTGCGATCTATACATGCGTCCAAACCTTGCGATTTCTTTGCCAACAAACTCCACACATATCGACGAGTCCAACGACCCCTTACTCGGCCTCTATAGAAGCCTAAGGCGAAAATGCCTATTTCTACCCTTTGAGCAGCCGCCTCTGCCACTTTTCGAACTCATCAAAACCCCCACTCTAGCGCCTCTACTCCTTCTTTTTCACTCCAGTATTGATCCGCAACACCCCCTCATCTGTCCTCTTCAATCAATTGCCCACATAGGCATTCTGGAACTGCTGTCGGTGCTAGTCTTCTTCTCCGGTGAGGATGACGAGCAACTATTGTGTTCTTCACCTCGGTCCAATAGATACTGAGGTAACCACCTCTGACCCCCGCTCCTTCTTTCCATGTGCTCAGTATACCATGAGATTGTCTCGTCTGCCCGGTCGACAAAACACCACCACATTCCCCTATTTCTTTGCCGCACGAGCAGACCTGGAGGTCTCTGACCCCGCCACACTCTCTATCACAGATACCCACCTAAAAAACCCTCTTCTCTTCTACCTGTTAACTTCTTGTTCATTTGGACGAATCGTGCTTCCGGGGTTTGGATCTGTTCTTGGAAACCAAGCCATGGATTTCAGTTGTTGATCTACTACTTTCCGCCTCTTCGACGGCGTATTCATCCTAATCTTCAGTGACCCCAACCCCTGTGCTAAGGCACATTGCCTTTGGCTTGGCAAGTCAGAGCCGGTGGATTGGATCCTTGGCCGTGAAGAAGCCAGCCATAGGCGTTGGCTACTGGTCTGAGCTCCAGTAGGAGCTATCAATGCGAGAAGCAGGGAGATGAATCCCTGGGGCTCAAGTCCAGTATCACCCTTGGCACATGTGACATTCATGTCACGCCCATAAGGGCAAAATAGGAATTTCAAGTCGTGTTTGACTATGTTGACCCCAATACACTGTGTTTCCATTTTCCCCGAGTTCGCGTGACATCATGTCACATATAATCGCATTGATTCAGGGGCATTTTGGTAAATTCACAATCTATTTTCTTTTTTTATCAGTAATTGACTTTAACTTATAAAAATCATAACTAATTATTGGTTCATTAGAAAAATATAAATATATATGTTTTTGAAATCAAAAAAATACGACCGATTCATTGGGACAGGTTACATGCCCAAAATTGCAACCTATTGTAGGGTCGATTTCTAAGTAAAAGATTTAATGCATATTATATTAATCGAATGCACATATATTGTGACTAGGTTGAGACAACCCTGACCCTGAACTTAGGAGGTGTTATTGAATATCTAGGACTGGTCATAAGGTATGTACATTCTCTATTTTATTTTGGGCATTATTTGACTAAAACCTAATTTCTTTTAATGAGGCATCTCTTGTAATATTGTTTCTCTTGCAAATCTAAAATTCATGAACGTTTCTAATTCCTGAAATAAATCCCTTTTACTGTTGTGATTATTAATTTGACATGACATATGGGTCTTTAGGCCCCTCCTGCCTTGTTGTCTTTTATTTGATATTGACTAAAATGATAGTCTTGCCACTCTATTATATAGCATGCTGTGTGTTTGACTAGATTATATAGAGTAGTGGTACTTATGTACAACCATACTTATATAGGGCGTGCATATTCTGCCCGGGGTGTGCGTTTCCACCCTTGTTTATGTTTAGGCCATGATCCTATGGTGTTATGGCCCTATTTTAGGTATATTTAGTCTACATTGTTATGCATGCAAATATTCTTTGTTTTAATATGAATCTGTGGATGAATGTTATGGCAAGACACTCTTTTATTATCATGTTTGTAATCTGAAATTTTATATGCCTCATTTCTTTTGTTACTTTTCTCTTGAACATACCTAATTGCAAATAGCCCCCTTTTCTTGTGGGAACATCTCTTTTTGTACTTTTAACCCTATATAATGCCGAGAATGTTTTATATATGTACATACTCAGCCTTTGCTAATCTCTTTATTGTTTCCTATGTTCTAGGTGATGTTCCCTTCCACCCAGGTCTAGGTACATTGGAAGATAAGATGCTAAAGGATTGAATATATGGCCTTGGACTTTGAGGATAGCTTGGGATAGTTGGTTTGCCCTCTGCAATCGGCCTTATGTGCTCTTAAGAGTATACCTTATACTTTATTTTTCGTTCCACCTTATATGGTGAGGAATAATTATACAAAGAATATTTTGTAATTGTGTAATAGTTTTATTTCCGCTGCTTATTCATTATCATGCTCTGTATTATGCACCATTTGAGAAATGAATGAAATTCCTCCTTTCCTTCTTACCTTTTTGGTATTTTTGGGATTGGATGGAATAATTCTTCAATTAAGTGAAGAGTGGATCCTCTATCGGAACCCACTCCTTACAAAATGGTATCAGAGCCAAAAGCAGTCGGTAACTTGACTATTTCAAGTTATCCTACATTGTTCCTTAATTAGGTACTTAGGCGACCTTTTAGAGGTTATTGTCAGACCTATTTCTTTGTAGTGGTTTACCAATTAGTATTTCAAGACCTTCTAAAATTAGTCAATACATCTTCTTACACATCAATTGTTGAAGCATAGTACTAGACAAACCACGACTACCCTACCCTCTCTATGGGGGGCGTAATGGATACAACTCTAGAATTGGCTCTTCTAGTGATATATTCGTAACTACTAATTTATGGGGGGCTATCTAGACTACATTATGTGTAGGTGACTTGGACATTCATAGCTAGGTGTAACCCTAGTTATCACATGTGACCCCTTTTATTTGATGTTGATCTAGCATGCCCATCATATATTCACTTGCTTACTAAGCATGCATGAATGGAAAATACAAAATCCTAAATTAAGATTATGTTTAAGATTCCTTTGATGTTAAGTGTTATCCTCAACTAGATCAATTTTGTTTATAGCATGCCTTGTCCTCAATGTGAGTATATTAGGATAGCCTTGCCCTGGTGCCATCCCCTCAAGGGCTAAATTCCACCCTCATTGGGATTGTTATTCTTGTGTATAGGAATTGATTGATGGAACTAAATGTTTTAGTAGTCATACTTAAATTATCACCTCTCTCAGAGTACTTGGTTTACCTAGTGATTGAAATGGGTATCTGGATTATATAGGTTACCTTATCATGTGAAGGAACTATGGTGGAGAAAACCCTAAATCACTACGCATCATGTTGGGTAATCTCATGTTTCTATTTGGACTCCAGATGAGGTAGTGGGGATTATGATTAAGAATGAAGTGGGAAATGGTGGATGTCATGCTTGGGTAGGTTTTGACTAATTACTGGCTATGAGCAATATACACCCTTCTCTCTCATTACTTGCATATTAGAGAATACTCTCATGACCTATCAAGTGATAGGAGGTTTGGACCTCTTTTGTAGAAGGAAGTGATTATAGGATAGTAATGTATGTGTCAGGTTGAGGAAGGTGTCTGACTTGGTTCTCGGATCAATTTTGGCACCAATTTTGCATCTTCATCGCCTGTTCTTTATCGCTAAAACTTAATTTTGTTATTAAATTATATGTACAAAAGATTTATTTTTCTTTTTACGATCTCATCGATGATTTTTAGAACCAAGTCACCACCACAAGTAAGTTGAGTAGTAGAGAAGCTCTTTAGTGAAGTACCCCTGGTTGACATGTTCAACCCTAATACGCTAGGTCTAAAAGACATAGCTAGTTTATATATATATATATATATATATATAAGACCTAGCGAATCCACCCTTCTTCCCTCTAGGATACTCCTTAAGTTATAGTTTAAACCTCTTTAAGGGGTGGAGTTCCCGTACAATCTAGTTAATAGGCATAATCGGGATTAATAACAGCTACAATAAGTAAAACTTGGAAAACTCCTAGTAATAATGTCAAACATATGTAGAGGATACCAAACCGGGAATTTCAGAGGAGCCTTGCTAATCATACCATCCTACATGTTACTTTGATGATAAAAATAGATCTTAAAATGTTATCTTGAGTTATTTTTAAAGGGGGTATTTAAGACAGCTAGGGGGAAAAGTAAAATTTCACTAAAGCTCAAATTAATATCCTATACCCCAAATTGCTAATAATTTAATCGCAGGGATGACTATACATTATAGGCTAGGGTGAACAGACTAAGTATGATGGAATTTTTGAAAATTTCCCTTGAAACCATGATGAATAGAATTTAAAAGGGATTGACTACATATTATTCAAAACATGTTTAATTTAATGTGTAAAGTTAACCCATGAATGAGAAATTCAATAACCTTCATACAACACACTATAGTGCTTATATAGGAACGAGAAAATCCGTTGGAAAACAAAACCCTAATCTTACACCTCAACCCTAATATGCCTATTAAAGTATAAGTGTTGTCTTAGTCATGTAACACATCATAATTTGACCCCTTGATAAAATCTATATATAAATTCAATTTAAGATATAACTCAAGTACAGAAGAAAAACAACACATATACATGCGACATACATAAATTAACTATTATAAATAATAAGGTTATTGATGTTTATGATGATGATGAGCGGGTGATGATGTTTTTGTTTTTGATGATGATGATGGTGTTTATGATGATGATGAGTGGGTGATGATGATGTTATTGTTGTTGATGATGATGATGTTGATGATGATGAGGAATAGGTGATGATGTCAGTGATATTGATGATGATGATGGTAGTGAGTAGATGATGATGATGATTTTGTTGTTATTTTTATGATGATGGTGATAACAAGGAAAACTATGTGGATCATGATCAAAGAATGGCAAAACTGTGATAACTTTGTAGGTGGCCCTAATGGATACAAATCGGTTGACACAATCCTAGGTATTGATGTAACATCTCTAGCCCAACATCTACCATAATCATATTATGGATGCATGACACATGGAGACATATAGCTTCACCTTGAGAGTAGACCATAAGTGTGACATGAACAATATGTTATGACCACCTACAATAAGTACACTAGAAATTTATAACTTGGTTAAATGTATAACTTAGCATACGATACCACAACTGGATGGATTTCGGGAATGAAATCCTCTTTAAGGAGTGAAGTGTTGTAACATACTCGATTCCAGACACATAGGCTAATTTCCCTTTCTTCTAGGCCCTTAATTGATTAGGTGGATATCCAAAAATCCCTTGTCCCTTTTCTTTACTTGGCTACCCTTCGATGTCTATATTTCTGTAAGGACCCTGACCTGCATTTAGGGTTTACCCTATTTGTTTTGCTTGATCTTGGTGCTTTGGTGCTTGCTAATCACCTTTAGTGGTGATTAGGGTTTGGTTGTGCTTTGTTGAGAGTTCGAGGGGATACTTGCAAATAACCCAAGTTTAGGGTTTTGTGGGCAAGTTTGCCATCTTGTGGGATGTTTTCCCTCTTTGCTTCCTCTAAGGTTGAGAGGAAGGCTTGGGCTTGTTGTTTGAGTCCTTTGGGCCTGAGTTGAGCTTGTTTGGGCCTTGGAGTTCCTTGTTTGGGCTTGCTTGAGCCTTGTGTCGCCCAGGGCAGGTGGTGTGTCGCCCAGTTGCTTGGTGTGTCGCCCAGTAGCTCTTGTTGTGTCGCCCAGATGGCTTGGCTTGGTTGATGGACACATGGTGCACATCTTGGACAAGTGCCTTATGGCTTGCATGAGAGGTGGCTTGAGTTGGTGGACATGTGTCCCTTGGGTGGACGACACATAGCATGGTTGTACCTTGGTTTCTCCTCCCTTCCCTCCTATATAGGTAGCTCTTCTCCTTGCCTTAGTCTCCTTTGCTCTTTTGGTCTCCTCTCCACCCTTGGTGCACGATACCCCTCTCCATCTTGCTTGTGTTGGCCGATATACTTCCTTGGAGCTGAAGTGGTGGCCGATATACTTCCTTGGAGCTGAAGTGGTGGCTGATACACCTTCCTAGAGCAGCCTGGTGGACGATAGCTTTGGACCTTGGAGTGCTTTGGAGCTTTGGTGGCCGACAACCTTGGAGCTTAAGGCGGGTTGCATAGTTTCTAACCCTAACTCTCTTACCTCTAGCTTTAACCTTGTTACATGTTAGTAGACTAGCTT
This sequence comes from Alisma plantago-aquatica, assembly GCA_963693085.1. Lineage (NCBI taxonomy): Eukaryota > Viridiplantae > Streptophyta > Magnoliopsida > Alismatales > Alismataceae > Alisma > Alisma plantago-aquatica. Next base: position 399,748,555 of record OY856410.1, read on the forward strand.
AGTTCCTTGCTTGTACATCTTGCTTATGTACCTTAGTGGCCGATATCCCCCTCTAGGGTTTTAGGGTTCCTTTTGTATACCTTTGTTTTCTAGGGTTTGGGGCTTCCTTGTGTTGAAGGTTGAAGATGACCTAGGGTTGGGCGATATCCCTTCCTTGTGGGTGTGTTGGGCGACACCCTTGTCCCTGAGTTGAACGATATTAGTGTTCTTAGTGTTGGGCAACACCCTTCCTCTTGGGTTGGACGATAGGTTGACCTGGTATGGATGTTGGCCAACATGGTGACCATGTTGGGCGATATGGTTCCTTGGGTTGAGCAACACCTTTGTTTTTGAGTTGGACGACATGGTGTTCCCCTTGGTGGACGACATGGTAGCTGGTGTTGGGCGACATGATGAGTCCTTTAGGTTGGCCGATACCCTTTCCCTTGAGTTGGGCGATAGGATGAGCTAGGGTTTGTTGGCCGATATGGTGAGTACCCTTGGAGATGGGTGATACTCTCTCTCTCTCTTGTTGGGCGATATGGTCTGATGGTGTTGGGCGACATGGATGTCCTTGAGTTGGATGATAGAATGGGTGCTCTTGTGTTGAGTTATCTCCTTGTCCATGTGGTGGACGATAGTGCCAAGTAGTGCCATGATTGTACGATAGGCTATGTGCCCTAATGGCCGACACCATGGTGGGCGATACCCTAATGGCCGACACCATGGTGGGCGATACCCATGATGGCCGATAGCCATGTTGGGCGATACCCTACCCTATGTGCATGAGTGTGATGGTCGATAGGGTTAGTAGAGTGTGTTGGCCGATAGGGTAGTATTGGGTGATGGTCGATAGGGTTAGTGAGGTTGGCCGATACCCATGTTGGATGATAGGTTTTAGATGAGGGTTGTGAGGCTATAGTGAGGGTATGAGTTTCTTTGGTGACGGTCCCTCATGTGATAGAAGTGGATGCTTATACATAAACCAATAAACGATGGTAGTGTTTGTGATATCATCAATGTATATGATGCCTTGCAAATAATAAGGGTGCTAATGATAGTAATGTATATGATGGCCCTAATGTATTAGGTGCATGATGTGACCCTTATGCTTAATTATTAATGATATTGAGAATGATGATAGTTACACTAGTAGTTTGTTTAATGATAATAATGTTGGTAATAATGATGCTAAGTGACAGTTATATTAATGGTTGCTTCATGATAAAGATGAAAATAGTTGATGGCAACAATAATGACATTGGTAATAATAATGTTGGTTCTGTATACTATATACCTTGATTGTTTGTATAATCTTGAGATAAGGGTAAGCATCAGTATGGTTTGTTAATGATGTACTTAATACACTTGATTATTAGATAAGTGTATTATTGATAAGTAGATTATCTTGAATGATATTTCATGATGTTGAATCTATGGTTATTGTGCATCCTAACCATGCAGGTGATGGGTAGCCATGAAAAGGGATATGTGACATATGTGATGAGTAACATTACCTTGATAATTGCTCTATAAGATTATGTATGTGATGTGTTTGTCCCATGATGATGAGGTGAGCCTTGAGAGGCAGTGACAGTGCATGATGAAGGGTTGAGACCCCATGGTATGTGATGATCCTTGAGATGGATCTGGATGGTTGGCAAGAGGCCAAGTGATAACATGTGATGTTGGATCCTTAAGATGGATCAGGTTGATATGAATAGATCATAATATAATGTTCTTTACTTTCTGTTATACCTTGCATGTCATACAACTTGGTTGAATCTTGCAATTCATCTAAAAGATACTAATTAAGCATAGTAAAATATATCATGTAGTCTGCCCTGGCCATAGATCCATCATCGTCAGGACTTGGTGATGGTGAAACAGGTTTTCCTACGGGTTAACCTGGAAGCGCATATTGTTGAATATGTGTAGGTTGCTCCTAGCCTGAAAATGAGGAGGTAAGAGTGTAACTTCGGTTGCAGACTCAGATATGTGTGTAGAGCATGGTGAACAGGCCCATGGCTCAGGATATGTGATGTATGGAGCATGAATGCGTTCATGGCTCAGAGCACGGTGATCAGGCCTGTGGCTCAGTTTTACTAGCGCCGTGACCTGTACCAAGGCGGGCTAGAGAATGGGTAGCCTATGGAGCTAACCCTGTGGCTTAGACCACTTCAACATGTGACTGCGGTCCTGCTTGTGTTGTACTCATGTACTGACCATGAGGTGGGAGGTCGTGGAGTCCGGCTCTTCCATTGACCTTGTATGGCACCATCTTGGGTTTCGTAACCGAAGGTTGGATTTGAACGGTACGGTTCAAATCCTCAGGGCATAATAAAATGTAATACAGCCGCTTAGCATTTACTAGTCATATCAAATACGAAACATTGGTTGAGGCCTTGTTTGTGTAATATTCCGTTATACCTTGCAGGTCATGTGGTAATCTACCTTATCTTGATAATCAGGTTATATGGCATTATACCCTGTTCTAATAATCCTGCTACATAGTGATATATATTATCTTGATAATCATGTTCCTTTGAAAGACATCTGGTTATATGCTTTGGTACAGCTGGTATGCTTGCCGGTAAGAATGATCTTGCTATATATATAACTGCTTCCGATACATCTGCTCATATTATAATTGTTGTAATAGTTTACCTTGCTGAGGTTCTATAGTTGCGGTGGGGAGCTATGTTTCCCGCTGGGACAATTGTTCAATTGTCTCACTCCGCTGGTTTACACCCTTTTTAGGTGGTCGAGGTAGACGTGGTCGTGGTTGTGGTGTTGCGGACGAGCAGCTTGAGGAGCAGTAGAAGGCAAGCATTGGACATGCTGCTGTTTTGGATGTTTTGTAGTAGAGTTTAGAGTCATCCCTGTACTCTCAGGTCCTTGGCAGTGTTTTGACGTTGTTTCACGAAGATCGTTCGATGATATCTGTATATCCTGCTGTTGGCCGGATGTGGGCCTTTATGTATATATGAACAGGTGGTGAACTCATGTGATGGATGGACAACTGTTCCTGAGCTGTGGACACGCGTCAGATCTTGTGTATGTACATATTTATATGACATGTTTCTGTGCAGGATGAGGACTGGAAAGTAATAGTTTCACAGTTTATCAGTTTTCCGCAATCGGTTTTAATTAACCCATGTTTTTGATAATCTGTGGTTATGGTGTTTTCCGCACGTTTTCGCGTAACACCTCGTTATCTGTGTGATAATGGGATGTGTTGCCACAAGCTTGGTATCAGAGCTCTAGGTTCGCTGAGTCTACATGGATCTAGGACTAGATTGAGTCTGTTCTTATGAGTTTCCCAGGTTATCTTACAAAAATCTTCTACCCTCAGTAGAAGAAAAGCCAAGATGTCTGGAAACCACGAAGAACATGCTCCTGAGCATAGTGATGCTGCATCGGTTGATGGAGCAGATAGACAGGCACATGAAGATCGGGTGCCTGAGGTCCCCCAACCAGACCCAACCATACTTGAACACCCTGCCTACCAACAGCTTATGGGGCAGTTTATGGCTACGATGAATCTCATGGTTGAGCGATTACCAGTGCCTCCTCCGCGAGCACAGGTTCCCCATGGAGAAGCATCGGGTATTGGGAAGACCTTTGAGCGGCTTCGTAGAGTCAGAGCTTCAGATTATGCTGGAACGGTTGATCCAGTGGATGCAGATCTGTGGCTGACGAGTCTTGAAAAGGCTTTCCGGATCCTCGACATCCCCGAAGCAGACAAAGTAAAGCATGTTGTCTACCTTTTGAAGGGTAGTGCTGGTCACTGGTGGACCATCGAGGAAGAGAAGCGGCCTGGTGAGGTGATCTGTTGGGAAGTGTTTCGGCGCGAGTTTGTCACCAGATACTTTCCGAAGACGTACCTGGATGAGAAGATCAGTCAGTTTGAGAAGTTGCGGCAAGGAACGATGAACATCACCGAGTATGAATCTAAGTTTATGGATCTGTTGAGGTTCTGTCCTCACATGGCGGCGACAGATGATGAACGGATCAGACGTTTCGAGAAGGGTTTGAGTGCTGAGTTGACAACCCCTGTGTCTGCGCTGGAAAACCGAGAGCGGTTTGCTACGTTTGTGGAATCAGTTTGACGGATCCAGAGGACAGTAAGGGAGAAAAGAGAGTCGGTGTCTCTTAAAAGACCTGCTCAGTTTCAAGGATGAAGGTTTGGTGGCTTCAAGAAACCCAGGTTTTCAGCACCGTCAGCAATAAGAAGTGCTGGTGTACCATCTCAGTGGTCTCCGAGTAAGGGAAAAGGTTATGTTTCTTCACCATCTAAGGCGCACAGCTCAGCTTCGGTGGCAGTGACAGGGCCATCTAGGCCACGAGTTGACAATAGAGCATGTCATCTCTGTGGACAAGTCGGGCATTGGAAGTTCAATTGCCTGAGTAGAGATGTTGAAGTGACGCAGCAACCGAGGCAGAGTTTCCAGAAGTCTGAGAGACCACAGCCTAGTGGTAGCAGAGGACGAGGATGCGGTCAAGCGTCTCAATCTGGATCGTCTGCTCAAGGGAGCAGAGGTCGTGGACAGCAAGCTACAGCTCGATTCTATGCCATGAATCAACCGGAGGCGGTAGTCAGCCCGCGAGTGGTGACAGGTCAGATGGAGTTATTTCATTCTGATATGTCTTCTTCTTGCTTTATATCTGTTCTGGTTGACCCGGGTGCTACACACTCTTTTATCGCCTATAGTATGCTTGAAAACTGTCATCTACCTATTAGTTGTAAGAAGGATAGCTTGTTGTTAGAAACCCCTCTTGATGGTTCCTCTTTGCTTCGAGAAGAGTGTCCATCTTGTGTTTTGTCTTTTTCGGGACACAGCATTCAGGTGGATCTCATACCACTTGATATGCATGGTTTCGATGTTATCCTTGGGATGGTTCGATGCGGTTGTGTATAGACTACCGACAGTTAAACAAGGTCACGATCAAGAATAAGTACCCGTTGCCGAGGATAGACGACCTGTTCGATCAGTTGCGTTGTGCTACAGTGTTTTCGAAGATCGATCTACGGTCTGGATATCATCAGTTGAGGTTAAAGGCGGATGACATACCAAAGTCAACTTTTAGGACGAGGTATGGTCATTTTGAGTTTGTGGTTATGCCGTTTGGATTAACCAATGCACCTGCTGCTTTCATGGACCTGATGAACAGAGTGTTTCGTCCGTTCTTAGATCAGTTTGTTGTAGTTTTTATAGAAGACATCTTGATCTATAGTCGGGACCGGCTAGAGCATGAGCAACATCTTCGTCAAGCGTTGACTCTCCTTCGTCAACATCAGTTGTATGCTAAGTTTAGTAAGTGTGAGTTCTGGTTGGATGAAGTGACTTTCTTAGGTCATGTGATATCTACTGAAGGAGTCAAAGTAGATCCGAAGAAAGTGGAATCCGTTGTGGATTGGGAACAGCCGAAGACGCCGACGGAAGTTCGTAGTTTCCTTGGTCTAGTAGGATACTAACGAAGGTTCATCAAGGACTTCAGTGTGATCGCGTTGCCAATGACGAAGTTGACCAGGAAGGATGTACCTTTTGTTTGGAATGATCGATGTCAGCAAGCTTTCCAAAGTTTGAAGGAAAAGCTAACCAGTGCTCTAGTGTTGATCTTGCCAGAATCTGGAAAAGGCTATGTTGTTTTCTGTGATGCGTCCAAGAAAGGTTTGGGTTGTGTGCTGATGCAGGAAGATCATGTGGTTTCTTTTGCTTCGCGACAGCTTAAGAAACACGAGGAGAACTATCCGACCCATGACTTGGAGCTGGCAGCAGTGGTTCATGCGTTAAAGATTTGGAGACACTATCTTTATGGGGAAGTGTGTCAAATCTTTACAGATCACAAGAATCTGAAGTACATCTTCTCACAGTAAGAGTTGAACATGCGACAACGTCGGTGGATGGAGTTGATCAATGATTATGATTGCACTATCGAGTATCATCCTGGTAAGGCGAATGTGGTAGCAGACGCGCTTAGCAGAAAGTCTTCTACTCCCAAGAAGGCACAGATGAGTTCTTTGGTATGCCATAGGCGGGACATGTTAGTCTCCCTACGGCAGATGAACGTACAGATGGAGGTTTCCTCGTTAGCTAGACTTTTAGCACAGATGCAAATCAAGCCCACGTTGAGACAGCAGATCAAGGATGCACAACAAACGGATGATACAGTACAGCTAATCAGATCAGAGTTTGGCAGCGAAAAGCGTGATGGGTTCCATGAGTCTGAGAATGGAGTGGTTTGCTATCATAATAGGATGGTGGTTCCAGATGAGGAAGTTGGTGCTCGAGGAAGCACACACGTCGATGTATGCTATGCATCCAGGTGTCACCAAGATGTACCATAGTCTGAAGGACTTGTACTGGTGGCCCGACTTGAAGAAAGATGTAGCTGAGTTTGTGGCTAGGTGTGTGGTGTGTCAGCAAGTCAAGGCTGAGCATCAAAAGCCAGCAGGTACGTTGCAACCTTTGCCTATACCACAGTGGAAATGGGATCATATAACCATGGATTTCATAGTTGGTCTACCCAGGACAACTAGGAATCATGATTCCATTTGGGTGATAGTGGACAGATTAACGAAGTCTGCCCATTTCATACCTGTGAAGACCACGTATACAACTGAAAAGCTCACTCGAGTATATGTGGATGAGATAGTTCGTTTGCATGGTGTGCCAGCAACGATAGTTTCTAATAGAGGTCCTCAGTTTACAAGTCGTTTTTGGGAACAGTTGCACAGGGCGATGGGAACGCAGTTGAAGTTCAGTACCGCTTTCCACCCACAGACAGATGGACAGTCTGAGAGGACTATTCATACTTTGGAGGATCTTCTTCATGCTTGTGTTTTGCAGTTCCTAGGCAGTTGGGACGTACATCTCAGTTTGATAGAGTTTGCCTACAACCATAGCTATCAGCGGAGCATTGACATGGCTCCCTATGAGGCTTTGTATGGGAGGAAGTGCAGATCTCCTTTGTGTTGGTATGAATTAGGTGAATATCAACTTTTGGGCCCTGAGTTAGTACAACAAACGACAGAGAAGATCAAGGTGATACAACAACAGTTGAAAGCGGCACAGGACAGGCAGAAGTCTTATGCAGACAATCACCGACGACCCTTAGAGTTCCAGGTGGGAGACAAGGTGTATCTTAAAGTCTCTCCATGGAAAGGTGTGCTGAGGTTTGGACGAAAAGGTAAGTTAGCTCCCAGATATATGGGGCCTTACTCAGTCATAGCACGTGTTGGCAAGGTGGCTTATGAGTTAGAATTGCCTCCAGAGTTGCACAGGTTACATCCAGTGTTCCATGTCAGTATGCTGAAGAAAAGTCATCCGGATACAGGAACAGTGATACACCCAGTTGAAGTTGAGCTTGACAAAGATGTGACTTATGAAGAGGGTCCTATGATGATCCTTGACAGAAGAGTCAAGAAGCTGAAGAGAAAGGATCTGGTTCTTGTGAAGGTCCTTTGGCATCACCGTGGCATTGAGGAAGCCACATGGGAGCTTGAGGAAGAGATGAGGAGGAAGTATCCCTCGCTTTTCTCTTCGGATTTCGGGGACGAAATCCTTTTGTAGAGGTTTATGGCTGTAAGGACCCTGACCTGCGTTTAGGGTTTACCCTGTTTCTTTTGCTTGATCTTGGTGCTTTGGTGCTTGCTAATCACCTTTAGTGGTGATTAGGGTTTGGTTGTGCTTTGTTGAGAGTTCGAGGGGCTACTTGCAAATAACCCAAGTTTAGGGTTTTGTGGGCAAGTTTGCCATCTTGTGGGATGTTTTCCCTCTTTGCTTCCTCTAAGGTTGAGAGGAAGGCTTGGGCTTGTTGTTTGAGTCCTTTGGGCCTGAGTTGAGCTTGTTTGGGCCTTGGAGTTCCTTGTTTGGGCTTGCTTGAGCCTTGTGTCGCCCAGGGCAGGTGGTGTGTCGCCCAGTTGCTTGGTGTGTCGCCCAGTAGCTCTTGTTGTGTCACCCAGATGGCTTGGCTTGGTTGATGGACACATGGTGCACATCTTGGACAAGTGCCTTATGGCTTGCATGAGAGGTGGCTTGAGTTGGTGGACATGTGTCCCTTGGGTGGACGACACATAGCATGGTTGTACCTTGGTTTCTCCTCCCTTCCCTCCTATATAGGTAGCTCTTCTCCTTGCCTTAGTCTCCTTTGCTTTTTTGGTCTCCTCTCCACCCTTGGTGCACGATACCCCTCTCCATCTTGCTTGTGTTGGCCGATATACTTCCTTGGAGCTGAAGTGGTGGCCGATATACTTCCTTGGAGCTGAAGTGGTGGCCGATACACCTTCCTGGAGCAGCCTGGTGGACGATAGCTTTGGACCTTAAAGTGCTTTGGAGCTTTGGTGGCCGACAACCTTGGAGCTTAAGGCGGGTTGCATAGTTTCTAACCCTAACTCTCTTACCTCTAGCTTTAACCTTGTTACATGTTAGTAGACTAGCTTAGTTCCTTGCTTGTACATCTTGCTTATGTACCTTAGTGGCCGATATCCCCCTCTAGGGTTTTAGGGTTCCTTTTGTATACCTTTGCTTTCTAGGGTTTGGGGCTTCCTTGTGTTGAAGGTTGAAGATGACCTAGGGTTGGGCGATATCCCTTCCTTGTGGGTGTGTTGGGCGACACCCTTGTCCCTGAGTTGAACGATATTAGTGTTCTTGGTGTTGGGCAACACCCTTCCTCTTGGGTTGGATGATAGGTTGACCTGGTATGGATGTTGGCCAACATGGTGACCATGTTGGGCGATATGGTTCCTTGGGTTGAGCAACACCTTTGTTTTTGAGTTGGATGACATGGTGTTCCCCTTGGTGGACGACATGGTAGCTGGTGTTGGGCGACATGATGAGTCCTTTAGGTTGGCCGATACCCTTGCCCTTGAGTTGGGCGATAGGATGAGCTAGGGTTTGTTGGCCGATATGGTGAGTACCCTTGGAGATGGGCGATACTCTCTCTCTCTCTTGTTGGGCGATTTGGTCTGATGGTGTTGGGCGACATGGATGTCCTTGAGTTGGACGATAGAATGGGTGCTCTTGTGTTGAGTTATCTCCTTGTCCATGTGGTGGACGATAGGGCCAAGTAGTGCCATGATTGTACGATAGGCTATGTGCCCTAATGGCCGACACCATGGTGGGCGATACCCTAATGGCCGACACCATGGTGGGCGATACCCATGATGGCCGATAGCCATGTTGGGCGATACCCTACCCTATGTGCATGAGTGTGATGGTCGATAGGGTTAGTAGAGTGTGTTGGCCGATAGGGTAGTAGTGGGTGATGGTCGATAGGGTTAGTGAGGTTGGCCGATACCCATGTTGGATGATAGGTTTTAAATGAGGGTTGTGAGGCTATAGTGAGGGTATGAGTTTCTTTGGTGACGGTCCCTCATGTGATAGAAGTGGATGCTTATACATAAACCAATAAACGATGGTAGTGTTTGTGATATCATCAATGTATATGATGCCTTGCAAATAATAAGGGTGCTAATGATAGTAATGTATATGATGGCCCTAATGTATTAGGTGCATGATGTGACCCTTATGCTTAATTATTAATGATATTGAGAATGATGATAGTTACACTAGTAGTTTGTTTAATGATAATAATGTTGGTAATAATGATGCTAAGTGACAGTTATATTAATGGTTGCTTCATGATAAAGATGAAAATAGTTGATGGCAACAATAATGACATTGGTAATAATAATGTTGGTTCTGTATACTATATACCTTGATTGTTTGTATAATCTTGAGATAAGGGTAAGCATCAGTATGGTTTGTTAATGATGTACTTAATACACTTGATTATTAGATAAGTGTATTATTGATAAGTAGATTATCTTGAATGATATTTCATGATGTTGAATCTATGGTTATTGTGCATCCTAACCATGCAGGTGATGGGTAGCCATGAAAAGGGCTATGTGACATATGTGATGAGTAACATTACCTTGATAATTGCTCTATAAGATTATGTATGTGATGTGTTTGTCCCATGATGATGAGGTGAGCCTTGAGAGGCAGTGACAGTGCATGATGAAGGGTTGAGACCCCGTGGTATGTGATGATCCTTGAGATGGATCTGGATGGTTGGCAAGAGGCCAAGTGATAACATGTGATGTTGGATCCTTAAGATGGATCAAGTTGATATGAATAGATCATAATATAATGTTCTTTACTTTCTGTTATACCTTGCGTGTCATACAACTTGGTTGAATCTTGCGATCCATCTAAAAGATACTAATTAAGCATAGTAAAATATATCATGTAGTCTGCCCTGGCCATAGATCCATCATCGTCAGGACTTGGTGATGGTGAAACGGGTTTTCCTACGGGTTAACCTGGAAGCGCATATTGTTGAATATGTGTAGGTTGCTCCTAGCCTAAAAATGAGGAGGTAAGAGTGTAACTTCGGTTGCAGACTCAGATATGTGTGTAGAGCATGGTGAACAGGCCCATGGCTCAGGATATGTGATGTATGGAGCATGAATGCGTTCATGGCTCAGAGCACGGTGATCAGGCCCGTGGCTCAGTTCTACTAGCGCCGTGACCTGTACCAATGCGGGCTAGAGAATGGGTAGCCTATGGAGCTAACCCTGTGGCTTAGACCACTTCAGCATGTGACTGCGGTCCTGCTTGTGTTGTACTCATGTACTGACCATGAGGTGGGAGGTCGTGGAGTCCAGCTCTTCCATTGACCTTGTATGGCACCGTCTTGGGTTTCGTAACCGAAGGTTGGATTTGAACGGTACGGTTCAAATCCTCAGGGCATAATAAAATGTAATACAGCCGCTTAGCATTTACTAGTCATATCAAATACGAAACATTGGTTGAGGCCTTGTTTGTGTAATATTCCATTATACCTTGCAGGTCATGTGGTAATCTACCTTATCTTGATAATCAGGTTATATGGCATTATACCCTGTTCTAATAATCCTGCTACATAGTGATATATCTTATCTTGATAATCATGTTCCTTTGAAAGACATCTGGTTATATGCTTTGGTACAGCTGGTATGCTTGCCGGTAAGAATGATCTTGCTATATATATATAACTGCTTCCGATATATCTGCTCATATTATAATTGTTGTAATAGTTTACCTTGCTGAGGTTCTATAGTTGCGGTGGGGAGCTATGTTTCCCGCTGGGACAATTGTTCAATTGTCTCACTCCACTGGTTTACACCCTTTTTAGGTGGTCGAGGTAGACGTGGTCGTGGTTGTGGTGTTGCGGACGAGCAGCTTGAGGAGCAGTAGAAGGCAAGCATTGGACATGCTGCTGTTTTGGATGTTTTGTAGTAGAGTTTAGAGTCATCCCTGTACTCTCAGGTCCTTGGCAGTGTTTTGACGTTGTTTCACGAAGATCGTTCGATGATATCTGTATATCCTGCTGTTGGCCGGATGTGGGCCTTTATGTATATATGAACATGTGGTGAACTCATGTGATGGATGGACAACTGTTCCTGAGCTGTGGACACACGTCGGATCTTGTGTATGTACATATTTATATGACATGTTTCTGTGTAGGATGAGGACTGGAAAGTAATAGTTTCACAGTTTATCAGTTTTCCGCAATCGGTTTTAATTAACCCGTGTTTTTGATAATCTGTGGTTATGGTGTTTTCCGCACGTTTTCGCGTAACACCTCATTATCTGTGTGATAATGGGATGTGTTGCCACAATTTCATTGTAATAGCATAGACCAAACCATATTAGGATCTGATAACCCTAATTGACTCTTTTGAATCACATGAACATGAAATCTTTGAATGTGATAATCCTAATACTTGAAGGACGAGAATTGGTGGATACTAATATTATGCTATAGCCTCAACCATTATTTAACATCCTAGAATAACCATAGAATATTAGAGTGGGGAATGTGGAAGGTTTCACCGTAATTGATCATTAGGATATGATCATTTCATTAATTGAATGATTAATGCACAATGGTAAAATTACAGCTAAAGTGACCTCAAAACCCAAATATAAGCTTATAATCGGGTTCCTCACATTCTTATTAGTCAACCCTCAAATCTTGGGCTTAATTGGGCCTCAATTGTACCCTCAATATGACCATAGAAGAATCTGCAATCAAGTAGTAAGTTTCCTATTTCATTTATCAATGTTGATTGTCGCTACCCACTAATCTAGTTGCCCGTGACATTATTTGTCACGCGGCCAGCTCGGGTTGGGTACCCAAGTAGTCGGGTAGTGGAACTGGTCGTCCCCTACCTTCGGGTTCCTCGCACACTGAGTCGAGCAGAATGCTAGATTTTTTCAGTGGCTTTGCGATCTCTACATGTGTCCAAACCTTGCGATTTCTTTTCCAACAAACTCCACACATCTCGACGAGTCCAACAACCCCTTACTCGACCTCTATAGAACCCTAAGGCGAAAATGCCTATTTCTACCCTTTGAGCAGCCGCCACTGCCACTTTTCAAACTCACCAAAACCCCCACTCTAGCGCCTCTACTCCTTCTATTTCACTCCAGTATTGATCTGCGACACCCCCTCATCTATCCTCTTCAATCAATTGCCCGCATAGGCGTTTTGGAGCTGCTGCCGGTGCTAGTCTTCTTCTCTGGTGAGGACGATGAGCAACTGCTGTGTTCTTCACCTCGGTCCAATAGATACTGAGGTAACCACCTCTGACCCCCACTCCTTCTTTCCATGTGCTCACTATACTATGATATTGTCTCGTCTGCTCGGTCGACAAAACACCACCACGTTCCCCTGTTTCTTTGCCGCGCGAGCAGACCTGGAGGTCCCTGACCCCGCCACACTCTCTCTCGCCGATACCCACCTACAAAACCCTCTTCTCTTATACCTGTTAACTTCTTGTTCATTCGGACGAAACGTGCTTCCGGGGTTTGGATCTGTTCTTGGCAACCAAGCCATGGATTTCAGTTGCTGATCTACTACTTTTCTCCTCTTCGACGGTGTATTCATCATAATCTTCAGCGACCCCAACCCCTGCGCTAAGGCACATTGCCTTTGGCTTGGCAAGTCAGAGCCAGTGGACTGGATCCTTGGCCGTGAAGAAGCCAGCCACATACGCTGGCTACTGGTCTGAGCTCCAGCAGGAGCTATTAGTACGAGAATTAGGGAGATGAATCCCCAGTGCTCAAGTTCGGTATTACCCTTGGCACATGTGACATTCATGTCACGCCCATAAGGGCAAAATAGGAATTTCAAGTCGTGTTTGACTCTATTTACCCCAATACAACCTGTTTCCATTTTCCCTGAGTTCGCATGACATCATGTCACATATAATCGCATTGATTCAGGGGCATTTTGGTAAATTCACAATCTATTTTCTTTTTTTTATCAGTAATTGACTTTAACTTATAAAAATCATAACTAATTATTGGTTCATTAGAAAAATATAAATATATATGTTTTTGAAATCAAAAAAATACGATCGATTCATTGGGACATGTTTCATGCCCAAATTTGCAACCTATTATAGGGTCGATTTCTAAGTAAAAGATTTAATGCATATTATATTAATCAAATGCACATATATTGTGACTAGGTTGAGACAACCCTGACCCTGAACTTAGGAGGTGTTATTGAATATCTAGGACTGGTCATAAGGTATGTACATTCTCTATTTTATTTTGGGCATTATTTGACTAAAACCTAATTTCTTTTAATGAGGCATCTCTTGTAATATTGTTTCTCTTGCAAATCTAATATTCATGAACATTTCTAATTCCTGAAATAAATCCCTTTTACTGTTGTGATTATTAATTTGACATGACATATGGGTCTTTAGGCCCCTCCTTCCTTGTTGTCTTTTATTTGATATTGACTAAAATGATAGTCTTGCCACTCTATTATATAGCATGCTGCGTGTTTGACTAGATTATCTAGAATAGTGGTACTTATGTACAACCATACTTATATAGGGCGTGCATATTCCGCCGGGGGTGTGCGTTTCCACCCTTGTTTACGTTTAGGCCATGATCCTATGGTGTTATGGCCCTATTTTAGGTATATTTAGTCTACATTGTTATGCATGCAAATATTCTTTGTTTTAATATGAATCTGTGGATGAATGTTATGGCAAGACACTCTTTTATTGTCATGTTTGTAATCTGAAATTTTATATGCCTCATTTCTTTTGTTACTTTTCTCTTGAACATACCTAATTGCAAATAGCCACCTTTTCTTGTGGGAACATCTCGTTCTGTACTTTTAACCCTATATAATGCTCATAATGTTTTGTATATGTACATACTCAGCCTTTGCTGACCTCTTTATTGTTTCCTATGTTCTGGGTGATGTTCCCTTCCACCCAGGTCTAGGTACATTGGAAGACAAGATGCTAAAGGATTGAATATATGGCCTTGGACTTTGAGGATAGCTTGGGATAGTTGGTTTGCCCTCTGCAATCGGCCTTATGTGTTCTTAGGAGTATACCTTATACTTTATTTTTCATTCCACCTTATATGGTGAGGAATAATTATACAAAGAATATTTTGTAATTGTGTAATAGTTTTGTTTCCGCTGCTTATTCATTATCATGCTCTGTATTATGTACCATTTGAGAAATGAATGAAATTCCTCCTTTCCTTCTTACCTTTTTGGTATTTTTGGGATTGGATGGAATAATTCTTCAATTAAGTGAAGAGTGGATCCTCTATCGGGACCCACTCTTTACAAAATGGTATCAGAGCCAAAAGCAGTCGGTAACTTGACTATTTCAAGTTATCCTACATTGTTCCTTAATTAGGTACTTAGGTGACCTTTTAGAGGTTATTGTCAGACCTATTTCTTTGTAGTGGTTTACCAATTAGTATTTCAATCCCTTCTAAAATTAGTCAATACATCTTCTTACACATCAATTGTTGAAGCATAGTACTAGACAAACCACGACTACCCTACCCTCTCTATGGGGGGCGTAATGGATACAACTCTAGAATTGGCTCTTCTAGTGATATAATCGTAACTACTAATTTTGGGGGGGGGGGCTATCTAGACTACATTATGTGTAGGTGACTTGGACATTCATAGCTAGGTGTAACCCTAGTTATCACATGTGACCCCTTTTATTTGACGTTGATCTAGCATGCCCAACATATATTCACTTGGTTACTGAGCATGCATGAATGGAAAATACAAAATCCTAAATTAAGATTAGGGTTAAGATTCCTTTGATGTTAAGTGTTATCCTCAACTAGATCAATTTTTTTATAGCATGCCTTGTCCTCAATGTGAGTATATTAGGATAGCCTTGCCCTGGTGCCATCCCCTCAAGGGCTAAATTCCACCCTCATTGGGATTGTTATTCTTGTGTATAGGAATTGATTGATGGAACTAAATGTTTTAGTAGTCATACTTAAATTATCACCTCTCTCAGAGTACTTGGTTTACCTAGTGATTGAAATGGGTATCTGGACTATATAGGTTACCTTATCATGTGAAGGAACTATGGTGGAGAAAACCCTAAATCACTACCCATCATGTTGGGTAATCTCATGTTTCTATTTGGACTCCGGATGAGGTAGTGGGAATTATGATTAAGAATGAAGTGGGAAATGGTGGATGTCATGCTTGGGTAGGTTTTGACTTATTACTGGCTATGAGAAATATACACCCTTCTCTCTCATTACTTGCATATTAGAGAATACTCTCATGACCTTTTAAGTGATAGGAGGTTTGGACCTCTTTTGTAGAAGGAAGTGATTATATGATAGTAATGTATGTGTCAGGTTGTGGAAGGTGTATGACTTGGTTCTCGGATCGATTTTGGCACCAATTTTGCATCTTCGTCGCCTGTTCTTTATCGCTAAAACTTAATTTTGTTATTAAATTATATGTACAAAATATTTATTTTTCTTTTTACGATCTCATCGATGGTTTTCAGAACCAAGTCACCACCACAAGTAAGTTTAGTAGTAGAGAAGCTCTTTAGTGAAGTACCCCTGGTTTACATGTTCAACCCTAATACCCTAGGCCTAAGACAGACATAGCTAGTTTTTAAATATATATATATAAGACCTAGCGAATCCACCCTTCTTCCCTCTAGGCTACGCCCTAAGTTATAGTTTAAACCTCTTTAAGGGGTGGAGTTCCCATACGATCTACTTAATAGGCATAATCGGGATTAATAACAGCTACAATAAGTAAAACTTGGATAACTCCTAGTAATAATGTCAAACTTATGTAGAGGATACCAAACTGGGAATTTCAGAGGAGCCTTGCTAATCATACCATCCTACATGTTACTTTGATGATAAAAATAGATCTTAAAATGTTATCTTGAGTTATTTTTAAAGGGGGTATTTAAGCCAGCTAGGGGGAAAAGTAAAATTTCACTAAAGCTCAAATTAATATCCTATACCCCAAATCGCTAATAATTCAATCGCAGGGATGACTATACATTATAGGCTAGGGTGAACATACTAAGTATGATGGAATTTTTGAAAATTTCCCTTGAGACCATGATGAATAGAAGTTAAAAGGGATTGACTACATATTAATCAAAACATGTTTAATGTAATGTGTAAAGTTAACCCATGAATGAGAAATTCAATAACCTTCATACAACACACTATAGTGCTAATATAGGAATGAGAAAATCCGTTGGAAAACAAAACCCTAAGCTTACACCTCAACCCTAATACGCCTATTAAAGTATAAGTGTTGTCTCAGTCATGTAACACATAATAATTTGACCCCTTGATAAAATCTATATATAAATTCGATTTAAGATATAACTCTAATATAGAAGGAAAACAAGACATATACGTGCATCATACATAAACTGACTATTATAAATAATAAGGTTAATGATGTTTATGATGATGATGAGAGGGTGATGATGTTTTTGTGTTTGATGATGATGATGATGATGTTTATGATGATGATGAGTGGGTGATGATGATGTTATTGTTGATGATGATGATGATGTTGATGACGATGAGGAGGAATAGGTGATGATGTCAGTGATATTGATGATGATGATGATGGTGAGTAGATGATGATGGTGATGATGATGTTGTTATTTTCATGATGATGGTGATAACAAGGAAAACTATGTGGATCATGATCAAATAATGGAAAAACTATGATAACTTTGTAGGTGACCCTAATGGATATAAATTGGTTGACACAATCGTAGGTATTTATTTAACATCTCTAGCCCAACATCTACCATAATCAGATTATGGATGCATGACACATGGAGACATATAGCTTCACCTTGAGAGTAGACCATAAGTGTGACATGAACTGTATGTTATGACCACCTACAATAAGTACACTAGAAATTTATAACTTGGTTAAATGTATAACTTAGCATACGATACCACAGCTGGATGGATTTTGGGGATGAAATCCTCTTTAAGGGGTGGAGTGTTGTAACATACTCGATTATAGACACATAGGCTAATTTCCCTTTCTTCTAGGCCCCTAATTGATTAGGTGGATATCCAAAAATCCCTTGTCCCTTTTCTTTACTTGGCTACCCTTCGATGTCTATATTTCATTTTAATAGCATAGACCAAACCATATTAGGATCTGATAACCCGAATTGACTCTTTTGAATCACATAAACATGAAATCTTTGAATGTGATAATCCTAATACTTGAAGGACAAGAATTGGTGGATACTAATATTATGCTATAGCCTCAACCATTATTTAACATCCTAGAATAACCATAGAATATTAGAGTGAGGAATGTGGAAGGTTTCACCGTAATTGATCATTAGGCTATGATCATTTCATTAATTGAATGATTAATGCACAATGGTAAAATTACAGCTAAAGTGACCTTAAAACCCAAATCTAAGCTTATAATCAGGTTCCTCACATTCTTATTAGTCAACCCTCAAATCTTGGGCTTAATTGGGCCTCAATTGTACCCTCAATATGACCATAGAAGAATCTGCAATCAAGTAGTAAGTTTCCTATTTCATTTATCAATGTTGATTGTCTCTACCCCCTAATCTAGTTGCCCGTGACATTATTTGTCATGCGGCCAGCTCGGGTCGGGTACCCAGGTAGTCGAGTAGCGGAACTGGTCGTCCCCTACCTCCGGGTTCCTCGCACGCTGAGTCAGGCAGAACGCTGGATTTTGTCGGTGGATTTGCAATCTCTACATGCGTCCAAACCTTGCGATTTCTTCACCAACAAACTCCACACATCTCGACGAGTCCAACGACCCCTTACTTGGCCTCTATAGAACCCAAAGGTGAAAATGCCTATTTCTACCCTTTGAGCAGCCGCCGCTGCCACTTTTCGAACTCACCAAAACCCCCACTCTAGCGCCTCTACTCCTTCTCTTTCACTCCAGTATTGATCCGCGACACCCCCTCATCTGTTGTCTTCAATCAATTTCCCACATATGCATTCTGGAGTTGCTGCCGGTGCTAGTCTTCTTCTCCGGTGAGGAAGAAGAGCAACTACTGTGTTCTTCACCTTGGTCCAATAGATACTAAGGTAACCACCTTTGACCCCCGCTCCTTCTTTCCATGTGCTCAGTATACCACGAGATTGTCTCGTCTTCCCAGTCGACAAAACACCACCATGTTCCCCTATTTCTTTGCCGCGCGAGCAGACCTGGAGGTACCTGACCCCACCACACTCTCTCTCACAGATACCCACCTACGAAACCATCTTCTCTTCTACCTGTTAACTTCTTGTTCATTTGGACGAATCGTGCTTCCGGGGTTTGGATCTGTTCTTGGCAACCAAGCCATGGATTTCAGTTGCTGATCTACTACTTTCTGCCTCTTCGACGACGTATTCATCCTAATCTTCAGCGACCCCAACCCCTGCGCTAAGGCACATTGCCTTTGGCTTGGCAAGTCGGAGCCAGTGGACTGGATCCTTGGCCGTGAAGAAGCCAGCCATAGGCGTTGGCTACTGGTCTGAGCTCCAGCAGGAGCTATCAGTGCGAGAAGCAGGGAGATGAATCCCTGGGGCTCAAGTCCGGTATCACCCTTGGCACATGTGACATTCATGTCACGCCCTTAAGGGCAAAATAGGAATTTCAAGTCGTATTTGACTCTGTTGACCCCAATACAGCGTGTTTCCGTTTTCCCCGAGTTCACGTGACATCATGTCAAATATAATCGCATTGATTCAGGGGCATTTTGGTCAATTCGCAATCTATTTTCTTTTTTTATCAGTAATTGAATTTAACTTATAGAAATCATAACTAATTATTGGTTCATTAGAAAAATATAAATATATATGTTTTTGAAATAAAAAAAATACGACCGATTCATTGGGACAAGTTTCACGCCCAAATTTGCAACCTATTGTAGGGTCGATTTCTAAGTAAAAGATTTAATGTATATTATATTAATCGAATGCACATATATTGTGACTAGGTTGAGACAACCCTGACCCTGAACTTAGGAGGTGTTATTGAATATCTAGGACTGGTAATAAGGTATGTACATTCTCTATTTTATTTTGGGCATTATTTGACTAAAACCTAATTTCTTTTAATGAGGCATCTCTTGTAATATTGTTTCTCTTGCAAATCTAATATTCATGAACATTTCTAATTCCTAAAATAAATCCATTTTATTGCTGTGATTATTAATTTGACATGACATATGGGTCTTTAGGCCCCTCCTGCCTTGTTGTCTTTTATTTGATATTGACTAAAATGATAGTCTTGCCACTCTATTATATAGCATGCTGTATGTTTGACTAGATTATCTAGAATAGTGGTACTTATGTACAACCATACTTATATAGGGCGTGCATATTCCGCCCGGGGTATGCGTTTCCACCCTTGTTTACGTTTAGGCCATGATCCTATGGTGTTATGGCCCTATTTTAGGTATATTTAGTCTACATTGTTATGCATGCAAATATTCTTTGTTTTAATATGAATCTGTGGATGAATGTTATGGCAAGACACTCTTTTATTATCATGTTTGTAATCTGAAATTTTATATGCCTCATTTCTTTTGTTACTTTTCTCTTGAACATACCTAATTGCAAATAGCCCCCTTTTCTTATGGGAACATCTCTTTTTGTACTTTCAACCCTATATATTGCCCAGAATGTTTTATATATGTACATACTCAGCCTTTGCTGACCTCTTTATTGTTTCCTATGTTCTAGGTGATGTTACCTTCCACCCAGGTCTAGGTACATTGGAAGACAAGATGCTAAAGGATTGAATATATGGCCTTGGACTTTGAGGATAGCTTGGGATAGTTGGTTTGCCCTCTGCAATCGGCCTTATGTGTTCTTAGGTCTATACCTTATACTTTATTTTTCGTTCCACCTTATATGGTGAGGAATAATTATACAAAGAATATTTTGTAATTGTGTAATAGTTTTGTTTCTGCTGCTTATTCATTATCATGCTCTGTATTATGTACCATTTGAGAAATGAATGAAATTCCTCCTTTCCTTCTTACCTTTTTGGTATTTTTGGGATTGGATGGAATAATTCTTCAATTAAGTGAAGAGTGGATCCTCTATCGGGACCCACTCTTTACATCTCGAGTGTTCCTACCTAGGAATTGAGTTCAAGGAGACACTTGTTCAGGAAATGGTTTGAATGTTGACGTCTATTTAGGATAGGATTTGGTTATGCAAAACTCCTATTTGAGACAGGGCATATCAAATTTGTCAGATTTGGACAAGTATGCCTATTCATAATAGGGCCTAGCGTAAATGCATATATGAGTATATATCTTTGGTAAAAATACCTACCTGAATGTAGGGATTTTGTTCAAGAGGGACTCCTATTCATAAGTGATTAAAAATAGGGTCCTATCTGAGTATAGGGCTTAAAGTGGAAGGAATGCTTACTTAGGATACCACTTTTATAAAGGTGCCTACTAGATGTAGAGTTTAGAGTGTAGGAAATACTTATTCCATATAGGGCTTGGATAAAGGTGCCCATTGGATATAGGGATTTCAACAAAAGCATCTACCTAAGAGTAGGACTTAGACTAGAGGAAATTCCTATTCAGGATAGGGCTTGCGGAGGTTCCTACTTGAATGCAGGGTTTGAATGGAAAGGAATGACTATTCAAGATAGGGCTTGGGGATATGCTCAGCTGAATACAAGGATTTTAAAGGGATGACTACTATGTTATAGGGCTTTTTGGGAGTGTTTGTCTGGAATAGGTATTAAGGTGATGTCTAAAATAATATACGGTTTTAATAAAGGGAGTTTCCTATTCAAGGTAGGTATTTTAGAAGAGGATATGCCCATTCACGATAGGTCTTTTAGAAGTGGATATGCCTATTCGAGATAGGGCTTAAAAGCATGGATCTATTAGGGTCAAATCAGATTGTGAACTTTTGAACTTGAGTAATATGGACCAAAGTCCAAGATTCCATATCTAGATGATGTTAGGTCCCAGGGGTGATCAAGATATTAACTTATGAGTTCCTACATGATGTGGGGTTTGGATTGTGTAGATGTCTACCTAAATGTAGGCCTTTGAGAAATGAAATGCCTATTCTAGATAGGACTTGAGAATAGGGTTGCCTACTAATAATAGGGGTAAAGTGTAGGTGCCTACCTGAGCGTAGGGCTTTTTGTTAGAAGGAAAGGTGCCTATTCAGGTTAGGGTCTTGAAGAAAGAAGTGTCTATTATAGATGATCTTTGAAATTGGCAAGTTTCTATTGCTGGTAGGGCTTTTGAAAGTTTAAAGTGCTCATTCAAGATAGGGCTTGTAAAATCAATGTGCTTACTCAAGGTAGCACTTTTTAAGGCAAGGTGCCTATTCAGGGTAGGGTGTTTGGAAGTGTTATGTGCCTATTCAGGATAAAGCTTGTGAAATAAAGGGGCCTACTCAAGATAGGGCTTTTGAAAATGCCTATTCATGATAGGCATTTTGAAACCAAGGTGCTTGCTCAAGGTAGGGCTTTTTAGGCCAAGGTGGATACTCAAAGTAGGGATTTTGAAAGTGCAAAGTATCTATTCGAAATAGGGCTTGAATGCAAGGTGCCGAACCAGGGTAGGGCTTTCTGAAGGGTGCTTACATGGGTATAGGGCTCCAAATCATAATAGGTGCCTAATTTTCATAGGGCTTTGAAGTAGATTGCCTAAGGTGATTGCATATACATTATAGGGCTTTAAATATGTTTCCTACTTAGTGTAGGGCTTTTAAAAATAAGTGTCTATTTAGGATATGGCTTTTGAAAGTAAGGTGCTTTCCTAGGGTAGATATTTTAAATAAATGGTGCATGCTCCGGGTAGGGATTTGGAAAAAAGGTTTCCTACTCAGGGTAGATATTTTCTTTAAAAGGTGAAGTGGATCCATTGATAATAAATATTTGAGGATGTTAGTGCCCAGTAAATGTAGGGCTTAAAATTCTAGGTATCCTACTTAGGGTAGACTTTAAAGTGGAAGGGTGCCTACTCGGGGTAGGGCTTGAAATGAGGAGAGGTATTGAATATGGGTTGGTAAAGTTTAAGGTCTTAATATAGGACCCAAACAATGGTTGTCACCAAAATAAAAGAGAGGAGTTTGTTCTGAACAAGGCTTGGAGTCCATATTAAAGTCTTAGTCCATGACCCAAAAGGGATTGGTAGGTAACACACATGATTGGTCCAGTTTCAAGTCATGATCCATGCCCTAAAGAGATTGGAAAATAAAACACATGATTGGTCCAATTTTAGGTCATAGCCTAGGACCCAAAAAATGTTTGGAAATGTGATCATTTATTTGATTTAGTTATAAGTCAAGATCTAGGACCATATAAAGATTTTGAAATATTAGTGCGGGTTTGGCTTAGTCTTAGTTCATGATCCATGATTGGAAAAGGATTTTGTAATGTAAAGCACCTAGTTGGTCTAGTTTTAGGTCATAGTACAAGACCCAAAAGAGATTGGAAACAATCATCTACAGAAGTGGTCTTGGTTGAGGATGCCTAGAAGAGTGTAAGACTTTTATGTTGAGGCAAAATCTTAAGCAGGTGTAGTTCAACCAATCACATGGTTGATGACTCCGGGTCATGCTTTATCTATAAATTTTGATGCAAGTTGTATTGACATTTGAACTCCTATACTTCAACTTCTCTGAAGGGAAGGAATCTCATTGCAAAAGATTTGATGATGATAATGGTATGGAATAAAGGCTCACCCTATCATTTAGTCTATTTTGGTGATGTGGCCTTGATGATGCATTTCTGATAGGTTTCCGGTTGGCTTGTGCAAACTGATCAGTGCATCTTGATTGGAACATAGAGGCTTGAATCTACTTTGTGGCTTTCATTAGTAGATGTTGTATCATGGGGGCTCTACTACAAGATGTGTGTTTTGAGGTTACATGGGGTCATTGTAGTCAGGATGTCCTTGTACAAGATCTTTGGACCATAAGTCCTTTGTTGTTTTGATAGCCATTGTGCAGAGACCATGCCATGTGGGGCCATGCTAACTGATAATAGATAACCCTTGTTTATGGGTTTTAGGTTTGTCTTGGGGAGTAGGTAAGATTTTAGTATCTTGGGAGATGATACGCCTTTCATGACCCTTTCTCTGAAGATGTATGCAAGTGTTGCTTGGGTTAGATTTGATTCAGAATTTATCTCTATACTGGGCAATTCATCCTATTTTTGATTTCTATAATCTTATGCCAGTGATTCCTTGAAGGAATCTACTAGGGTATATATGTTGTGGTTGTTGAAGGATACCTTGGTGTTGATATGATATGTGATGTTGACACTGAGTGAGCCACTATCATATAAGATTTCCCTTCTTCATCGATCTCTATTGAGGCAAGAATTGTCATTATTTGAATTATGGTCGTAGCACATTTCCCCATTATTTTGTTTCAAAAGTTTTCAATTCTTATGTGATATTAATGTGATCAGGTTAGTCGATAATAATGTATTTTCTACTTTAATTTTTGATCCAATTTTTTTATTTTACATACCATACTTTAATTGTGGATTCTTATGTTGATATTACCATGGAAGATATTAGGATTTGAACCTTAAAGGATTTTTTTGTTTGTTTGTTTCTTTTAGGCTTAGGCTGCTAGTCAATATTCATGTTTTCTGGACTGAGATCCATTTGATGAGTTGGCCGTAACCCATGTTAGTCAGGAAACCTATCATGACATGTGAGGAGCTGTCATGTAATCATTGTATATTATTTTATGGAAAATGATAACTACCTTGTTCACCCTACTTTTCACTTTTTTGTACTAGAGTTTTAAGGTGATTTGAGATTGAAAGCATGTTTAAGATTTCCTAAAGTCTTCTATTAATTGGTTGGTTCTTCCCTTGGGATGATCATACCCAAATGCAGTGGCATAGCCATGTAGCTAGAGACTTGGTTGAGCATGTGCCCTACCCAGGTTATGAATACTAACTCTATTTGATCTATGTTTGAGTCATTTTTCAATGGAAAATGGCAGTAATGCCCTACCCGACATGACTATTTGTAGTTTTATTTTATTGGTGCCCTACCCATCCTGTTTTCCTAGCTACGCCACTGCCCATATGTACCACTAGGGTAAGGTTCATTTAGGGTGGATTTGATACTCCACTTCCTCTTGATTTCATGCTTGTACGACTAAAGCTGTACCATGTAGCAAGTATTCAAGAGGCCATTTCCTAGCCAGTTGGGTTAAGGCACCAAGTCTTAGAGATACCCCTATGGGCCCATTCTCGACACTTCCTGGTGTATGCAATTTTTCACAAGCATGTATGCACATTGTCGGGTGTCCTTTGGACTTAGTTTTTTGTTTAACCATTTTGTATTTAAGTCCATGGACATTGATTCTTAGAACCTCAGGATGGGAGTTCTAGACTCTATTGGTCATGGATGTCCTTCTTAATAATCAATTCACCACAAACATATGTCCATGTTTGGGCTTCACAGTTGTTGTATGTTGGTTAATTTTTTGACGTTGTGGACGTTGATGCTCAAAGCCTTAGGACGGGAGGTTAAATTGAGGATTAGTGGAATCTTCTTAGATAAGGTTCTCCATTTATGGTCCCAAGGCTAGATCATCATGGAAGATAGTGAGATGTGAATAATGCCGCAAGGGATCCAATTATTCTTATCATCCGGTCCACCTATCTTTTTTGTTCCCCATGAAGCAAGGGTGTTGTAATATTTAAACACTAAAGTTCATGTAGGGAGTGGCCCCTAAATTTGTTTTTAGGATGTCCTGACTTTATGGGTCTATTCCAACTCACCTCTGGGCTTCTCAACTTAAGAAGACCTAGAAGAAGACATTTGTTGATTTTGAAATGTGGTGTCATCCTACAATTACAACTTTAAATACTTTTATTGATTTAGCATTTTTCATGGGTGAGATTAGGTTTGAGAACCATTGGGGCCTCAAGATAACAAGAATACTCCTTTCATCCTAGGCACTAAGGTTCTACTTTTGACCCTTTCATTTTAGGGTGCATAGGGGGATATGTCCACACACTTAAGTATATTAAATGGCTTTTTTTATTTTGATGTTTCTTTTCATTTGACTTTGAGTTTTCTTTTCATTTTGAAAATTTGAGTTTTTTCCTCATTTTGATGATTCTTTCCATTTTGAAAATTTGATTTTTGAGTTTTTATTTTTAAAATTTTGTTGTTTTTCATTTCAATAATTTTTTTAAAAGCAAAACTGTTGCAGAGATCCTTCACAACCCTCATTACTTTACGGCTTGTGAAAACTTTGTGTCTTGGTGCTTCTTAGTCTGTCTTGAGAGGATGCTCAATCAATTATGTGATTGCATCAACTAGTGTGTTCTTATTGTACTCTTGCTCAAGCAGGGGTTCAATCACTTCTATTGTTGCACCTGGATCTTCTATGATAGGCTATGGAATGAATTTTTTAACGACATCCACTTAGACCAAACTTGTGTCAAATAGGTCTTGAATGTTGTGCCTGAGGGTTGTACGTACGACTATTTGATGTCTCAGGATGCACTGACAATATCAGGACACGTTCAAAGTGTAGCTCTTTGGTAGGGGATTGGGAGGATTACTTATATTACAACCCACATTGAGGTTAGTCAGTAAGTACCTCAATTAGCGTGGAGTACCTTGATTAGTGCTAAGTACCTTATTAAACATCATGGTTAATCAAGATAAGCTACGATGTGAATCATTAGTCGATATTGATTCATCTGATGTAATTAATGTTAACTACAGTGTTAATCGTTAAGTTAATTACCTAAGATGATTAACCTATCTAAGATGGTTTATTTATTGTGTTTTTATGCCTTGATAAGGTAGTGGATCTCGTGCTTGAAAATTTGCAAAAGAAATCACTTGAATCGGACCTCTGAGGCAAAAGATATGGCATTTTACTTTCTTTGGACCTATACTGCAATTTACCCATAAGTAATAACCCCCTTTCCCTTATCCCCTACCTCCCGATCGATGCAAGCACCGCTTGAGCGGTGCACAATAGCAGGCCGATCGACCAGCAGAGGGGGAGGCGTGGGGTGATTTTAGGGCTCTCTAGCTCCGTTTCCAGCAGCGCGAGCTCCTTTCTTCTTCTCCCTCCCTCCTTCCTCCTCATCCTCGCCCAAACACGACACCTCGACCAGCTAGGGCAGTGCCCCGACCAGCAGCAGGTGCGATGCCACTACCAACAGCGGCCAGGAGCAGTTGGGCACGGCTAGCACCATGAAATGACACCATTCGACTCCGACCGTGAGTCTAGGGCTCAAATCTGCAGCCACAAGCAGCGACGACCGGCCAAACTCCTTCCTCCACCTGTGCATGTGGAGCTGCTTGCTTGCAGCAGGTTCTAATCTAGGGCACCCAAGGTTGAAGACAATCCCGTGGACGCCCGCAAGCAGGCTTTGGGTGTGTTTCCAGTCGATTTCAGCCATCTCGAACCTCTGTGAGTAGAATTTAACTCACTAAGTAAGTATTAACTCCATGAAACATACAATTTTAGTTAGACCAGTGTGTATCACGAGTAACAATGATTACCCAAGTGCCGGACAGTCTTGGCGTCACCCGACTTCTCGTTGCACATTTTGTATGATTTAGTTTGTTAACTGATTTGTATGATTTGGATTACTGAAACTATATGATTGATCACATCCTAAACTGCTCAGTTTAGAGATTAAATAATTAGCACACGACCCAGATTTCCAGTAGCTGTACGGTTTGGGTATAAACCATGGCTGTATGATTTTAGTAATTAACTAGTTGCACGATTTAAAGAAATAGACGATGACTCACAATGTCTCAATATAAATTTGTTGCTCGCTCTCTGTTATAGTTAATGTGTGTGATTTAGTATTAACACAGATTGGCATGTTTCTCAAGGACATCATTAGAAATTCTTAGTTATCATTATTAAATCTTGCCATGTTAAGCAATTAACTCTTAATTAAGTTATGAGATGCACAACCCAGGATTAGGGTCGATATGCATGTTTTCCAAGAAAGTGTAAATAATTTATAGGTGCTAATGATGATTACTCGTATGCCATGTAATTAGCTCTTATCACTATATTAAGATTTTTAATTGCATGATTCTAGTGTATAAGTACCAAATGGACATGTATTCTGTTTATTTAAGTATTTCAGTCTGCCTGCATGTATAATATGTTGATTTCTCAATATACTACAATGTTTGAATATACCGCTCTGCCAAGTTAAGGATGACATACATGTCATATTTATAAACTTTAGATAAATAGACTCGGTACCATAGAGATACCAGAGTCAAGTATAAGTAAGGAAAATATACAATATAGTAAGAGCTTTCCAAGAATAATAAAATAATAGACTTAGGGGCCCTGAACACTATATATTCCTTATGAGAGGTCTGCGCAGTAGGGATGAAACAACCTAACCCCAGTAGTGTCCAGTATACGGGGGTCAGAATGTACTAACAGGTGGTACGTGGGATGAAGCCCTAGTGGAAGTCTCCTTAAAATATAGTATGTAGTGTCCAACATCAACCAGAGGTCCTGGTGGCACTAGAGTACAGAAAAGCCAATAGGTGGCTTGACTCCCTGCCTGTGTGCTCAGGTCAGAGGAGGAGTCTAGTTTTACGGCCCATAGGTGTGCCGAGGCTAGAGAGCCATTTTCCTGTTGCAGACCAGCGACATCGTCAGGCTTAGCATCCCAGGTATGTCAACTAAGTCTACGATTCTTCATATGTAGATTACACTTCATATGATCAGGGCATAAGCTAAAATATGATCATATAGGTTTAAAGAGTTTATTATAAGTAAGAAAGGCTAAGAAAGATTCGAGTACAGTTTCATAGCAGTTGTTCTTTAAATGTAATTTTGACATTTCCTATTATTTTAACTGTATTGTTTTAGATCCGCTCAGTATAGTAAATCCTATATTTTATTTCAGTTTAATAAACATAAAATGAGTTATCTGCGATGGTTGGGTGAAATTCTATTCACTGAGCCAATATCTCACCAACCTACTGATTTTTTTTCAGATAAACGTCAGCACGAGGAAGCTGAAGGATCTTATCACCCAGGCTCTTAGAAGGTAGTTCATAGTTAGAACAAAGGTCTCTTAGTCTTTTCCCCTCAGTCCTTGGGGCATGTGGTGTGGTAGAGAGAGAAAATGTAATGTAATATGTAGTTTAGTTTTAAGTTATCTGTTGTGCTTCATATTCTGCATGAAAAATGTAATATGTTGTGTAAATCTGCTTTACCTACCTAGTAAAGTAAATTGTAGTTGCTTTCACAGTTTAGTAAGATTTCAGTTTATTCCAAGTTCTAAGATTTTCCTTTAAGTTAATTTTAAGCGATTAAAAAAAGAAAAAGTTAAGGGTGGTTTACCAAGGTTGACTCTCTAGTCTTTGGGGTCATTAGAGATGACATAGGGATCAGGGCATCACAACATTTGGTATCAGAGCATAGGTTGAACCTAAAATGAATTTAGGTTTGGGACAAGGGTTATAAGAGACTAATAGGATCAGGACTTAGGTATTTTCCTTCTAACTGCAATTTTCTAACAGGAAGCGTTCTGTTATACTATTGCAGATGGCAGGAAGAGGACGTGGTCATGAGGACCAAGCTGAGAGCCACATTGGACCTGATCCTCAGTTGATGGGTCTAGGTGGTGGAGATGATGTGGATGAGCCAACAAGAATGTATCGTATTTTTTTAGAGACAAAAGAAAAATACAAGATGGATAGGAAGTCTTCATCTTCTAGTAAGGATCTAATGAGATCCTATGAGTTGATGAAAAAGCTTGGTGGAACTGAATTTCCTAGAACAACAGATCAAACTATGGCGGAGGTGTGGCTTTGACAACTGGAAAAGGTCTTTCGTTTAATGGAGTTATAAAAAAAAATCAAATCAATCATGTGGTCTATTTACTCAAGGGAGATGCTGAGATGTGGTGGCGAGGAGTGGAAGATAAAAGGAGAAATGCAGAGATGACCTGGAAGGACTTCATGGATGAGTTTCACCTTAAGTATCATCCTCCTACCTTCATAAGTGATAATATTAAACAGTTGGAGAATATCAGATAAGGAAATATGAAAATTGGTGAATACGAGGAACATTTCACAAGGTTGGCAAATTTTTGTCTGCAACTTGTACCTAATGATATAGAAAAGTGCATAAGATTTCAATAAGGATTAAGATCAGAGATTAGACATGCTGTGTCAGCCATTAGTCGAAGAGATAGAGAAAACTTTGGGGAATTTTTGGAAGCAGCGAGACATGTAGAAGAGTCAGTTAATGCTGATAAGCAGCCTGAGAGTAAGAAAAGATCTGGAGACTTTAATTGAGGGGGACAAGGCAGTGGTGGATACAAAGGAGGTGGTGGTTTCTTTTCAAAGATAGGACGAGTACTTGGCTGTTTTAGTAGACAAGGATCTAGTTTTTCATCAAGTGGAGGAAGGCCCAATTCCAGTAGATCGAATACACAGTCTACATGGACACCTCCAACAAGGTCTTCTAGATCATTGGCCTCAGTGATAGGTCCACCAAGGAAAGAGATCTCAATGTGTGATATCTGTGGAAAGCTACACTCTGGTCAGTGTTGGGGTGCAGATTTTCAGGGATGTCACATCTGCGGACAGGTGGGACACTTTAGAAGACAATGTCCCCAGTCACAACAAGTGGAAACACAGGGTTCCCAGTTACAGTACCAGAATGTTCCGAGACAGGATCCAACGGGAAGAGCAGGTTCTTCAATGGCTTCAGGTTCACGAGGAGGAGGAGTACCCAGTGGAAGGGAAGGACAACGCGGACATCGTGGGAGAGGAAGAGCTTCAGGACGCTTCTTCTCTGTAACACAACAAGTAGGTATTGTTTCTTCCCCAATAATTACAGGAGAAATGCTTTTCTTTAATAGCATTTTAGTTACAATTTTGATAAATCTGGGTGCTACTCACTTGTCTATACAGAGTTCTTTAGCTTGTGAACTTAACATGTTAACCCAGGAGTTACCATTTGAGTGGTTGTTGAGGGTTCCATTAGGTGAACCGACAATGTTGACAGAGTTTTTTCCCGGATGTTTATTGACCTTTAGTGGTTACACCATCGTGGTTAATCTTATACCCCTAGATATTAACTCTTTTCAAGTTATCTTGGGTATGGATTGCCTAGAGACATATCGAGTTCAACTTGACATTTGGAAGAAGGAGGTTGTCTTTCAACATGGTGAATTTTCTTGTGTCTTTTCTGGAGATAAGAAAGTTTTGCCTACGTGTATCATTTCAGCCACTATAGCTGATAAGATGTTGTAGAAAGGTTGTGAGGCGTTCTTGGTACATGTAGTAGATACTAGAGCAGAGAAGAATACAGTCAGCCTATGGGATGTGCCAGTGGTCTGTGAGTTCCCAGATTTTTTCCCAGATGAGTTGCCAGGTCTACCTCCTGAAAGAGAGATAGACTTTGAGATCCAAGTGTTGCCAGGTAGTCACCCTGTAGCGCTGCCAGCCTACAGAATGGCACCTGTAGAGTTGAAGGAACTGAAGATCCAGTTACATGAGTTACTGGATAAGGGTTTCATTCGACCTAGTTCTTCGCCATGGGGAGCTCCAGTCTTATTTGTAAAAAAGAAAGATGGTACTATGAGGTTATGTATAGACTACAAATAGTTGAATAAGATCACCATCAAGAATAAGTACCCATTGCCAAGGATATATGATTTGTTTGATTAGTTTCATGGAGCGATGATATTTTCTAAGATAGACTTGAGATATGGATATCATCAGTTGAGGATAAAGGCTTCAGATATTCCTAAGTCAGCTTTCAGAACAAGATACATGCATTATGCGTTTCTGGTCATGTTGTTTGGACTGACTAATGCCCCAGAAGCTTTCATGGATATGATGGACTGGATTTTCAAGCCATTCTTAGATTAGTTCATAGTGGTTTTCATAGATGGCATTCTAATTTACTCTAGAGATGATGAGCAGTATGAGAAACATCTGAGGATAGCGTTACAGTTGTTGAGACAACACCAGTTATATGCTAAGTTCAGTAAGTGTGAGTTTTGGTTAACTGAGGTGTCTTTTCTTGGACATGTCATCTCAGGAGATGGAGTAAGTGTTGACCCTAAGAAATTCAATCTGTTCTACAGTGGGAGCAGCCTAAGAATCCTACTGAGATCAAAAGCTTCTTAGGATTGGTAGGTTACTACAGGAGGTTCATCCAGAACTTCAGTGTTGTAGCATCACCTCTGACATGATTAACGAGAAAGAATGCACCGTTTGTCTAGTCAGACAACTGTGAGAAGAGTTTTCAGATTTTAAAAAAGAGGCTGACTACAACACCAGTGTTGATCCTACCCGAGGCAGATAAAGTCTATATAGTGTTTTGTGATGCTTCAAGGAGAGATTTAGGCTGTGTGTTGATGTAGGAAGGCAAAGTAGTATCTTATGCATCTAGACATCTTAAGAAGAGTGAGGAGAATTACCCGACACATGATCTGGAGTTAGCTATAGTAGTTCATGCTCTTAAGACATGGCACTACTATCTTTATGGCGAGGCATGCCAGGTGTTAACAGATCATAAGATCTTGAAATATATCTTCACCCAGAAGGATCTAAATATTAGACAGTGGAGATGGTTAGAATTGATCAAGATTATGAAGTGACGATAAATTATCATCTTGGAAAAGCGAATGTGGTAGCAGATGCCCTGGGCATGAAGTCAAGTTCAACAGCTGATGTATTCTCTATGGCATGTTTCAGGAGAGAACTGCTAGTAGAGATGCAGAAGTTGAACTTAGACTTAGGAATGATAGAATAGAGTGGTTTGGTTGCACATATGCAAGTCAAACCTACCTTTTATGATCAGATCAAGGAACTACAGTAGAGTGATGGTGAGTTACGACAGATCATGCAGGACATGACAGGGGGGAAAATACCAGAGTTTAGGTTTTCAGATGATGGTTTGTTGTATCAGCATGACATGCTATGTGTACCTGGAGATAGTGATATGAAAGAATAGATTCTTGAGGAAGCACATGCATCAATGTACACTATGCATCCAGACAACACTAAGATGTATAGGAATCTTAAGGAGTTGTACTGGTGGTCAAGTATGAAGAAGGATGTAGTTGAGTATGTGGCTAGGTTTAGTGTGTGCCAATAGGTTAAGGCTGAGCATTAGAAAGCTATAGGTACCTTGCAATCTCTCCCTATACCAGAGTGGAAGTGGGAACATATCAAAATGGATTTTGTGGTAGGGTTTCCCATGACATCTCACTACTACAGAAATGCCTTTTAGCGTCGGTTGTTTAACCCCCTTTGGCGTCGGTTTCCAAGCAACGCCTATGTGGGCGCCACTAAAGGTCGAACACTTCGACGTCAGTTTTTTAACCGACGCCTATTTAACATAATGGCATCAGTTGTTTATAGAAAACCGACACCAAAAGGGTTTGTGCCATAAAAAACGGCGTCATCTAGGACACATTCTGCGTCGGTTATCTACTCAAAGACCGACGCCTATAATACATATAGCGTCGGGTGTTTAATTGGTAACCGATGCAGAAATTATCCTAGATGATGCCGTTTTCTGTGGCACGAACCCTTTTGGCGTCGGTGATCAACTAAACAACCGACGCTATATGGCATTTCCAGCACGACCGTGGCCACATGAGGCGTCGGTTTTTTCAAAAAAAAAACTGACGCTGTATGTCTTTGCTGACGGGTTTCTGTAAATAACCGCCTATATCTTTTTTTTCATATCAGTTTGCAGGCTTGCTGTGGCTGGTCAGTAGGATGAGAACCTGTAGTTCAGTTTTCTGAACTGCAGGTTTACGACATCCATTGATATCATCCTACACAGGCCACAAACCTGCAAAATTAACAAAAAAAATTTCACACAAGTAGATACATTCAGACATCAATTCAATTCTCACATTCACACATATAGAAACATTCAAATACATGTATTAACATTCATAAATATTCATTTACAAAGTATCATTCATTATCTCTATCAACATCCCAATTATATCTTACAATTGCCACTGCTTGTATGGCTTTTGCCCATTCTTCTCTTATTTCATTTAATGCTTCCATCGTATATGGAGCATGTACATTTTTTAAGCGTTTACCTATAGTGTGGTCAGTTTTAAACACCTTCAAAGAGAATGATGTATATATAAGTAATAATATAAAAATAAGATTGATATATTTCATACTAACTAATGAGACTATATATAATACCTCATGTATGGTATCGATGTCCAATGCGGCATGTCAGATAATCATCTGCATAAATCGCATCACATAGTATGCGCATGCCCAACCGTTGTCTTGTGTAGCGCACTATAAATTGAAACATACAAAATAATACAACTAAGCACAATTCACATCAATAATATATACATTGGAGTCGGGAACTTACTTGTACGTTCTGCCAATTTATTGGCTGGTTCTTTTTCCTTGGGACCGTTCCTCCATCCTTTTTGAATGCATCTAAACCCCTACATGTTAATATAACACAATAAATTGCATAAGTAAATAGTAATGTAATAACAGATGTTAACAGATACAAAAATGAAATATTTCTCACCAGAATAATGGCATTCTCATTACGTGTCCAATTTTAGTGTTTAATGTACTTCCCGTGAGATCTAGATAATAAACAGTGAACATCCCAGGGACAATAACTAGTAACTCCCAATGTCTACCGCTAGAGGTAAAAAGTTAACAATTAATAACTCAAAATGCACAATAAAAATGGAATTTTCTTAAGTCCAAATTATAAATAAAGTAAACTTACTTGACATTGAATGGAGCTATTATTATCGTCTTCTTTTGCTGACCAAAAATTGTAAAACAATCTATACAGTATTGTTGAACACTATCAGGGTCTTTAGCTACCATACTAATCAATGATGGAATCAAAAATCCCACATGATCAAATGCAAATTGTCTGCATTGATCTTTGACTAAGTAGCTGCAAAACATGTATTACGTATGCATTAATATATAAGAAACCAGATCACCGGATCTTACACAAGGTATATGGATGTATAAACAAGATCTCACCTTATCCATGTCTCTATCATTGATGTATTCAGCCAAGCATACATAAACAGCTCAATAATATCTTGTATAAATAAAGAGCTATCGTATGATTGACCTGCATAATCTGCATCTAAAGAAACAATTATAGGGCAATGTATATTATGTGCCCGTAGCCAACATGCCATTCCCCTACAAGCAGGACCTAACGGGTATGTTAGGTCAGTTGGAACCCAACTTGGTAATGCGGAAAGTGGAGGTGGAGGCCTAGGTGCTCCTGGTGTCTTCTTTTTAACCTGTATATATAATTTCATATCAGTTGACCTCATATATACACATTAATAGTCTAAATCAATGTAAATTTATCTTACAATTTCAGTAGTGTAGACGACATCTGCTTTGGGCCACAATATGACCCCGCCTTCTACCTCAGCAAGTGTATCAATATCCGGGTGGGGATATGGCAATGTAGCTTCCCTCCAATCGGGTAACACACGTAATGGGCCCACACAAACGTAGCCCTGTGGCATTGGAGTCCCGTGAAACTTTTCCCCAGGAAGGGACGGGTAAGCCTGCGCCTCTGCAACAACATAGTCTTGCATTCTTAAGCGGCATGGCTTCAATGCCTACAAATTTACGTAAAGAATGTTATACATATATACATATCATCTTGAAAAGACTAGCTACAATGTCATAAACAATACTTACAGCAGACGTGTTAGGCAATGGGTCTCCAGGATTACTCGCAGTCTGTGCATCAGGAGAAGAGTGGGTCACCATAGGCTGATTGGAAGCCTGAGATGCCTGCCACCACAGCAATTCTTCCTTGACCTTCTCAGCAACTACATCGTTGACCTTCTTAGCAACTATATCCTCGACTCTCTTATTCTCCTATACATGGATAAAAGAAACATTAGCTTCTTATTATTGAATTTCCTTTTGCAGTAACATTCTAAAAAAAGAATAGGTTACCTCTTCTTGAGAAAGTCCCGCTCTGGGTTTGCGCTGGGATGGCCCAAAGAATGCTTTGATCCCCACACTAGCGCCTGCACCCCTAACATGTCCAGGATGCTCTGGGTTACCCAGAGCAACGGTCAATTCATCCCTTGTGCCATGAGGGATGAACATGCCTTGTTTCCTCTGCTCGTGCAGCTCCCTCTAATCACCATCAAGAAAAATTGGTAAGTTAACACCACAAATAATCAATATTCAAACGATTGCTCTAAGAGTTGTATTTTACCATTTTCGCAGCCGCCTCAGCAGTTACGGGCTTCTTTATTTCACCCTTCTTGTTTTGCCTTCCAGCTATCCAGATATCATGGCGAGGCATGGGTGTGGCAGACTCCTGAGTAGGAGCAGACTCCTGAGTAGCCGCAGACTCCTGAGTAGCCGCAGACTCTGCCTGTAGTCTTTGGCGAACGCTTGCATAGCCTTTTGAACCCATAGTGTGGTCATGCACATTCAGTGCACGCCTTGCTTTTTGTGCATCACTGAGGGCCTAGTTAGTATGCACATTAATTATTTGGTTAGTAGCACTAAATGTTAATCTTGAATAGGTGAATACAATGTATATTAATTAAATTGGGAGTGACGCCTAATACCTTGAATTCTTCAGATTTTCTTGAAGCAACAAAATTGTCCCAATCTTCTTTGTCCAAGAAGTTCCATTGTTCAAGGGCTGACTTCTTCTTCTTATCACCCTCTTTTATGTATTCTCTGTTCAGATTTGTCCTATAATTCCTAAGCATCTTTCCAGCGCGTTGCATCACACTTTTATGATGCAACTTCTCATCCAATGCAAACAGATTCTGTAAAATAGAAATGTTATTAACTAGTATCCAAAATAGAATTGCAAATAATAGAATTTGTAATCTACAAAATAGAATTGCAAATAATAATAACTCACGCATAAATCCTTCCATATCAAGTCTTTTTTCCCCTGAGGAACTTTATGCCAATTATCATACTTAACACCACAATGGATCCAAGTGGTACACCCAAGATAGTTTACAAAATTATTGCGGTTCACTCCAATTGCATTTCCTCCATTATCAAACTCCACAACCAATTTGGATCCACTACCACTTAGTGCTATTAACTTCTTCAACAGAGTGATGCCCCTTTTCTTATTAAGTGTTTGGTGCTACGCATCAAGTTGCTCCAGTGCTTCAGTGGGTACATGTGCATCATCAACCTAAAATTTGACAAAGATAAACACATTGAATTAGCCCAATATAGAAATATAGGATATATGACATAACTAGAAGATAATGAATTTTATAGAAATATATGATATATTTTTAGAACTTACATTGGTATCCTCGCCATGCTCGTCATGGACAGCATGCTCATCATGGACTTCATGCTCATCATGGACATCATGCTCATCATGGTCAACCATCTGAAAATGTCATTAAAAAGGCAAACATTTAGCATTTGTATTAACTAGAAAAAGGCAAACATTTAGCATTTGTATTAACTAGAAAAAGGCAAACATTTAACATTTGTATAAACATACATGTCTCTAAAATTGTGATCTTTTATCAATTAACAATCCTTCATTGTGATCTTCGCGCACATATAAGTCATCATTAGCTTCAATATTTTGTGGAGTTGGCAACCCAACTGAGAATGGACTGGAGTCATCATACTTATCATAGTACTCTTCTTCATCTATAGGATCTTCAATGAACCGTCTTTTACCATGAAGAACAACTGACCATTTATCATTTGCAGGATCATCGATATAGAATATTTGTTTCGCCTGTGATGCCAATATGAATGGTTCACCCTTCTCGCCAATCTTTTCAAAGTTCACCAAAGTGAAACCCAATTCATCCACTATAACTCCTTTGGTGTTATCAACCCAATTACATTTAAAGAGTGGAATTTTGAAATCTATGTAGTCAAACTCCCAAATGTCTTCAATGACACCGTAATATGACATTTTAGCTTCACGTGGACTCTTATCCTTTGCACTTGCAAAGTACATAGTCGACGCTTGAAGAGTGACCCCACTATTTTGGACGACACTCTTATCATCTTGGCGCTTTGTGTAATATGTGAATCCATTAATGTCAAACCCTTCATAAGACATAACATTCGGTTTTGGTTTAAAGGCGAGGCATTTGATAGTTTCTGTAATATCATTTGGTGTTTGAGATAGTTGATGTAAGACTTTATCTTCAAACCACTTAGTAAAAGTCTTATTATGCTCTCTAGCAAGCCACATTGAACTTGCTCGAGGATGTTGTCTCTTTATGAAATTGGTATGTTCCTCGATATAAACACTCACTTCGTCCATATTGTGTAAAATATACAAGTGAGCTTGTTCCAACTGCTCACGGCTGATTACTTTCACCCGTGATCCCAAAATTCCTTTGCCCTCCTCAATATTCTTGTCATTATCAGGAGTGTCATTACCACTGAGAAAGTCATTGTAAAAATCCATAACCTCTCTCGCCACATAACCTTCAATAATACTCCCTTCAGGCCGATAACGGTTTCGAACATCACCTTTAAAAATGCTCATGTATCGTTCAAAGGGATACATCTAATGCAAGAAAACTGGTCCCAACATTTTCACTTCCCTAGTCAAGTGGATAACAAGATGTACCATGATATCAAAGAATGAAGGAGGGAAATACATCTCAAGCTGACATAGGGTAACAACCACTTCTCTTTGCAAATTACCGAGAGTATCAGGGTCAATAACTTTGCTGCATAGACTATTGAAAAAGAAACAAAGTCTAGTAATTGCAAACCTTACATGCTTTGCACAATATAGATCGAATTGCCACGGGCAATATTTGTTGCATTAGAGTGTGACAATCATGAGATTTAAGACCTATCAACTTCAGATCTTTCATTGATACCAATCTACGGATGTTGGATGAGTAACCATGTGGCACCTTAACATTTACCAAGCATTCACAAAAAGTTTTCTTCTCCTTTCTAGACAACGTGTAACAAGAGGGAGGTAAGTATGTTCTTTTATTACCCATTTCACGTAATTCTGTTAATTCCGACCTTATTCCCATTTCACGTAGGTCCAGTCTGGATTTTATCCCATCTTTAGTCTTACCTGGTATATTTAACAGAGTACCAATGATGCTATCACATACATTTTTCTCAACGTGCATTACATCGATACAATGCCTGACTGTCAAAGAACTCCAATAAGGAAGATCCCAAAATATTGACTTCTTCTTGAATGAAGAATTGTCACTCCGTATTGGCATACTACATTGTGATTTCTTACCAAATTCATTGACAATGTCTTTTACTCTTGCATAAACAACACCCCCTGGTATAGGTTTAGGTGCACTCCGTTCATCATTCCATCCAGTGAATGCTTTGCGCTTCCTACGATACATATGGAATTTTGAAAGAAACCTTCGACGACCAAGATATACAGTCTTGCCGCCATGTTTTAGTCTTATTGAATCAGTGTTTTCTTCACATATAGGACACGCTTTAGCTCCTTTGACACTATATCCAGACAAATTCCCATATGTTGGAAAGTCATTAACAGTGCAAAACAACATAGCATGCAAACGAAATATCTCTCTTACTGAAGCATCATAGGTCATCACACCTTCAGCCCAAAGTTTCTTTAAGTCATCAATCAAAGGTTCAAGATAAACATCGATATCATTTTCGGGTTGTTTAGGGCCCGATATCAACAACGACAACATAACGTACTTATTTTTCATACACATCCAGGGAGGAAGATTGTATATAACAAGCATGACTGGCCAAGTGCTATGTTGGCTGCTCAATGTCCCGTACGGATTCATCCCATATGTACAAAGCCCAAGTCTTAGATTTCTATCTTCTTCACCAAATTTGGGGTACAATAGATCAATCTTCTTCCACTATGGGGAATCAGACGCATGTCGTAGGATCCCATCATTATTTTTCTTAACATCTGCATGCCACCTCAAATTCTTCGCATCTTTCGGATTTGCAAACAAACGTTGAAACTGTGATATTATAGGTAGATACCACAACACCTTGGCAAGAGAACCAGTTTTGGACTCCCCCGAAGTTGTCAATTTATACCGTGACGCACCACATTTTGGACAATCTTTCAAATCTACATAGTCCTTTTGAAATAATACACAATCATTCGGGCATGCGTGTATCTTCTTGGCCTCCATTCCCATTGGGTACAACATTTTCTTTACCTGGTATGTTGAGATTGGCAGCTCGTTTCCTTTAGGAAGCATTTCTTTCAACAAAGTCAACAATGAAGTGAAGCTTTTGTCGCTCCATCTATTGTTAGCTTTCAACTTATATAAGCTTCGTAAAATTAGCACAGCCTGTGTATAACGGTATCTCAACATCATGCACAATGTTTCTAAAGATAGGAGGTGGATCGGTGTGCTCTACCCTACAACTATCCAGCATCGCATCAATGATGTCTGCTGGAACTGGTTCGTTCACATTTACGTCATCGGAGGCAATTTCTTCTTCCACCCAAGCACTGCTATCGACATCTACTGGTTTCGATTTTGAAATCTCTCCATGCCAGTGCCATTTTGTATAGCCTTGTACAATCCCGTTGCACATGACATGACTTTTGATTTCCTCACCAGTGTTGACTTTCAAGTTGTTACCACAATGCCTACATGGACAGTAGAACCTATCTATAGGTTTTTTCCTATGTTCCTCGGAAAATCTAATAAACTGATCAAGACCAGATATAAACTCTGGGGTGCAACGATTACGAATGGACATCCATGATCTATCCATTTTATGATCAAAGAGAAAACAAGTATATATTAGGAAACAAGTATATATTAGGAAAAGATTAGGGTATACACTTACATCCTAAGTGTATAATGTGATGTCCTTCTTATATATAATAAATGTGTACCACCTATCCCATCCTTGAACACCTAATCTCACTAGTAAGTGTATAATGTGTATTGGGTTTTCAAGAAAATTTCAGCAGCATTTCCCCACTGTTCTCTAAGTACATATGTACTTAGAGAACAAACGGGGAAATGCTACTGAAATTTTCTCAAAAACCCAATACACATTATACACTTACATCCTAAGTGAGATTAGATGTTCAAGAACAGTCCCAAACCGGGGACTATCCAAGATTTACTCCTAATGAGTCAATCTTGGACGGGTTTCTAGGCCAACAAACACATTTGATGTCATTCTTATATATAATAAATGTGTACCACCTATCCCATCCTTGAACACCTAATATCACTAGTAACTGTATAATGTGTATTGGGTTTTCAAGAAAATTTCGGCAGCATTTCCCCGTTGTTCTCTAAGTACATATGTACTTAGAGAACAAACGGGGAAATGCTGCCAAAATTTTCTCGAAAACCCAATACACATTATACACTTACATCCTAAGTGAGATTAGGTGTTCAAGAACAGTCCCAAACCGGGGACTATCTAAGATTTACTCCTAATGAGTCAATCTTGGACGGGTTTCTAGGCCAACAAACACAATAATCAATATGTACATGTTAGGGTTTCATCACGATTAATGTTAGGGTTTCATCACAATTGATGTTAGGGTTTAATCAAATCAAATTAGGATGCTACAATTGACAAGTTTAAATCTTATTTCAACATGCATCAAAATCTAGGTTGTGCAAACCATTATATGACAAATATATGCAAGCAACAAACCATTATATGGAACGAATCCTACATTATACACATACTTTTCCTGACTAAGATAATGTGCACTTCATGGAATTATTAATATCTGAATATATATAAGTTGTTTCTACCTACTTTGATGGGATTTTATAACATTCGAGTCTTCCATTTAAGGCATTAGATGCATATATTGCAGTCCATTGTGTTGAGATAAGAATCCCATGTGATACACACGATTGAAAATCTTTCACCATACTAGGAAAATACTATAGCATGTCCTCTCTAAATCTAGGTTCAGCATATACATCCAAATTAAATACACAAATCGTGGATGTGGAAGCATTTGTGGAAGCATTTCAGAATCTAATCTGGTCCTATAAAGTTAAATCTAACAGCTCGTGGATGTGGAAGCATTTGTGCAGCCTTAGAAGCACTATCTTGCCTTTGATTAAGCTGCATATTGGGGATGGGTCTAGTTTCAAAATTTGGAAAGATCCGTGGATGCCTGGAAATAAATTTCTGGATGAGTATATTGATACTAAAAATGTGCTAAGGATTGGGTGTGGTTGGAATGGCTTCCTTAGCAAGTTCATCTGTGAGAAAAAATGGATCATTCCGGATAGAAGATGTTTCAAGGAGTTTAAGAAGTGCGTTGAAGAAGCTGATATCAGTCTTTATGATGATGATACTATTAGCATTCAAGGGTTTCATTCTCTGAAAATTAAAGATGCTTGGAACATCCTCAGAGGACCTAGAACTAAATCTGATTGGGCATGTTGGATCTTGAGGTTTGACCATCCCAGAGTTTTGATCATTAATGCGTGGAAAAACTTCTTAGCTAAACTACCTACGCTGGATTATCTTAAGAAGATGGGATTCCAGTTTGTCTACTCTTTTCATCATCTGGAAAGAGAGAAACTACAGAACTTTCAGAAATTTATCTTCTGACAATAACAAATGCTGGAACAGCATCAGGGATCTAGTATCCCTATATGATTGAGCTGGTTTTTCTTTTATAGATCGGATGTATAGGTGGTTTGCAGTTTTCTTTTAAACCTTACTTGTACATAAACTCTGTTTTGTTGTCTAATAAAGAGGAAGGCACTTACTGAGCGAGCAACAACAACTGACCTCCCAACAGTGGTGGCGGTGACCGACGAGCTCCAGGCGGCAAGGCAGGCAGGTGCATCGGTGGCCGGCGAGCTCCAGGCGGTAGGGCAGACAGACCAAGGAGCAGCGGCATCGGCGGCAAGGAGCAGCGGCGTCGGCGGCAAGGAGGAAGGCGGCGCGGCGGCGAGTTCCAGGCAGGCAGACCAAGGAGCAGCGGCGTCGGTGGTAAGGAGCAGCAGTGGCGGCGGAGAAGGGGGCGCGGCGGAGAAGGGGGCGCGAAGAAGGGGAAGAAGGCAGCAGCAGTGGCGGCAGAGAAGGGGGCGCGGCGGCGCTATCGTGGAGGAAGAAGGAGCTTTCGTGGAGGAGAAATTGGCGGCGTGGTCGGGCGACAGCAGAGAAGAAAAGGGAAATTGACTCGCAATGAAACAGAAGAAAGGGGAAGAGTCAGGCGATCGCGGGATATTAAGTTCCCAAATAGCGTCGGTTGTTTCAAAAAACCGACATCGAAACCTCTTTAGCGTCGGTCGTTTGAAACAACCGACATCCAATTGGACGATATTTTCACGAAATTGTTTGGCGGGAACCACTTTTAGCATCGGTTATAAAAGGATAACTGACGCTGAAAGTGACACTTTTCGCGCAAATTTTCATCGCACATAGGCGTCGGTTTCTATCTACATAACCGACGCTGAAAGTGACACTATTTTTTTTCTCATTTTGCGGGCGACTTTAAGCATCGGGTTGTCATTAACAACCGACGCTGTATTCAAAGCGGTACCCGTGTCTGGCTGGTCTTCGAATATAGACGTCGGTTTGCCTAAATAACCAACGTCTAATATTGTAGGCGTCGGTTTTCCTAAAGAACCGACGCCCAGAAAAGCGACACTGAATGCTGTTTCTGTAGTAGTGTCTAGAGGTTGTGATTCGATATGGGTGATTGTGGATAGACTGACTAAGTCTGCTCACTTTCTTCCTGTTAAGTCAACCTTTGATGTCCTAAAATTGGCTAAGATATATGTGTATGAGATAGTCAGGTTGCACGGTATCCCAGTTTCAATAATATTAGATAGATATCCTAAGTTCACATCTAGGTTTTAGAATCGATTGCATCATGCTTTAGGCACAAAGTTGAGATTCAGTACAGCTTTTCACTCGCAAACAGATGGTCAGTCAGAGAGGACCATTTAGACTCTTGAGGACATGCTGAGAACATGTGTCCTACATTTCAAAGGAATTTGGGAAGAACACTTGAGCCTTATAGAGTTTGCATACAATAATAGTCACCATTCCAGTCTTGGTATGGCTCCGTATGAAGCCCTATATGGCAGAAAGTGTAGATCACCCGTATGTTGGTACGAGGTGGGTGAAAAAGAGATTCTTAGACCAGAGATAGTGGATTTGACTATAGAAAATATTACAGTGATCAGAGAATAGTTGAAAGCTACACATGACATGTAGAAGAGTTACACTGACAAGAGACGTAGACCTCTTGAGTTTGACGTTGGTGATGAAGTGTATCTGAAAGTTTCACCATGGAAAGGAGTGTTGAGGTTTGGCAAGAGAGGCAAACTGACTCCTAGGTTTATGGGCCCATATCCTGTCATTGAGAGGATTGGACCTGTAGCTTACAGGTTGGATTTCCCATGT
Organism: Alisma plantago-aquatica; assembly: GCA_963693085.1. Lineage (NCBI taxonomy): Eukaryota > Viridiplantae > Streptophyta > Magnoliopsida > Alismatales > Alismataceae > Alisma > Alisma plantago-aquatica. The sequence goes on from OY856410.1 coordinate 399,792,308, forward strand.
GAGTTAGCTAATTTACATGATGTGTTTCATGTATCGATGCTGAAGAAGTGTTACCCTGGTACAAAGAAGATAGTAGACCCAGAACCTGCATAACTAAGAGAAGATGTGTCCTATGTTGAAGGACCAGTACAAATAGTTGATCGAAGAATTAATAAGCTCAATAATAAAGAGATACTGTTAGTGAAAGTTCTGCGGAGGAACCACAACCTACAAAAAGCCACATGGGAGCTTGAGTCAGAGATGCGTAACAAGTTTCCTTTTCTCTTTTAGGAATTTTGGGACGAAATTCTTATTAGGGAGGGAGATTATTACAACCCACATTCAGGTTAGTCAGTTTGTAGCTTGATTAGCGTAAAGTACCTTGATTAGTGCTAAGTACCTTGTTAAACATCATGGTTAATCAAGATAAGCTAAGATGTGAATCATTAGTCGATATTGATTCATCTGATGTAATTAATGTTAATTGTAGTGTTAATCATTAAGTTAATTACCTAAGATGATTAGCCTAGATAATATGGTTTAGTTATTGTGTTTTTATGCCTTGAGAAGGTAGTGGATCTCATGCTTGAAAATTTGCAAAAGAAATCACTTAAATCGGACCTTTGAGGCAAACGATATGCCATTTTTAGTTTCTTTGGACCTATAGTACAATTTACCCATAAGTAATAACCCCCTTTCCCTTATCCCCTACCTCCCGATCGATGCAAGCACTGCTTGAGCGACGCATAGCAGTAGGTCAATCGTCCAACAGAGGGGGAGGCGCAGGGTGATTTTAGGGCTCCCTAGCTCCATTTCCAGCGGTACGAGCTCCTTTCTTCTTCTCCCTCCTTCCTTCCTCCTCATCCTCACCCAAACGCGGTGCCTCGACCAGCTAGGGTAGCACCCCGACCAGCAGTATGTGTGGCGCTACCACCAGCAGTGACCAGGAGCAGTTGGGCGTGGCTAGCACCACGAAACGACGACATTCGACTCCGGACGTGAGTCTAGGGCTCGAATCTGCAACCACGAGGAGCGACGAACAACCAAACGCCTTCCTCCACATGTATGTATGGAGCTGCTTTCTTTCAGCATGTTCTAATCCAGGGCGCCCAAGGTTGAAGACAACCCCGTGGATGCCTAGAAGCAGGCTTTGGGCGCGTCTCCAGTCGATTTCGGCCATCTCGAACCTCTGTGAGTAGAGTTTCACTCACTAAGCAAGTATTTACTCCATGAAATAGACAATTTTGGTTAGATCTGTGTGTATCACAGGTAACAACGATTACCCAAGTGCTGGGCAGTCTTGGCATCGCCCGACTTCTCGTTGCACATTTTTCTTCTTCACGTTTTGTATGATTTAGTTTGTTAACTGATTTGTATGATTTGGATTACTGAAACTATATGATTGATCAAATCCTAAACTGATCAGTTTAGAGGTTAAAGACATTAGCACACGACCCAGATTTCTAGTAGATGTACGGTTTGGGTATAAACCCAAGCTATACGATTTTAGTAATTAACTAGTTGCACGATTTAAAGAAATAGATGATGACTCACAATGTCTCAATATAAATCTCTTGCACGCTCTCTGTTATAGTTAATGTGTGTAATTTAGTATTAACACAGATTGACACATTTCTCAAGGACATCATTAGAAATTCTTAGTTATCATTATTAAATCTTGCCATGTTAAGCAATTAACTCTTAATTAAGTTATGAGATGCACAACCCAGGATTAGGGTCGATGTGCACATTTTCCAAGAAAGTGTAAATAATTTATAGGTGCTAATGATGATTACTCGTATGCTATGTAATTAGCTCTTATCAGTATATTAAGATGTTTAATTGCATGATTCTAGTGTATAAGTGTCAAATGGACATGTATTATGTTTATTTAAGTATTTCAGTCTGCCTGCATGTATAATATGTCGATTTCTCAGTATATTACAGTGTTTGAATATACTTCTCTGCCAAGTTAAGGATGACATACATGTCATATTTATAAACTTCAAATAAATAGACTCGGTACCATAGAGATACCAGAGTCAAGTATAAGTAAGGAAAAGATATAATATAGTAAGAGCTTTCCAAGAATAATAAAATAATAGACTTAGGGGCCCTGAACATCGTAGATTCCCTATGAGAGGTATGCACCGTAGGGATGAAACAACATAACCCTGGAAGTGTTCAGTATATGGGGGTCAGAATGTACTAACAGGTGGTATGGGGGGACAAATCCCTAGTAGAAGTCTCCTTAAAATACAGTATGTAGTGTCCAACATCAACCAGAGGTCCTGGTGGCACTAGAGTACAGAAAATCCAATAGGTGGCTTGACTCTCCGCCTGTGTGCTTAGGTCAGAGGAGGAGTCCAGTTTTATGGCCCATAGGTGTGCTGAGGCCAGAGAGCCATTTTCCTATTGTAGACCAACGACGTTGTCAGGCTTAGCATCCCTGATGTGTCAGCTAAGTCTTATACGGTGAGATCGTATTTCGATACAATTCTTCATATGTAGAGTACACTGCATATGATCAGGGCATAAGATAAAATATGATCATATAGGTTTAAAGAGTTTCTTATAAGTAAGAAAGGCTAAGAAAGATTAGAGTACAGTTTCACAGTAGTTATTCTTTAAATGTAATTTCGACATTTCCTGTTATTTTAACTGTATTGTTTTAGATCTGCTCGGTGTAGTAATTCCTGTATTTTATTTCAGTTTAATAAACATAAAATGAGTTATTTGTGATGGTTAGATGAAATTCTATTCACTGAGCCAGTAGCTCACCAACCTACTAAATTTTTTTTCCAGGTAAACGTCAGCATAAGGAAGCTGAAGGATCTTATCACCCAGGCTCTTAGAAGGTAGTTCATAGTTAGAATAGAGGTCTCTTAGTCCTTTCCCCTTGGTCCTTGGGGCATGTGGTGTGGTAGAGAGAGAATGTATGTAATATGTAGTTTAGTTTTATGTTATCTGTTGTGCTTCATATTCAGCATGAAAATTGTAATATGTTGTGTAAATCTACTTTACCTACCTAGTAAAGCAAATTGTAGTTGCTTTTGTAGTTTAGTAAGATTTAACTTTATTCTAAGTTATAAGATTTTCCTTTAAGTTAATTTGAAGTGATTGAGAAAAGAAAAAGTTAAGGGTGGTTTACTAAGGTTGACTCTATGGTCTTCGGGGTCATTAGAGATGGCACGGGGATCAGGGCGTCACAACTTATGGCTATAAACTTTACATCAGGTGCTCGATCAATAGAAGAATGCTAAAGAGAGATTCCCCTAGGCGTGTGAGCATTCTTTTTGGTTTTTGCATTGGTATCTCCTCTTTGGAAATTGTGGGACCAATAGTCACTTCTGAAAATGTATCTCCCTTCATCATTCTTTGCCAATCAAGCTTATGATATTCTGTTGTGACCTCTGAAGGTGTCAAATTCTGCTATCTTGACCTCTAGATCCCCCAATTTCTGCATTATTTATGTCATATTGTGATCAATGGCATGTCAGATCTCTAAGCTAACTATGGCTGTCAATGATACAACTAATCTAGATGAGGCAGGTATCTTTATGGTCATGGAACTAGAGGATAGTTCTAAGGTGGAGGTAGAGGGTAAAATGTGTGATTGACTACACAAGGTCTCTTCTTCTGCACTGGAATTGTAGTCTTCTGTCTTTGTCTAGATTTTAGTCTTCTTCCTTGATAAACAATCACTTCTAATTGTTCACTAAATTCTTTTGTCTGATCATCTGTTTGGTTGTTCTGTGGAGTGACTGTGTGTGTCATGCATGTCTCCTAATGTTGATGCTCAGATGTAACATTCTTGTACCAGTATACCCTTGGTTGAAGTTGTATAAGATGATGTAATTATTCACCCTATAGTCTTATATTGATGATAGTTATGTAGGACTTAGAGAAGGGAACACCTACATCTGCGGTACTAACCCTTGTTAGCACTAACTATTTTCTTTCTGCTGAACTCATGTGCCTATGTGATCTGTGGTTTATCATCCCATCATGAGAATTGGATGAATCATGTGGCGATCTGAACCTTAACTTGATCTTGAGAATCTTCAACCATTATTTCATTACCTCTCTTTGTCATATCAAGAAGCTCTTTTCAAAATTATTGTTTGTTGTTGAGACTTTTGTGATGTACTTGTTTGTGCTGAAGGTGGAATGATTGATTGTTAAGACCTACATGGAATTTTCCCCTTGTGTAGCAAGGAGTTTTAAGGGGAAGAAGCTTGGTCATAAAGAAACTTCCCCTTGTGTTAGGAAAGAGGATTCAACATATGGCATTCATGTTTTCATATCCCCAACATTCTCAGTAGGACTCAACAAAAATTGCCCCTTGTGTGGAAGAGGGTTTCAAAAATCACATTAGACAAAGGTAACCTACCCCTTGCATGGAGAAGGGGACACATATCATGTCCAAATATGGAAGTTCACCCTTTGCATGTGAAGTCATTTTTCATGTATCAGTGCATATTGTCAGATCCGATGATATGAGGAGGGGAACATGCCCATGGATTGAGTGATGTGGAAGGATTTTTCCAATCTTGTCTAGAGATATGTCTAGTAGCATCTTTATAAGGCATGTAGATTGTGGTTTTTGATTGTAGAGGGTAAGTTAGGATGGTCTTCAGGGACAAGGTGACCCACTTGGGACCAGAGACTATGGCTAGGAATTGATGTGTGAGGTTTCTTGCTCCTTACAGGAAATTTTATGAGAGAAACTCTCACAAGGAAAAGGTTATATCTTGGGACAAGGTAACCCACTCAAGGTCAGAGATCATGGTTGAATACAGGAGGGTGAAATTCCTCTCTCCTCAGTGGATATTTTATGAGAGAAATACTCACAAGGTAAAGGGGCATCTATGGATAAAGTGACACACTTAGGGCCAGAGAATGTGGCTGGATATGGGTGTGTGACATTCCTCTCTCCTTAGAGGAGATTTTATGAGAGAAATACTCACATAGAAAAGGGGTATCTAGGGATAAGGTTACGCGCTCATGGCCACAAACAGTGATTGGATATGTGTGTGTGAGATTATCGTCTCCTTAGGGGAGATTTTGTGAGAGAAATACTCACACAGAATAGAGGATATCCATGGACAAGGTGACCCACTGAGAGATAGAGACCGTGGTTGGATATGGGTGTCTAAGATTCCTCTCTCCTTAAGGGATATCTTATGAGAGAAACAATCACAAGGTAAAGGGGATATCCAGGGACAAGGTAACTCACTTAGAGCCAAAGACTATGTCTGTATATGGGTGTGTGAGATTTCTCTCTCCTCATGGGAGATTTTATATGTAACATCCCAGTATTTGAGGCCTCGGATAACATGATCTTAAAAGGAATGCTTGGACTACTCATATCACCAAGGTGCACCTCCTTTTCTGGGAGCCCATCTCTAAAGAACTCCATAGTTAAGCGTGCTCAGCATGGAGTAGTACTAGGATGGGTGACCAGTCGGGAAGTTGATCCTGGCTTGCGCGTCAGTGTGGACAAAGTGCGCAATTAAGGCTAGTCATTGTTTGTGGGGCCAATCATCATTCCTGAAACTCTACTAGAGCCTAGGACAGTGGGTCCAATCGTTACAAATGGTATCAGATCCATAACCCCTCTAGTAGGTGGGGCCCACATGGGCATGTGGCATGCCAGTCTTGAGCCGTGCGATCCAGGCAAGTTGGAAAGGGCTATCCGTAGAGACGAGATGGAGTCGCCCTTGCGCTGGTAGCAGTGGACGGGAGCTGGGTGTCCATGGGCCATTGTGGGTCTACACTGAAATGAGGTCAGATTATGAGGCCATATAGTTGAGCCTTGACGAGGACGTCAAGAGTCTAAGTGGGGGAGATTGTAACATCCCAGGATTTGAGGCCTCAGATAACATGATCTTAAAAGGAATGATTGGACTACCCATATCACCAAGGTACACCTCCTTTTCCAGGAGCCCATCACTAAAGAACTCCATAGTTAAGCGTGCTCAGCTTGGAGTAGTACTAGGATGGGTGACTAGTCGGGAAGTTGATCCTGGCTTACGCGTCAGTGTGGACAAAGTGCGCAGTTAAGGCTAGTGGTGGTTTGTGGGGCCAATCATCATTCCTAAAACTCTACTAGAGCCTAGGGCAGTGGGCCCAGTAGTTACATATTATATCATTACTTATTGTGATCATTAAGGCTCACTTATTCAAAGAGTATTAGTCACTCTATCCCATCAAGGGTACCTTTGTAATGTTCACCATTGATTATAACATGCATTAATCAACTAATTACTTGGTCCCTTAATCACTTTAGGTATCTATGAGGTTTAGGTTAATCGATCACTAAACCATCTTGACCACTAAGGCATCAAACGATCTTGACCTTTTTAGACCTCAAACGGTCTTGCACACTAAACCCCCAAATGGTCTTGGATAGAGCTTGAAACCGTTTGGTGTTGAAGACCGTTTGGTCTTGTTGACTTTTGAAACTGTTTGGTAAAGTGCACACTCAAGACCGTTTGCTAAAGTAGAGGTGAAGACTGTTTGGTCAAGTTTGACTTCGAAACCACATAGACATAACCAATCTTGAAACCGCATGAGCACCAAACGGGTTGGGATCATTTGATCCCAAACGGTCTTGAGACCGTTTGGTCCAAACCATCTCAAAACCGCATGGACCAAAAAGTGTCTCAACCTCTTCAATTGAGTTAGGGTTTCCAATATTAAACCCCTCAATCGAACATGCACTTGTTAGCCACTCATCAATTGAGTCAATTAGGTCAACCCTCGACTGATTTTACACTCAATTGACCCTCAATTGATCATCAATTAGGGCTTGAGTTGATTGGATTAGGGTTTGGAATCAATGACCCTTCAACATACTTCAACATGAGTCTAATTGATTTGAAATCATTGAACCATCATTCAATTTGGTCATGACCTGACCCCAAACGGTCTTGGGATCATTTGGATGACCTCCAAACGGTCTTGAGACCATTTTCTCAAGTAAACACCAAAAACTAACTCAACTAATTAAGGTTTGAACCCTAGGTTTGGTCACCAAATCAGCAATCAATTATTCATCAACTTGATATCATTGGCCCCTCAATTGGTTAACCCTACTTAACCCTAGACCTCCAAATGGTCTTGGGTGATCACCAAACGGTCTTGAGATCGTTTGGGTGATCCCCAAATGGTTTTGAAACCGTTTGGGCCACTCAACCCAAACTTCAACATAATTCTATTATTGAAATCAACAATTGACCCGATTAGGGTTTAGGTGGTTGATGGGCCTTCAAATGGTGATTTACTTGGAATTAATTGATGATTCTTAGTAAGTGATTAGTACACATTATTCACAACAGACCTCCAAATAGTCAATGCCTGGTCAATGCCTCCAAACGGTCTTAGACCGTTTGCTTCCATGCGTTCTTGGTTGAAACCGTTTGCTCTCAAACAGTTTGGGAAACCATTTGAGCAAGGGGTTGGAGACCGTTTGCTAAAGTAACCTTTTGGATAAACATAGGAATTAATGTCATCATCTTCTACCTCAAGAATAGGGGCTGTTCTTCACAGAAATGATAGCAATAACACACAAAGGTGTCTAAAGAAGAAGTATAAGCTACGATTTTAGGAAAGAAGGATGCATTAACAAAGCTTAAGGGTTAGAGTTATAAAACCTGCCTCTAGGACTGATCCAGAGCTCCAAGCTTCGTAGCTTTAATGGTGGCTTGAGCTCCAGTAGTTGTCCAAGGTCCGTTCTTCAAGTTTTGGATGGAGAAGATGGCTAGAAAGAAGAATCGTGTGAAGAAAGCTAAGAAACCAACCTTGTTTTAGGGTTTCCACCATGAATTCGAGTTAGATGGTGATCAACACTTACCAAGTCATCTTGGTCGTCCTTCCTCTGCTCCAGAGCTCCTTCTTGGTCGGCCAAAGCAAGAAGATAAGGAAAGGAACTAAGGGAAACGATCCCTTGCTTTGTTGATAAGGATGCTTTATATATTTATGGGTATTTTCAAGGCAAAGAAAAAGATTGTTATCTCTTTTATTTCCTAAACATATCCACCAAGGTTTGCTCCATACTTGGCCACGTTTTCCACCTACTAGACTCATGAAACTCCTCCATTATCCAAGGTTTAAAGGAAAATAAACCAAAACACCTTAAAGAGTTGTTAATTAATATCCATCTTTATTGGATATTACTTAATATATTATTAGTGTGAGTAATTTCCACTTCTACCATGATCATTCAAATGAGGCGCCCTTCTCATTTTATTTGCTCCACTTGATGCCAAGAAACATGAGAGATCCTCTAGAGGTATATTTTACATGTTGGACCCTAGGTTTTGGGTAATTTGCACATTACACCAAAACTAGGTTTTTAAAGCACAAGGATTGCTCTACAAGCTATATCTTGGTGCTCAAGCTTGTGGAATCCATAACACCACATCATATTCATCCTTATGATGTCTCAACATCTGATTAACATCTTATCATTTGCAATTTGCAAGTTAACCCTTCTATTTGGGTAATTTGCAAATTAATCCAAAATTAACAAAACAATGTTCCAACATTATTAAAAAAGGACTGAAATAGAAATATTTTTTTTTATTTAAGCCAGAGGATCTTCTATTCATCCCACTCCTCTCATTGTGGGCTAAAAACGAGCAAAAAGTTTACAACTCCTGCTTACTAAGCAGGTAGACAACCTTCAAGAAAAAGAAACAAAGCTAGAAGGTGACCAAGCACGGGTAACCCACAAAAGAACAAGAAAGACTAGCTATGCTCCCATCTAAAGAAGATATATGGGGTGTCATTTCTCTCTAAGATGTTCATGCCTCTTATCCGCATGGGAAGAGAAGAAGGATCAGAAACGATGTATGAATGCTCGAACTGAGCACCCCACAACCCCAGCTCGCGAGGGATAGAGTTAAGAATCTTCGGGACCAAGGAACCAGAAATGGCCTCAGAAACAAGCAACTCCCGAATCTCTCTGGTGATATGAGAAATGTGCCAAGGGCCAAGATCATTCTGCCAAAGGATCTTCATCACATGAGGGTCATCAATCTCAATAGAAGAAATAGAGAGGTTCTTATCGTCCATAATCTTGAGAGCAACCATGATGCCACAGATGTAGGCCGAAATATAATCATTGGCATTCAGCCAGGTCCTGAAAGCAAGGCGAATGCAACAACGCCTGTCTCTAATTACTCCTGCAACCCATCTTCTAGAAATGTTATTATCAGTGATGCATTTGCCGGTGGTAATATTCATCTTAAGATTGTTGATGTCGGGCTTGTTCCATCTCACACTGTGAATTCTTCTCATCTTCATAAAAGGCTGAATAATGTGGGCATTGTTCAGTCTGGAAAAAAGATCAATGTCCTCAATGCAAGAAAGGAAGTGACGACGACTGTTGAAGTGGATGACGTGCATAATATCGGCCCAGGAACATTCAGGATTGAACGCCTTGCTATCGTATTTAGCAGAACATCTCCCTTTCCAAATAGACCAGCAAATGAGGGTAATCAACTCCTTGATTAACCATCCACGCAAGGAGCGCATCGGCTGCTGTCTGCCCAAGCTGAGAAGGCCATCAATGGAGGTGGGCGGGAACTGATCATCAAGCAAAAGATTAGCAGCCTTGGTCCAGAGCTCAGTAGCCATGTCACTAAAGATGAATAAGTGAGTGTCATCCTCACATGTATGATTGATACAGCAAACACAACGAGACACCAAAGGAATATGACATTGTCTAATATGGTCATCAGTAGGCAAAATTCTTTTACCGAGCTTCCAAGTCGTCGCACTGGCCCTTGGGTTTGAAGCACTCCATATCCAGTTCCAGTTGGAGTTGTCATTAGGAAGGTGATGACATGTTAAGAGCATCTTTGCAGATCTAAGACTGAAACGCCCATAAGGATTAGGCGTCCAAACCAGCTGATCCGGCTGCTGGCCGATGAAAGAGTGTGTATTGCGGATGAGTTGGCAGCCATCATAATCAACAATCTGCTCCAAGGAAGACCAATCCCAGCCATCATTAGGTGTCCAGAAATCTTTGACAAGAAAATCTCTATCAGTGTCACCTCGATGAATAGCATATGAGTAGAGAGGTTGATCACACCACCGACTATCCCAGAAGGATATGTTCCCATAACCAACAATCCATCTAGTGAGAGGGAGGACTTTAGGAAAGAGATTCCAGATCTTTTTCCATCTTGGAGATGGGTTAGAACCCAGCTTAAGATAAGGCGGATAGCATCCCTGTATGTGCTTGTACGGCGAGGAATACTTGTTGCGGCAGAAGAGAGCCCATAGCGAGTCACCATGCATAATCTCCCAACAATCTTTAATGATATAAGCATTCTCGATATGTTTAATAGAGGTAAAACCCAGGCCACCTTGCCTGGTCGGTTGAGTAAGAAGATCCCAAGCAATCCACGCTCTACGTCTTTCATTGCTTCTGTTCGCCCAAAGAAACTTAGAGCACATAGCTTCAATTCTCTTAGTGACACCAGTAGGAATACCAATCGAGGCAGCAGTATAAATGGCGGTAGAAGTCAAAGCATGGGTGATGAGGAGCTTTCTACCCGCAAAGGATAGAAGCTTTGCTTTCCACAACGCCGTCTTCGTCATGAATTTCTCAAGGAGATAAGTGAAATTAGAAAGCCTGTGCGGACCAGCAGTGAGAGGAACACCCAAGTATGAGATGGCGTGTTCAACTGGGGAGATGTCCAGAAGATTTGAAATCGACTGAATGGAGTTCTGCGAAGCTCTGCCAAGAAGGAAGGAAGACTTAGATTTGTTAATAATCTGTCCCGTTGATGAGGAGTATAAATCAAGGGCAGCATCAAGATTGGATAAAGTCTGCATGTCAGCGTTTAAGAACATAATCACATCATCAACATAAGTAAGCACAGGGGGTGCGCAACCACCACCTCTAGTGATAAATCTAGAAATGAGCCCATCATCTGTAAGACGTCTGATATGTCTGAGAAAAGGTTCTTCATACATGATAAAAAGCAGCGGAGAGATAGGATTTCCTTGTTTCAGCCCTCTCCCAAGAGGAAAAAAACCAGCAGTATGATCACCCACGGAGACCGAGACCCAGGAATCCTGGAAGAAGCGAAGACACAGCTGAATGGTAGCTTGATCCATGCCGAAGGCCTGTAGAATAGATCGAAGAATAGACCATTCCACTCTGTCGTAAGCTCTGGACATGTCGTACTTAATGATGATGTTAGGATGAAGCGTTCCCTGATTAAGATCATGACTAATCTCTTTAGCAAGCTTGATATGATTGTTCTGAAATAGAAATATAGGTTCCTCAAAAGCCCTAATTACATTTCACAGGATAAACAAAAGCATCTAAATCACATATTTAAGCAAAACACCTAGGGTTAGTTCATAACCCAGGTCAGGGATGTTACATTATAAGAGAAATACTCACAAGGAAAAGGGGTATCCAAGGATAAGGTACCCTTTCAAGGCCAAATATTGTGATTGAATACAGATGTGTGATATTCCTCTCTCCTTAGGGGAGATTTTTTAAGAGAAATACTCACTAAAAAGGTGAGTTGGTCTAGTTTTAGGTCATGGTCCAAGACCCTAAAGATATGAAAGTGAATTCAGGGTAATGACCCATTTTAGGTCACAGTCCAAGACTGTATAGATATCAACATGAAAGCAAAGTAATGGCCCAGTCTTAGGTCATATTCTAGGACCATCAAAAGATATGAGCATGAAAGCAAGGTGATGGCCCCATTTTAAGTCATAGTCTGGGGCCATATAAGATATTCAAGTGAAGGTAGGTTAATGGCCCATTCTCATGTCACAATCCATGACCATATATATATGAAGGGGAATGTGCAGTGATGGCCCAGTTTAAGGTCAAGTTTCAAGACCATATAGATGCATGGTAGGAAAAAATGGGCATGCCATTTGTTAATGGGTGACATCTTACTCAATCTAGAAGATCATTTAGATCAAATGAAATTGGTATGATCGGGGTGTGTTTTGATATTTCAGTCAAGATTTGGAAGTTATATCCAAGATTGAGGATTAAGTAGTGTATTAGTGCAATGGTGAAGCTTTGTTTTGAAAGGATCAAGCTGAGTGAGATTCCCTTAAAGGAAGTATATTCTTGATTAAATAGGGGCATGAGTAGCTCAAGGATGGAAAATTTGATTCAAATCTAGATGTAACTTCATAGTGACAGTGCGTGGCTTCTAGGTAAAATTGAGAAGCCTTCCAATGCAAGATTGTATATTTGGAAACTTAGTTCTTAGAAGGTCAAGGTATTACAGAGAAGTTTCCCAAAAAGGATGATTCTTTGGCTCATTGTTAATAAAGAACAAGACTAAAGATCATTTGGAGGACTTGAATAGCATTTGAAAGCATTTTGGCGGTTGTCAAAAGTTTCAAAAGTGAGTGGGGATCATGAGGAGAGACCACAATTGGAAAACCTTTCATATCAAATACGAAGATCTTTGAAAATGTTGTCCAAGTTTAAAAAGATTATCTTGTCTTTTATTTAAGTTTTGAGAATATTTTCCAACTCTTTTGAAAGATGTTCAATTTTGTTGATTTTTGAAAAGATCGTTCAGTTATGAAAGGCAGTTCAAATTTTGTTCATTTTATTTAAAAATTGTGTGATTTTGTTGAGTTTTTTGAAGCATTTTCAATTTTATTGAGTTTTGAAAATATTTTTTTATAACTTTGTTAAGGTTTTGAATGATGGTTCACATTTGTCAATTTCCCTTGGAAAGATATTAGATTTTCCCTTTTTTTTAAATATTATTCTTTTAAAAAGATCTTTAATATTATTTTTTTGAAAAGATTGTTCTTTTTAGAAAAGATTTTTCTCTATTGTTTGAAAATATTTTTCTTTTTGATCTACTTTTGGAAAGATTTTTTTCATTTTAATTTTTTTGTTATTGAAAGATTTTTCTTTTATAAATAAATATTTTTTTAATCTTTTGTTTTTGTTTTGAAAATATTTTTCTTTGTTGTATTTAGAAAGAGTTTTTTGTTTGTTTTTGAAAAGATATTTCTTTTGAAAAGAATTTTTCTCATTTTGAAAAAGATTGTTGACTTTTATTAATTTTGGGGAAATCTTTTTTTTTAAAATATTGTTCGACTAAGATTATTGAATAAAGATTGTGGGATGAGAGAGATCTTTGAGATTGTTGAAGATCATTGAAAGATTTTCAAGTTTGAGAAGATCACGGATCAAAGACTGTTGGTGATTGAGATCATTTGAAATCATTTGGGATCCTTTCAGATCATTAGAGATTGCTAGTTTGAGATTGTTTGAGATCATGAGATTGTTGATATGAGATTGTTGTTTGGATAAGATTGTTGATGTGAGGTTGTTGTTTTGATAAGATTATTGGTGTGAGATTTTTGCTTTGATAAGGTTGTTTTAAATTTGAGGATGTTAGCAAATGGAAAAATATATGGTATGATTACTACAATTTTAAAGAATAAATCTTTAAAAAATCTTAGAATTAGCAAAGCATGCAACAATCTTGGAAATGGTAAAACAAGTAACCAAGGGATGCATATGTATTAGATAAAGTCCCATTTTATAGCCCATGAGTTTAGATTTGATTTACGTCCTCACTCAAGCATGAGTTGCGTAGGGGGGTTTGTCATTATCTTCTCTATGATGTGATGGCACTCATGACGGGGGTAACGTGGGCTCTTTAGATATGGGTACTACTCCCAATACACCTCATGACTATGGTAGATGTAATTAGTTGTGAGTGCTACAAGAGGGGGGTGTCCACAAGGCCTCTAGACGTACAACTTAGTGTTGTATGATACCTTTACTAACACCCCCACACCACTTCCAGGGATCCAACATGAGTGTTGGCACTTATTCAATGATGCATGGGTTTGTAGGTGTGCATTGTGAAAATGTAGATTTTAATATCTTTTCAAACATGCCCACAATAATAAATCATGAAAGACAAAATGATAAACATATAAGGAAACAATCATGCAATTATTAAGTAAGAGAAGACATTGCCTATCATGAAACTCTCTCCCATATTTTTCTCTCTTTCCTTTAGTTTTATGTTTTTTTAGTAGAAAACAAAAAGGAAAAGTAAAAAAAGGTAGGGAAGTAGGGGTTAACCCTAAAAGGGAAGAAAAGACAAACCTTAAAAGGGAAGTGGAGGTGAACCCTAAAAATGACAATTTCTAGAAAATGTGACAGTTGTCGTGTTGCCAAAACTTGAAAGTGATGAATTTTGTTCTTGTTGAAGAAATAGAGGATTGAACTTGATTTATTAAGATCCAGAGAAACAAAAGGCAGGATAAAGAGAAATAACTTTCTTTTTTCTACGGGCAGAACAAAGTATTCCACCGTTTTTTTAGAAAAGAAATTTTTTTTTGAGATTTTGTAGGCAGATTCTGCCAATTCACTGTTAAGATTTTTTTTAGAAAACTCCATATTTCAATAAAATGCAAGTCGGATTGTCTAAATCCCTAGCGGAGTCACCAAACTATTGTACCCGACCTAAGAAATCCAATGGACCCTATGGTAGTGTAAATAACAAAAAAAGATTAAAGACAACTATAAATCAACAAAAATTGGAGTTGCCACCCAATTTTATTTGTAAAACAAGGAAAAATGAAGTTGGCATTTGAATTAATAGGAAAACACAAAAAAGACCAGTTTTGACTCCTCCCAAGGATAGATAATAAAGGTTTGTATTACTTGAGAGACTGGGCTCGCCAATCCTATTATGAGTGGAGAAGGTGTTAGCCCCCCTCCCCATCTCCCCCGATAACATATTTCAACCTTTTTAGTCATCTCAAATAAAAATAGTGGTGATCGATGTTGTTGTTAATGAATGGCATAAAAAAGATAAAAGGCAATTTTTTATGTCAGTGGGCCTTTGGAACTAGAGACAGTTGTGGCTTTCCATCATATCCCTAAAGGTCCTAGTTTTTAGATGTGTTGTGGTACCAATTTCATCAAGACTTTCCACAAAAATGATCCATCATTGGTGGTTAAGACCAATGCATATGAAGAGAGAGGGAGAGAGGGGTGAGAGATGTTTGATAGATTAAGATCTTAGATCTTTGAAACAGTGTGTAGATATGAACAATTATGAATATAAGAGATCAAAGAAAGCAATAGTTACTGATACAGATATAACAAAAAGATTGTACTTATTGTTGAGCACTCTACCAATGCTAACATAAACAATTACTTTCAAAGGAAGGATGATATGATCACATACAAACAATGAAAAGGAGATGTAGTCATTTTGTCTAGATTCAGGAGAGGCGAAGAGGCATGGGGGTATATATAGGTGGATTTTAGGGTTCTGAGTTTCCAACTGGAAGATTCTAGAACAGGAGACAAATCACATCGATGTGCTATGAGGCATGTCCCATAGATTGAGGCCATTATCCATGTGGCATCGGTTGATTGCTTTGATCTACTTTGTGGCCCATGCTAGATAATGTCGAATTTTTAGATATTTCAAGAAGTTCTAGAGAAATTTTTAGAAAAGGTAGATTTTGAATAAAAGTCAAATAAAATAATGACGGAGAGAAATAAGGCATTAATTCAGGATTATCCTTCATTTTTATCCAAAATATGTGTATTTTTATTTGGATAACGGTAACTGAATTATCTATTGGAAAAAGGGAGAATATTCAAGACAATTTGACTGGGCAATTAATGGAAAAGAATTTTGAAAAGCAACAATAGAGCAAATTGCACTTAAATCTAGATATTATATTGTCTTTATAGAAAACCTTGAATTAGGTAAGAGTTGGTGAAAATGGGTGGATGAAATGGGCTAGAAAATATGGAAAATATGAAAAAACATGGAAATGGATAAAAGTGTGGAAAATGGAAGAAAACATGGAGAAATAGAATGAACTCCATCATTATCCACAAAATTAACATTTAACCATGATTTCTAGCTAAGTGAGCAAAATTTGGGTGTCAACACTCCCCTTCTGTGATTTTGAGCATCCTTCACTTTTTGAGTTTCTCAACTGCTTCCTTTAAAAAAAGAGTAAATTATGAATTTAAAATAAATAAAATAGAGAAAATGAGGAAAGGATAAGAGACCCCTTCCATTATGAGCAAGATTCTTTCCAATAATTACATGTTTCCTTGCATTATTGATACATTTTGAGGAAAGTGATTACTTGTCTGCGTGCCGTTCCTTATTAGTTTCTTTTCCTTTACTTGTCATGGGCTTGCTTTAGAGAAAAAGGTAAAACCTGACACCTGCACTTATGTACACATACAAACCCTTACTTATATGAAATGGGTTCCAACACTCATATTGGATCCCTCAATAAGGAAAGGGGTTTTTATTAAATGTACCTACAAAACATGATGTTGGATGTCTAAAGGCCTTGAGGACACCCCCTCTCCTAGAACTCATGACTGATTACTGTTGGCATAGTTATGATGTGTATTGGGAGAAATACCCATATATGATGAGCCCATGTAACCCCCATGATAAGTTCCATCTTGTCATAGAAAACTTAAGGACTAACACCTCCTACATAGGCCATGCTTGAGTGAGGAAGTAAATCACATCTAATTCATTTGCTAAAAGGGCAAAGGCTTAATCTTATACATATGCATCTTGAAATTGTTGCTTGCTTTTTGAATGCTAAGATATTTGATATCTTCATCTTTATAAGATTGTAGTCATATTGTATTGGTTTTACATGGTCTACTAACATATTCATGTATAGGCCAACAATCTCAAATAAAAGATCTTTAATCAATAATATTTAACCAACAATCAACAATCAATAATATTTGATCAACAATCTTTAAAATATCAACAATATTTTACAAACCAAATCCAAAATATTTCAAAGATTAATAATCTTAGAAAAACCAACAATATTTTTCAACAATCAACCATCTTTTTCAACAACCACCATTTTTTTTCAAAGATCAATAATATATTTTTCAGAATCTAAAAGTTTTTTAAAGATTTTTTCAGATCCATCAATAGTCTTTTAGAGATTAACCATCTCACTCGGATCAATTTAGAAACCTCTTAGTACTAACAATCCTTTGCAAAATGTAACAATCTTATAAAGGTTAACAATCCTTTACAAGGAGAAACAATCTTTTGCATAAGTAAAAATATATTTTCCAAAGTGAAATAATCTTTCAAAAGTGAAATGACTTTTCAAAGGAAATAATATTTTTCAAAGTGGAACAATCTTTCAAAAGTGAAATGATCTTTCCAAAGAATTAGCATATTTTGAGAAAGAAGCAATCCTCTAACTTAAAATGGTTATTCTAAGCTTCTCTTCCACCAGATACCCTAATATTTTTAAAGTGGATAATCTCCTCTTGGGTGGAATGTAACTTATCATGTGTCCACTACCCAATCCCTTTGCCTACCTTATGTTGGTGGGTTGTCTCAAAATTCTCTTGGACTATGTTATCCATTTTTAACCCTACACCCAATGTTAGCCTACCAAAACTCACCCTCATGTCTAGTCTTACCTTGAGTATATGATTTGACTCCTTGTCAGTGGCCTAATTCATGTTCAAAGGATGCCCAAGTCAACACTCAAAGAACTTGATTGTCATCCCAATATATTACGATTCAATCTCTTCCATAAGGATATAAAATTCTGGTCTCCCATTCATAGTCACTACTCTTTTGACCATAATATCTGCTAAAAGGATGCCAAAAATTAGTCTAAATTTCAAGTAATGCATTACATGTGATCATGAATTGGCCAAAAGGTTATCCCAAATATTTGAAACCTTTTGAGAAACCCTCCTTCTGTTTTTTAACTTTATGAAAAAAGTGCTCAATTACATGCACCTAATGAGTGTCCTAAACTTTTCATCTTGCATCAAGCTAGATAGATTTTTCAATGTGACTGAGATGTTTCCTATCTAAAAATGTCTCACCCATGTCCATGCCATGGTCCTATACTATGACCTCAAACTAGTCCATTATGTACCTTCCATACTCATACATATACAATCCTTTTACATGTCCTAAAATTGGATCAAAGCACATATTTGATTATTCTTGTAAGTAGTTCTTCCATAAAACCTCACATGTGGAAAGAGGAGTCTTATGTAGTTGGATATCCATCCATAGTCTCTGGACCTAAGTGGGTCACCTTGTCCCTGCATACCCCTTTTCCTTGTGAGAATTTCTCTCATGAAACCTCAACCGTGAAGAGAGAAAGATCACAAATCCTTATGCAGATGGGATATCTAACCACAACTCTGGGCCATGAGTAGGTCACTTTGTTCTTGGATTCCCCTTTACTTGTAGGTTTTCTCTCTCATGAATATTACATGCAAATAGAAGAATTTCACACACACGCACCTCCTAAGGTCATCTTATCCATGAGCAGGTGATCTTATACCTAGATACTCTTTTTTCCTTGGGAAATTTCATCTCATAAAATCCCTCCTAAGGATCATCACACATCAATAGCCACCCAAAGTAGGTTGTTATCCTAACCACCATCTATCACCAAACTCTTTTGATCTTGGTAAGTGCATCTCATGTTGCAATTTAGAAGCCATATATTTATCCCAATTCAAGGCTAGTACAATTATCTAAATCCAGTCACAAATTTTGATATCAGTATCCATTATCTAGGAAGAATCACAAAAGAACATGACCTATCATTTTTTATTCTCATAAATAAAGGGGTGTCATTTTACCCTTTACATGATATAAAGTGTACAGATGGATGTACCCCAAAGGACAAGATATTCTCATGATTTATACTAAACACTACTTTTAAATCTTGCTAAACTAAGTTTCAGGGCATCACATGAGCCAACATAAGTATGTACTTCACTTGATCATATCAACAACCAATTGAGATGACCAGCTAAACTAGTGCAAATCGATAACCTATGAGAAGCATCAAAGGAGATGTCAACAACAATAAGTAGGACAAGCAAGTTAGACAAGATAATCCCAAGGAGGTACCACATGGGCCCACAAATTCCACCTCCCAAGAAAGCCCTCTAGGAAGTGTCTTGGAACAATCAACCAGTATTACTTTAATGCACCCATATGACATTAGTTACATAGAGGAGCTTCACTGTCAGGAATTCATCTAATTTGGAGCTCATTATTCTAGTTCACTGATGCACTCATTCCCATATAGCATGCTAAAATAATATCTACACTGTCCATGGCCTTTTATCCAAGGTCATATAAGTATCTGATGCAGATGAATGTTAGGGTGACCCTAAGGACTCTTTATACAATGACGTTTGTTCCAATCCAAGGAGGAAGAGAAATAGGAAGAGTTCAAGGTCACTGGAGAAAATTCTAAATCTACAAAGTAGGGAAACACTTCCACAAATGTCCATGCATAATACATGAACAACACAGGACCATCCCCACTCAACATTCATTCTATCCATCATTGTTCTCTTGGTTCAATCCTTACATGGGAGGACGATATGGGCTCCCACCGCCACTATATATGGTGCTGCCAGCAACAATCAATATGACAACGATACCTATGATAGGAACTCAGTAAGAAGACATCATCCCAGAACCCACCGCAACATATCCCCTCATGTTCGAGATTCTACATAAGATCAAACAGTTGAAAGGGGAAAAAGATGATAAAAAGACCTTTAGTGATTTATGTCACTTACCATATGTAAAGTTACTTGATAACTTTAGCATGCCCAAGTTCCACAAGTAATTTGAAAAGGGAGATCCTCTAGTACATATCAAGTCATACAATTTGATTATAGTGGAGGTACAAGATTATGACAAGGTCTTGATCTGATGCTTTGCACAAATCCTAGCATGCCCAACTTTTGCATGGTACAACAAGAAAGACCTGACAATGATAACCACTTAGGCCCAATTAGGTGAAAAGTTCAGTGATAAGTAAGACTAGAATACATATTACATCCCAACCAAAAGAGTACCTCAAAGTAATGCAACAGAAGGCATAGGAGAGCATCTTCAAGTTCATCAGCCGATGTCAAGAGTTTTCCATCAAGCAACTATTACATCCTATGGACAAGAATCCCTTGACATCGTGGCAACGATAGGTTTCCCAGTGCTTGCATATTTTTTGTCCTTACAATGGTACAAAAAATTCTAATAGGTCATCATATATATGTATATATATCTATGTTTGTATGTATGTATGTATGGGATTAAGAGAGAAATATTTCTCCCCCCCTCTTCCATGCCTATGGAGGAGGCCGAACGCCCATGAGGGTGGTAAATTAAGGCGACAACTGGGGTATATATATACATATCCAACCACAAACCCTGGCCCTGAGTAGGTCATCAGATCCTTGGATACTCCTTTTCTCTTATGATATTTCCTCTCATAGAAACCCTCCTGAGGATCATAACATATTGATAGCCACACAAGGTAGGGTTTTATCCTAAAATTCCATGTATCACCAAACTCTTTTGATCCAATCGATCATGGTATTGGCAATTACATCCCATTTAGAAATCGAGAAGCCCATATAATTCTCCCAAGTCAAGGGTGGGTAAAATGATCTAAATCCAATCACAAAGCTCCATTTAGGTATCCATTATCTAGAAA
The DNA here is from genome assembly GCA_963693085.1 of Alisma plantago-aquatica. Taxonomy (NCBI): domain Eukaryota; kingdom Viridiplantae; phylum Streptophyta; class Magnoliopsida; order Alismatales; family Alismataceae; genus Alisma; species Alisma plantago-aquatica. The sequence continues at coordinate 399,812,846 of OY856410.1, forward strand.
GAATCACAAAAGACCATTGAATATCCTTTTTGACTCTCCTAAATGAAGGTGGATGTCATTTTACTCTTTACATGATATAATGTGTACAATTGGATGTAGCCCAAAGGATAATATATTCTCATGATTTATACTAAACACTGCTTTTGAATCTTCTTAAACTAAGTTTCAGAATATCGCATGATCCAACATGAGTATGTACTTCACCTAGTCATATAAGCGTTCAATTGAGATTACCAAAAAAAGTAGAGCAAATTGATATCCTATGGGAAGCATTAGAGGAGTGTCAACAACAATAAGTAGGACAACCATGTTAAACAAGAGAATCACAAGGAGATAACACATGGGCCTAAATATTCTAGCTCCCAATAAATCCCACTAGATATCATATCGGAAGAATCAACTAGTGTTACTTTTATGCACTGATACATCATCGATTACATAGAGGAGATGCACTGTCCAGAATTCATCAGATAGGAACTCATTATTCTAGTTTAGTGATGCACTCATTCCCATATAACATTTGGAATAAATATCTACACCAACCATGGCCTTTTAGCCGGTTTTGTATCAATATCTTCCTTATATGAATCTTGGGGTGATCCCAAGGGCTCTTGAGACAATGATGTCCGTTCCAATCCCAAGGGGTGAAGCCAAGGAGGAGGAGAAAGAAGAAGAGCTCAAGGTCAATGGAGAAAATTCTAAAGCTATAGAGAAAGGCAACACTTCCAGAAATGTCCATGCATAATACATGAACAACAAGGGATCATTCCCCAATTTTCAATCATTCTCTCATGCTACAATCCTTACATGGGAGGACCCTATATATGGTCTCCCACCACAACTATATACAATGCCTCCACAACAATCAGACTTACAACGGTACTTGTGGTAGGATCCCGCCAAGAAAATTTCAACCCAGAACCTACCACTACAGATCCCCTCATGCTAGAGGTTCTACATAAGATCAAAAAATTAGAAGGAAAAATGATGATAAAAAGACCTTTAGTGATTTATGTCACTTTTTAATAAATATATATTTATCCATTTTATTTACATCTTTTATATATCTTTTTTGGATTGTTTTGTTGATTATTTTCCTAGTCTTAGAATTAATTTTCTTAGTTTAGTTTTTTTCTCTCTTAAATTTCACTTTTAATTATATGTGATTGAATTTTGTAGAAAAATGGTTTAATCACTTCAATGATTAATTACCCATGGAATATATTTGGACAATTTCCAGCAATCCTAATATATATACCCCGCGGAAAAAAGATCATAACTTTTGCATCACATGGTATAATTTAACGAACAAGTATGCGTTGGAAAGGAAATTGAATGTCTACCTAAAAAATCTATATTTGATGGATTCACAGCAAGTCGACTATCCATATGATCAGATTGTTTCTTCATTTCAGGAATCAATAGCAATGAGAGTCACATGGTCAAATATTATAGAAGACAACTCAATAAATCCCTCCATTTATGGGAAAGTGTGATTTCACAACAACCACACTTTATCATAAAATAAGTACTAGATACCCATTTTGGAGGAATTTTGGATAATGTGTGATTTGAGGACATTTTTGACACTTAATTGAGGAATTTGATATCATAGTATACATTGAGTACATGAGTTTCTACTTATTTTAGAATTACTAATCTTTTATTTAACTCCAGTATCTATCTTTATCCTTTGAATCTCAAAAATTTTGTGAATATTCTATACCATGTTGTTAGCCTCTTTTCCAAATTTAAAGCCAAATGGAGTTATCTAGCTCCTTTTATAAATGTTCAAAGATTACATTTGAAAGTACTTCTCTTCTTGCCTTTTTCTTAGTTTTGGACCAGAATCATCCCTTGTTGGACCCAGACTGTGCACCAGACAACCCACCCAGGTAGGGGGTCATCCCTTACCTCAGGTAGTGCACCAAAATTCCAAACAACTTCAAAACCTAAATGGATCTGACTCCTTTTCTCAGTCATTTCTTGATTGTTTTGTATGAAATATGTCTCATTCTCTTCGTCTCCGGATCCCACTCCCAATGCACCCATTTTGGTTTCGAAATTGAGTACATTTGTGAAGTTTCTAGCCCCCAAAGGTGGCCTCCACCATGGAGCTTCAACCCACTTTCATCCCTAATCTTTAACCCTTACACCTATATAAACAGTCCTTTGAGTTCATTTTTACCCAAGGAACGCAACCTTAGCCTTGGCACTATCATGCACTATCTTGGTTTTGCTTAATCTAGGGATGGCACCCCACATCCATTATTGTTGTAGCAAGCTCCACTTTCACTAGATTTCTCTCTCTTCAGGTATGTTTCTATCTCTTTCTCTCTCTAGAAACTTGTTTTGACCATAACTTTTGATTTCATGTTTGAAAATACATGAAATGATAGTCTGTTTTGATCATGATTCCTGATCTTTATCCAAAATTATATTTATCTAATGATCTTTTAATGTGACTTTATAAGATCTTGATCATATTATCTTGGAATATTATTGAATTAGTTTTAGATCTATTACCCATATCTTATATGATCCACTTTTGACAATGTTTAATTGATCTAACATCGAGATTATGATTATAGATCTATGGAATTATCATGTTCAATAACTTTTGATGTGCAACCTAGATCTAGAAAAAATAAGATCTAAACTCACTCTTATATCTATGAGATACTTTTGCTCATGAAATCTGAATATTACTATCCACTCTTGATTTTGCAATTATTGAACCTAATAAATATCATTTATTGTGATCTAATATTTCTAATATCATGAAATACTATTTAGAAGAAATCTCTATTGTAGCCTTGATCTAGAAGTTGACAAATGACTTTTGGGTAAGGTCTTATTATGAACTAACTATGGATCTTGATACTAACCTTGATGGATATGAAACTTGATCTTGGTGAATACCACACCTAAAGTTCAATAATAATACCTAAAAACCCTACATAGTCATCGTGACCCCTTTATCGTGAAATCCCTATTTTGATGAATGTGTCCTTGTTTACATGCTAGGAATTATGAATCCTAACTTGATGTACTCAAGATCTTACTCTAGTCTTCAGTGAAAGATATGCTTTATCTCCATGTTTACCTTGACTATGGTATTGTCTAGTTGTGTATTATAAGTATGAGTCATATGCTTGGCCCACTCTATTTGTTTGAGCTATTGTTCCCTATGAATAAGATTCTATTATTTGTATATTTAGTTTTATCGAACTCGAACATAAATTAAAATCTCCATTATACAACTCAACTTACCTTATTGCACCTGCCTTTGGGTAAGGGCACACACGTTGGTTCACCTACCCATATCACTAGGGTAAGGACATAACTCTAGAGGATACCATGGTATCTCGTTACTTGGGCCCATTCTGTAGTATGTTGGTCATGGAATTAGCCCTTTGGACGTACCATGGTATATTGTTACTTGGGACCATCTGTAGTTTCTTCTTGAGTATAATGGAATTTGTAAATAAAAGATGATTAAATTTTAAACAATTGATGTTTTGGGCTTGATGATTTCATCCTTGTAGTTCATATTACTTTTGCCAAGAAATATATTTTTCTTAATATTACTAGTTTCATTTTGATTTTAAGAGTGTACCAATGTATTTGCATTGATTGGGTCATGGTTTGTGATTTAGGCATACAAGATGGATCATTATGGGGAATTGCCTAAATCACTTCTTCTCTTGACAAACTCTAATAACAATGAAAAATCTACAAAATCATAATCGATTTGGTTAGTTCTTTAATTCTTTTATTTCATTAGTTATTGTTTCTTATTGTATATGCCTATGTGTGAGATCCATTTGGGCAACCTAGGGATGTGTGCTTCAATCCATTTACCACTGTCTAGGAAGTGGGATTGGGATTGGGGTAAGAACGATTCTATGGCAGTTGGTATCAGATCATGCACACTCTCATATACATTAAGTAAATAATTTCTCATGTTTCTTATACTTAGGAAACCTAGAATATTTGTAATGGTAAAATTACACCGTCTAGGCTCGGGGTTCTGGCTAATAATCACCTCCTATTCATCTCACAATTGTGGTTGAGGTTCCCCGCTCTACCTAGCCAAAGATGATACATAAGGGATTTTCTAAAACCTAGAGAGTCATCTCGCTTCTCATCTCTTCTTTAAGCACTACTCCTATCCACCTATTACAAGTAGTAGGATGACTTCTCATCTTTTCATATCTAATAGTGTGTCTTGACTCGACATTTACTCTCCCTATTTTTGCGTCGAATGGGGGCAACAAATAAAATAAGAAAAAAATATGACTCAATATCACATTATGATCTTGTATACTCTTGACTCAACATATACAATAGAATGACTCGTACTAGACATATCTTGCAGATGGCCCCACTAACTCATAACCAAGGGGTAAGACCCTCGAGAACCAAGAATGACAAGAAGTAGAAGTTAGATGAAAAGAAAAGGGAAGCTAAGAAGAAAAGAGAAGCTTAGGAGAAGAAGGAAGCTGAAATAAAGGAGGATGAAGAAGAAGCTGAAAAGGAAAGGGAGAAGGAAAAGAAAAGCAGAAGGGAAAAGGAAAAGGGGAAGGAAGATGGAAAAGATAAAGGAAAATGAGTGGACAAGGGAAACAAATTTAGGCTTAATTAGGATGATAGTGATGAGGATGAACCTAGAAAAACTGCCAAGGATGATGGTTGGGAGGTACAAAAGAAAATACTCATGGATGACATGATAAACTTAACAAAAAACACAATGCCCTTTGCCCCTGGAGGAATCCACATTAACAAACCAAAGCCTACCACCATCACTGAGTTTCTTAAGTTGAAACTAGAATCCTTCTATGGTGAAGACAAGGAGGAAATGTTATAGAAAGCTGATGCATGGATAGTTACTACATATAATACTTTCAAAGTCCTAGGCTGCCCTGAGAATAATAAAGTCACTTTTGCCACATATCAATTAAGGGATGTAGGAAAAATATGTTGGGAAAATTACACCAACTCCCAACAAATCATCCCTTTGATCTGGGAAGCCTTCAAACCTATCTTTATAGCATGTTTCATGCATAGTAATGAGTTGAAGGAAAAAATGAAACAATTTTTGGCCCTGACTCAAGGTGATTCCTTTGTCTCTGAATATAGTTGTCAATTTTGACTCTTGAAATGTCATTCCAAGAATTTGACTCAATAAGAAAAATTATATTGTTATGTTGAGGGACTTAATGTATCTATACAAGCTTTGGTTGCTTCATCCAGACCCGCCAACTTCCAAGATGCGTTTGACCCTGCTTTGAAGATGGAAAGAACCCTGAGTATTGTATAAGGAAATAATAGATTTAAGCCTATTTATGGATGACTAGTACTATGATGGACAACCAAAAACAAAGGGAATAAACTCAAGATGGCAATTGTCCCAGAACCCCCCAGCTCAGGATCACCATAATGGACCTAATCAGAAGAATAAAAGAGGGCTAAAACAAGACATGTGCCTCAACTATGGAGTCAGGCACCCTTGACTGTGTTTGCATCAGAACCCACTTTTCTTTTATTGTAAGAAAGAAGGACACTTCAAGAATCAATGCCCATACCCACCTCCTACACGAGCTTCCAATTCTAAGCATACTGACAAACAAGGAGGGAATTATAAATGATTTATGTAGATCTTGTAATTTTTTGCAATAAACCTTATAATTATCATGTCTTTGAAAATTGCAATTTGATGCTTTCTACCTTTATTTATGATTCATAACATATCATGTAATTGAATTTGAAAATTCATATCTTTGATTGCCTCTATTTTGAACTTTAATTTTCTTAACCATGTGACTTGTCAGTTTGGTACATAATGGCTAATACACAGAGAATGATAATGTGAATAATTAGACATGTATATACCCTTTTGTCATGCATACTCATATATTTGAAGTTTGATTTTAATTTTGACTCCCCACAATCAATTTTGAAATCTTGACTTGCTCATGAAATGTTGAACTATATTGACCTACAAACAAATCATCCAAAATTTTAGCCTTTGACTCAAAATCGTGAGATCTTGACTAGTTGATATTTTGAGTATGGTAATGTTGAATATATGCATAGATTTAATTTCCTAAAAATGACCTAGGTATGGATCTTCACCCACCTCGAATATAATTGGTGAAGAAATTGATGTTGAAATCTCGAAATGTTGCTAGATTGTTGTTTGTGGGTGAATGACTACACCTGTGGTCTGGATAGGAATTAAAACCCTAGACTTGAATGTTTGAACCCAAAACTTGGATATTTGAATCTTGACTCTTGAACCACAATCTTGTTATTACATGACTCAATTTGATCCATGATGCATAATCTCAACTCTCGATCCCAATTCTCACTCAATATGGAGACATTACTTGAAAGTGAACTCGATCAGTGAACTACTTTTCACCTCCAGTTGATCTTAAGAGACTTTTGATTTCAATGTAATTGATGATATGACTCTGATTAAAGAACCTCAATTTTTGGAGGATGTTACATGGATTCAATAGTTTCAATCTTTGAGGATATTTTTGAATTTTGAGAAAAAAATCCCCTTTGAGGATATTTTTGAATTTTAGATATTAGTTTGATTAGAGGACATTGGTGACACTTAATTGAGGAATTTGATACAATAGTATACATTGAATACATGATTTTCTACTTATTTTAGACTTACTAATCTTTTATTTCATTTTGGTGCCAATCTTTATCCTTTAGATCACAAAATTTTTGTGCATATTCTATACCATGTTGTTAGCCTCGTGTCCAAATTTAGGCCATATGAGTTTCCTATCTCCTTTTATAAATTTTCAAAGATTGCATCTGAAAACACTTCTCCTTTTGCTTTTTCCTTGGTTTTGGGCCAAAATCATCCCTTGTTGGGCCCAGACCTGCACTGACCATCCCACCCAGGTAGGGGGTCATCCCCTACCTCGGGCCGGTAGGGTAGTAGCAGCCCAAATAACTTTAAAACCTAAACGGATCTGCCTCCTTTTCTCACTCATTTCTTGACTATTTCGTATGAAATCAGTCCCACTCTCTGCATCTTCAGATGTCACCCCCATTGCACCCATTTTATTCTCGAAGTCAAGTACTTTTGTGAAGTTCCAACCCTTTAAGGGGACACCGCCATGGAGCTTTGACCCCCTTTTGTGCCCTAATCTTCGACCCTTACACCTATATAGACACTCCTTTGAGTTTGTTGTTTCCCAAGGAATGCAACCCTAGTCTTAGTTATCACTCTCATGCACTATCTTGGTTTCATCCAATCTAGGGCCAACACCCCACAACCATTTCTTCTATAGAAAGCTCAATTTTTGTGAACTTTCTCTTTTTGGTTATGTTTCTACCTCTTCTCTCTCTAGAAATTTGTTTTGACCATAACTTTTGATTTCATGTTTGGAAATATATGAAATTATAGTTTGTTTTTATCGTGAGAATGAGCGGGATGCAATGGAACTATTTTCAACATCTGATTCCTGATATTTTTCCAAAATGTATTTATCTAATGATCTTTTGGTATGAGTTTATGAAATCTTGATCATATTATCATGGAATCTTGTGGAATTAGTTTTGGATCTATTACACATATCTTCTTTGCTCCACTTTTGACAATGTTTAGTTGGTCTAACATCGAGTTATGATTCTAGATCTATGGACTTATCGGTTGACCTAAGTGTTACACATTGTCCATTTTTTGATGATGACTTAACCATTTCATTCATATGTATCTAATATGTCTTTTTGATATTGATTTTAGGTATTAGGTACATGAAAAGGATCAATAAAATCAAGCCTGAGCTTGGTCTAGTTCAAGTAAAAAGCAATGCAAATGCACTTTTGTGGAAAATTCCCTAAAACCCTTAGGACAATTTTTGTAACCATTTGTATTGATGTTATGAATTGTAAGTAAGATGAGAAAAAATCAGGAGCACTTAATTTGAACGTTTAATTTAATTACTATTTCTAGAATTCATCACAAAGTGCATGTTCGGTCAAGCTTCATCCTTGATAAACTCAACTGACACCCTTGATGAATTTTGGGAATGTCTAGGTTCAACTGAGTTTATCTTAGGACAAACTCGACTGACACCCTACATTGGAAAATCATATTTAAATGACCGATCGAGTTTCATCCATGATAAACTCTACCAATGCTTCAAATTTTCTTTGTCCCATAGTGTAATCAGTCAAGTTACCTTTATTGAAACTCGACCGACTGCACTGTACATGGTGTGCAGAAAAAGTGATTCTAGCCATTAGAATGTTGCAAACATCAAAAATAGATCTGTTGCAACACCCCAAACAACTAGAAAACATTCCTTAGTTCTTCTAGTCGCTAGCGGACATCCCCAACTATAAATAGGACCCCTTGAACTTTATTCCAAGTTTGCTCCTTCATATTATTCAAACTCCTAGATATAGTTGAGTACATTCAGTACATAGAGCCCCTTTCTCTCTCTTGTTTATACTTCAAAATGTCCATATGAGTGAGATAGGCTATGTGCGAGAGAGATACTCCATTGTAGTCTTGTAAAGCTCTCAAAGCATCCCTTTCTCAACCCCTTTCTTCAAGTGCAAAGTTGGCAAAAGCTTCTCCAAGGTGAAGGAGAAGGTGCAAAGCTTCTCCAAGTTTAAGGGTAAGGTGAAGGTTGAAGATCCTTGAGTAGAGTTGGTAATTCCTTCAAGTCAGAAGACTCGGTGCAAGAAGGGGTGCTCCTTAGTGAAGGTGTCCAACTACTTGAAAGAGTGGGTAAGCCCTTGTAGAGGTCAAAGACTCTAGATTGGAGGATAGGTAAGTCTCTGTAAGGTTTATTGGCTCTTTTTGGTCCTTAAAAGGGAAGGCTTGGTATCCTGGTTCTGCAAAAGGAAGGTCTAATTATATGTCTTATAATGGAATATAAGTATACAATGGTTGCAAAATCCTAGAGCTTGACCTCTCTAGGTAGTGGACTGACTTTCTCCTAGTTTGGAGACCAGAACCACTCTACATAGCTTGTTCTTGTGCTTGTTCAATCTATCTCATCCTTGCTATGTATATTTCGATTTCACATCAAATTTCATATTTGTAATAGTCCTGCTTGAAGTAACTTGAAGGTCGAATGAATTTTGTGTGAGTATTTTTAGCTCTATTCACCCCCCTCTAGAGCCATTTTACTCAACAAGTGGTATCACAACCACAGTCTTCTCTGATAAAATCTCCAACGAGACAAGAACATGAGCGACAACTTTCTAGGTTCTCTCAACTTGGAGGTGGGTTCTCCATGAGACATACAATCTTCGATGACACCAACTTCCTCTGTCAGAAGAGAAGGATGCATTTCTACTTGCAAGGAATGAGCTACGACATGTGGAAAGTAGTCATCCTTCCTTACAAGGAGCCAACCGAAGATGTTACCACTTGGTATGAAGCTACACTCAAGAAGGCACAACTAAATGCAATGGATATAAACAACATCTATGAAACCCTCACTCCTTTTGAGTTCAATTGGTTCTCTTCTTGGGATACATCCCATTAGATATGGAACAAGCTATACATAATCTATGAAGGGACCAAGCAAGTCAAGTAGTCCAAGATCTGCATGCTTAAGGGTCTCCTTGAGAATTTCAAGATGGGCAAGAAGAAGAGAGTGGATGAGTTGTATACAAGGCTCAACACCATCATCAATGGGCTTGCTTCTTTGGGTCACCCCATGGATAGAGGGACCATCAACTCCAGGATTCTATGGTCTCTCCCTAAGATATGGGAATCCAAGGTGACTTCAATTGAAGAAGTTAGAATCCTTGGTGACATTGCCACCAAAGATCTCATTGGAAATCTTCAAGCCGATGAGCCAAGACTTGACAAGCAAAATGAACATGAGAAGCAAGAAGAGAAGGAATCAAAGAAGATCAAATATAATGCATTCAAAGCTCAAGTGGAGGCAATTGTTCTCCAAAAAAAACTTGCTTGCTGGTCCTCTCCTCTTTAATCAAGTGAAGATGAAACCCCTAGTGACCATGAAGCAAACTACTCCAAGGGGAAGCACTTCAAGGGAAAGCCCTCCTCCTCCTCTACTCCAAGGTGCTATGAATGTGGCCAAAAAAGAAATTACAAAAATGATTGTCCCAAGGTAAAGAATTCCTACCACAAGAGCACCACCAAGAAGAAGGAGGAATACAAGGAGGATGGAAAGCAAAAGAGAAAGGATATGAAGGATAGAAGGAGCAAAGATGTAGCCAATGCCACATGGGAGGAGTCATCTTCTAGTGATTCCATCTCAAATGAGAGAGAATGCCACCTTTCTCTAATGGCCTCTACAAGCGATGACATAAGCGAGGTAAATGAGTTAATTTAAATGAAATTTCTAAAGAAGCCCTCATTTATATGTTAAATGCTTCACACTCTTCTTATTCTCAATGAAAATCAATGAAGAAGAGGTTAGGGAAGATCATTGATGACTTGTATGCTAACATTGATTTTCTTAAGCAAAATGAAAAATTGCATTTTGATAGTATTGTTCTTTACAAGGCCAATCTATTGATCTTGAGCTCCAATACATTAGAGTTGAAGTAGAGAATGTTAGCTACCTTAAGAATATCAATAGTCTTAAGGAGGAAAACCAAACCCGCCTTGATGAGTTGTCTTACTTAGAATTGAAAGTGATGATCTTAGATTTTCTTGTGATGCTAATAATGATAAAAATAAGAATCTATCTTGATGAACTTATCATGCTTAGAACTAAAAATGCTAGATTACTTGCTCAAGTAAATGATCCTATTCCAGACCTATATTTCCTAGTAATAAAGTATCTAGCATTACTCTTGAGAGAATTTCTTATTATACTAAAGCCCTTTGTTTGGAGGCCGACTTTCTTCATGATCAAGATGATTTAGCTAGTCTTTCTTCTATTGTCATTACTCTTAGTGATGATAATCATAGCCTTAGAGCTTCCTTATAGAAATTCCTCAAAGGGAAAAAGTCCCTCAATGAGTACTAGACAAACATGGTGGTAAAAGTGGTTTGGCATATGAGGGATCTCCAAAGAGAAAGAGCAAGGGTAATAAAAAGAGGAAGGGACCTCCTATCTCCAATGGAGAGTCATCCGGATCTAAGAACCTTATGGTTTGTGTAAATTGTAAGAGTGATGACCATTACTCTACTTATTGTCCTTACAAGAAAAAGGGGACCAACCCAAAGATGAAGTGCGTCCCCAAGCTAACTCTAGACCCCAAGGTTTGAGTTGGGCACCGACAACTTCCTTTCTTATAGGTAAAAAGGAATTCTATTGTTGATAGTAGATGATCCAAGCATATGACTGGTGAGATAAGCCATTTCAACAACTTCACAAAGAAGAAAGGAGGATTTGTGACTTTTGGAGACACCAACAAAGGTAAAGTGATAGGTGAGGGTGATGTAGGTGATTCACTATGCAAAATGGAATTGGTCAAGGGACTTGCTAACTTGGACTTGGAGAAGGGTGAGGAATGCCAACCTTGCAGACAAGGAAAGCAAACCAAATCCTCCTTAATATCCAAAGGAGTCCTTAGTACCAAAAGTGCTCTTAAACTTCTTCATATAGTTCTATTTGAACCTATCAGCACTCAACCGCTTCATGGTAGCAAGTATTGCCCTATGATTGTTTATGACATTTCTTGCTATTTTTTGGCATTCTTTCTTATTTCAAAAAGTGACACTCTCGATGTTTTCTTGACTTTTTCCAAATGTGTTGAAATGAAGCTTCTTGCCGGATTGTCTCTATCCATAGTGACCATGGGGGAGAATTTGAAAATGACTTGTTTCAATGCTTTTGTGAGGATCTGATTACATGTACAACTTTTCTTCCCCTTATACACATCAACAAAATGGGGTTGTAGAGAAAAAGAATAGGTCACTATAATAAATGGCTAGGACCATGCTTTTAGAGTATGACACTCCAAAGAAGTTTTGATCCGAAGCTGTTTGCACCTCATGTTTTGTACAAAATTGGGTTTTCGCTCATCCATCTTTAAAGAAGACCCCATATGAGCTATGGCATGGTAGAAAGCCCTCTCTTAATTTCTTTCATGTTTTTGGTTGTCCTTGTTTTGAACACTAAGGATTCTCTTGACAAGTTTAATACAAAATCTTACAAGGCTTTCTTTCTTGGCTATAGCACTACTAGCAAGGCTTATAGAGTGTTTAAGATTCATCTATCTAAAGTAGAAGAATTTATCAATTCTAAACTGGTTGAGGCTAACCCCTCTATTTCCAAGAATATTGTAAATGATAATGTTGTAGATGAGGTGATTCCTCACTTAAAAGAACACAACATTGATGACAAAGGAAAAGAGGCGATAGTTGATGCAAAAGAGAAAGAAGAAGAAAAGAAGGATCCAACTCCGTGCTTTGCAAAACATCATCCTAAAGAGCTCATCATAGGTAATCCTTTTAAAAGGGTGAAGATGTGGGTTGTATTCAACAAAGAACAAGCCAAAATTGCCTTCATCTCACAACTTGATCCTAAGAACGTCAAAGAAGATCTCAAGGATGATGAATGGATCCTAGATATGCAAGTGGAGCTAGAGCAGTTAAAAAAGAATGAAGTGTGGGCCTTAGTGCCAAGACCAAATGATAGGAAGATCATTGGCACCAAGTGAGTCTACTGCAACAAGCTAGATGAAAGTGGCAAAGTGGTAAGAAACAAAGCAAGGTTGGTTGCTCAAGGCTACAGTCAACAAGAAGGTAGTGAATGTTACTTGCCTTTTCTAGCTATAAGAATTTCTTGCTTTACCAAATGTATATTAAAAGTGTGTTTTTGAATGGTAAAATAGAGGAAGAAGTCTATGTGGCTCAACCTCCTTGCTTTGAACATGATAAGCTTCCTAACAAAGTTTATTTGTTACAAAAAGCTCTTTATGGACTCAAACAAGCCCCTAGAGCTTGGTATGACAAATTTTAGAACTTTTTGATAGACAATGGTTATATCATGGGCAAAGTTGATTCTACCCTTTTTATCAAACACACTTTTAGAAACTTTTTGATTATTCAAATTTATGTTGATGATATCAGTTTTGGCAAAACTGATCTTGATCTTTGCAAGGAGTTTAGTTTTCTTATGTAGAGTGAGTTTGAGATGAGTATGATGGGGAGCTTACTTTCTTACTTGGATTTCAAATCAAACAAACAAAGGAAGGAAACTTCATCAACCAAGGCCAGTATACAAGTGAACTCTTAAAGCGCTTTGGGATGGAGAACACCAAGCCAATGGACACCCCCATGTAAAACACTGTCAAACTTGACATAAATGAGGAAGGCAAGAAAGTAGATGAGAACCTCTATTGAGGTATGACTGGTAGCTTGATTTATTTAACTGCATCTAGACCTGACATAATGTTTAGTGTTGGCTTGTGTGCCTGATCTCAATTAAGCCCTAGGAAATCCCATCTCATAGAAATTAAGAATATTTTGAGGTATCTAGACAAAACTCAAAATTTTGGACTATGGTATCCCTAGTCAAGGGACTTTAGTCTTACTATAGTGATGCAGATTATGCATGATGCTTAATTGATAGAAAGTGCACAAGTGGCACTTGCTTCTACCTAGGGCCATGCTTGGTTTCTTAGTTCTCTAAGAAACAAAGCATGTTGGCTCTTTCAACTATCGAGGTTGAATACATTGCAGCTGGGAGCTGTTGTGCCCAAGTCCTATGTATGAAGCAAATGCTCCAAGACTTTAACATTCATTTTGATGCTTCTCATATCTAATGTGATAATACTAGTACAATAAACCTCTCTTACAATTCTATATTATATAGTAGACCCAAACATATAGAGGTCTATCACCACTTCCTTCATGACCACATTGCCAAAAAGGATATTTATATCACGCATGTGGACACGAAGAATCAAATTGAAGACATTTTCACAAAACCTCTAGCTAGAGAGAAATTTACTTATATTAGATTGAAATTGCTTATAACTTCTCTTAATGATGTTGATAAGCCTTCTAGCTAGTTGTCCACATACCTATATGTTCTTTCTCCTATATTTCTCATCTCTTACTTGAAAGTGATATATATTCCTTGTTGTTATGCCTTGTTTTAGGCTATTTTGGTAAATACTTGTTTTACCGCAAAATAATAGCCAATTATGAGTTATATTTGCCTCAATATGTTCAAATACTTTTTAGGCTAGAAAAATAAATTTATATAGCACTTTAGTGGCTTAGACTTGAACATCTTATCTTTTGGACAGATTGACTGATTGGTCAAGTTTGTTCTGGGAGAAACTCGACCGATCACACGTTGAGGACTGAACTAAACAGTAGGTTCGGTCGAGTTTCCCACAACCTAAACTCGACCGACAATATTGTTGGGAGGAAATTATATATGTTGTCAGACGACATTTCTCCCTCTCAACTAGAGAATGTTGCCCGACAACCACTCTCTTGTGTTCATCCTCCAACCCTAGGGCTAACCCAACTTATCTTCTACCCTCTTTAGCCCCATATTAGCCCTCCTTTCCTCTCCCAACCTTGACCTAGGTTGTTAGGCAGCCTGCAACTTGAGCTATTTCCTTCATTGGCGATCTTCTCTTCTCCATTCGACCTCCATGGCTTCCAATTGTAGAAAACACACTGGACCGACAATAGTTCCGTTCTCCTCTTATGCTCCTAGGGACGTCTCTTTTGACGGAACCTCTTTCATCTCCTCCCAAGCCATGAATAGGTACAAGGAACTTCTTTGTAGAACTCCTTTTCCATTATATGCCTTGTTTGAACCATGTTTTGCAACTTGTAGAGTGATAAAAAAGGTTGTTGAGGTTTTCAAAGCACATCACGTTAGTGATTTGTGTGTAGAGAGTTTGTGCTACACTAATTCCATGTCTAACAGAAAAGTAGTCCACAAATTTTATGCCAATCTCATGTGGAACTACAATACCCTCATGCCACCACCTAACATCCAAGTCATCTTGACTTCCATGATTACTGGTACGAAGATCACAATCTCTAAGGATTCTTCAAATATCTATTTCAATGGTATAGACTTCACAAAGACATGGATGCCTTCCTATCACCAATACCATGACCTACTTGACCCTGGGAATTTCTACAAAAGAAAACTGATGTCCCATATAGGAAGAAATTCATCGTCCCTACCTCTTCCCTAGACATCAAGAGATGTCTTATCACATTAGTAGTCAACTACAATATCCATCCAAAGAGAAATCAAACAGATATTATAGAGAACACTGATGTAATCATGTAATATCTCTTGAATGATGTTGGAGTCAAGTGGGATCATTATATTCTCCATCACATGACATGCTTTTATTCCAGGAAGAACACCAGCGGTACCCATATCCCTTATCCTAACTTGATATGTGGTGTGCTTTCTCACCATTATGAGAAATCCCTTTTTCACAAACTTGATTACAAAGTGAGTAGAAAAGGTATTTATATCAGTGAGACCACTATTAATAAGTCCTTCCACCTTAACTCCTATACCACACTGGGTGCTTCCACATCCACCCAGGCTCCTCCACCTCCTCCTAAACCTCACTTTGCCTTATTTTTAGTGTCAAATGAAGCCCTTATGGGATACATGATACACCAACGAGCGTATAACCTTCAGGTTCAAGACCACATCCATCATGATTCAGTTCAGATCATGTCAAACATGAACTTGTCCTGTAGCCATCCCTACCCCACCTACCAGCCCTACCCAGGTGCTGACTATGCTTCTTATGCATATAGTTAGTTCTACCTGGCCCCTCCACCTGCTGCTTCTGTTGTACTCCCTACCTATGATGGTGGACTTGCCCCCATTTCCTCTCAACTGCTTCCCATCAAGTTCTCATTCTTCCAATTAGACCTACTGCTACCTTCCTTGCTAGCTATGACAGGGTTTCTATACCCAATTATGAGCAAGCAAAGGCTCTTCTTGAGTGTGGAGTCTCTTGGGCAGAGCAGAATTGTGGATGGCTCGATCCTTGCTCCTTTTTGCTAGATGAGGGCACTGAGATGGATGACAAGGAGGTTGATGATTATGATGATATTGATGATGATGGGGATGATGGCTATGATGATGGAGATGAAGGTAATGACACACCTTTTGCACCTTCATATGATGATGAGGACTACCAACCATAGGATGATAAAGCTGATGAAGACCTAGTTGACATAGATATCCTTGATGTTTAGTTCTTTAGTCTATATGGTGCTCATATATATATATATATATATATCTTTTTGTAGACTAACATGTATTGAACATTTGGGCATTGTATCTGAGGCATACTATTTTCATATATTGTCTTGTTTCACCAGCTTGTAGTTTTCATATTGACAGGACATATATGGTGTTGTAATCTAAATCTAATGCACCTTAAATATTTGTTTGGTTACATCTTATGAGTTCTTGGTATGTGTTTCCATATTTTGATTATCACTCCAGAATGCTTGTTCTCTTTGTTTGGTGCTTGCTTGGTGGTTTCTTGTTTAGTTGGTGCCTATGGATAAGACTTGTGTTTTTTAGCTCTTCTACCCCCTATCTTTTTGATATGACAAAGGGGGAGAAGTGGACTCAATCATATTGCTTTGTGATCATTGTCTAGTCTTTTATCTGAAATATCATGTGACTTGCAAGAGGACTCGATAGTATATATGTGATATGGTCTTTTCTCTTTTTAGAAGACACTAACAATACAAGTGAATGAAAAGATAAATTGAGGTAAGCATGAATTGAGGGGGGAGCAATTGATATTGTTCGTGCATGTATCCCCTTATAG
Source organism: Alisma plantago-aquatica (assembly GCA_963693085.1). NCBI lineage: Eukaryota > Viridiplantae > Streptophyta > Magnoliopsida > Alismatales > Alismataceae > Alisma > Alisma plantago-aquatica. The sequence continues at coordinate 399,829,613 of OY856410.1, forward strand.
TTCACAAGGTAAAAGTTTAAATTCCAAATCCTTTTTAATATGTTGAGGAATGGATTGTCATATTCAAAAGGAGGGGGGGGAGGGATGTTGACCTAAATGTTACACATTTTCCATATTTTTATGATGACTTAACCATTCCATTCATATGTTTCTAATATGTCTATTTGCAATTGATTTTAGGTAGTATGTGTTGGTATATATGCCCATAGAGCCATTCCGAGCGATTGCATGAAGTTAGATATTAATTAATCAATTAATATGATTAATTAGTTAATTAATTAATTCTAGAATATTCTAATTGATCCACGAGTGTTTTAATTAACATAGTTTTTCTATTTACTGAAAGATTTAGGAAACCCTACTTCCTTTCGTCTCCTATTTAAAGGGGCTTGACGGTCGATGTCTTTATAAGATATTGAGAGAGGCTTTTCAGTTTATGCTCATGTACGTAAACCCTGACTGTCATCATCCTTAGGAGAGAAAGTAGAGCACCAGGATGCTAGCACATCATCGCACAAAGGCTACTCCTTCCTTTTGGCTTAGGAAGCATGATGTGGAGTTCTAGTCCATTCGTATGGACAAAGTAGAGATGTAGATGTTGAGATGCCTGTGTGCGGAGGACGTCAACGACTGTCCATACGTGCTACAAGCGGCGTACATCACTGCATGAAAGGAGCACCTCCAGATCTTCCCATGATGCATTTGGAGGATGGGAGAGAAGTATCATCCGTGTAAGCCAGGAGCGTTGCACACCATCGTGTAGTGGGACGTCGCCAGACTTGCTCCACAACAAGGTATATCCCATGAACACTCTTTTTTAATACAATTTTGTCGACGAGATCCTATTGCGGGTTATGTGGAAATATATTTTTTGTTACTTTTTCCATGCATGTTTCATCCACAAAAACCAATAGTGGTATCAGAGAAGTGTCAATCTACAATGTATTTGGATTTGTTTTGATATGATCGAATTGTTGTATACTATTTTCTGTGGTTGCATACGATGCAAACGTAAAACTTTTAATGTGCATGTCTAAACCTAATTCCACATATGTCGCAAGATTCTATTTTTGATGTTTCAGACGAGGTCGACTATGGAAAATACTAATTTTTCTAAGTGCACAGAAGTAAAATTTCATAGACTATGGGTCAACTCTGGGGTCAATGGGATCCGCACACAGGGGCGCTGCTCCTGTGTACTCCGCAAAGTCTGCGTGGGAAAAATTTATTTAATGGGGAATGTCCCTCATTAAAAGGACTGTAATTTTAATATATATATATATATATATATGTATATGTAGATATACCTATGATATCATACACGTCACCTTTAAAATCTATTTTATGTGGTGAATGCATGCATGATTATGGCCTAGAATCTCCTTTTATGAATGTTGTGAATGTTGTGGATATGTTTGTTTGTAAATGCTATGGATGTATACTGGTTGTATGTAGATCCTTTGTATAAAGTATTCGACTTCCATACCAAGCCTCATCTCTTATTTCAAAGTTTAATTAATTCTTTCTCTTTATATTTTCACTCATATGATGTAATAGAGATATGATTAGTTTTAGTCTTTGTAAACTTGATGTAAGGAATCCACTTGAAGATCCAACTCCAAGGAGTGTCCATGGAGAAGCAACCTGAAGATCCAATTGCAAGAAACAACATGAAGATCCAACTCCAAGGAGCATCCATGGAGAAGCAACTTGGAGTTCCAACCCCGCGAAGCATCCATGAAGTTGTTCATTGTAATGTTGATCCTTACATGTTGATTCAGAGATGTTGTTGCATGAGATGCATAAGACCTTAGGTGGACCGTAATCCTTTGTGTCTCTAAAGAATTATAATAGTATGGCCATAACTGATGTTTTTGTGTTTGTGATTGCATGTCTATCATTTTTGGTTGTAGATATAGTAGTATATGATACATACTATAAGTATGTGGTGTTTGGATATGTATATGTATTAATAAAACCCCTCAATTAATACTATTAAGTTGTAGTTGCATTCCATAAAGCAACACACATGAAAAGCTTGATCGACTATGTGTGGGCACGCCTTCACATGGTACACTATCTATCTCATGGAAATGTGATGGTGGGTGTGTGGGTCTGCCTCTGTAGGGTGCACACTCATCCTGTTGGCTTATGGGTTGGACTTAACTAGGGAACCTTGATAGGATCAAGTACCTAGAGGCACACAGATGTATCATGGCAAGGAATTGTTCATGATCATCTATCCAAGAGTTGCATATGATGCAACTAGCAAAAGTTGCCTACCTTAGTATTTGGTCATTGACGCCGACATTGGCTGGGCATTGATCCAGTTACTTTGGATCTTGGCTCACTAGAAGGTTGTACGCTGCAATCTTCCGAGTTGATAGTGAGGGATATCAATTTGAATAAAATAGTGGGAGCATAATCAATTAAAGGCCTAATTAATCTCATTTATCAAATATTTACAAGTCAACATGTTTTGGACTAAATGCAATCTTTTTCTTTTGTAGAAATAAAATGGCAAACAACACTCACACATTCTCATTACGATCGGTCCTTGATAAGGACAAACTTACTGGAATCAACTTTCAAAACTGGTTTAGGACGCTGAGAATTGTTCTCATACAGGAGTGTAAGCTCTATGTCCTTGAAACACCAGAGCCAACATAACCCGCCTCAAATGCGCCCAAGGCTGAAAAGGATGCTTACAAGAAGCACCTTGATGACGCCGTGGATGTCAATTGCCTGATGTTATGCTCAATTAACTATGAGTTGCAAGAATAGCATGAGAACATGAATGTCATGGAGATGGTAACACATCTCAAGAACATGTATCATCATCAAGCAAGATAGGAGAAATATGATGTCTCCAAGGCTTTGTTCAGAAGCAAGATGAAAGAGGGATAGTCAGCTAGCACCCACATACTCACTTTGATTGGGTACATGGAAAGCTTATCCAAGATGGGATTTCCCCTAGATCAAGAGTTGCCCACTGATGTGATTATGCAATCCTTGCCTGAATCATATAGTCATTTTTTCATGAACTATAACATGAACAATCTTAACAAGCCATTGTCAAAATTGTTGGGCATGTTGAGGACAGCTGAAGGCTAAGAAAGGTTCTACAGCTGGGCATAAGCCAAATTCATCCACACTCAAAGCTAAAGGTGGGATCTCTAAAGAAGGCAATTGTCACCATTGTCACCAGGTTGGAAATTAGAAAAGAAAATGTCCTCTCTACCTTGAGGAACTGAGGAAGAAGAAGTAGGGGATGGAGATCTCCACTTCATGTATATATGTTATTGATATAAACTTAAATACTTCTTCATCATGGGTACTGGATATCAGATGTAGATCTCACATATGTTCAAATATGCAGGATCTGATAAGAAGTAAGCCTTTACAAAAGGGCCAAGTCGAGCTGTGGGTCGCTAATGGAGCAAGAGTTGCTGCCATTGTAGTTGGAGTTATTAGTTTATCTTTGCCTACGAGCCTTGTAGTAGAATTAGAGAATTGCTATTATGTACCTACTATTAATAGAAATATTATTTTTGTATCTTGTACGGACAATAATGGATTTAAATTTCACATCAAGAATGGAATGAATTCTATCTCTAAAGATGAGATCTTTTATGGCAATGCCCCTATGTCATAGAACTTGAGACTAGCATATACAACTTAAATACTAAAAGGCTAAAACTTGACAACTCAAACAAAACATACTTATGGCGTTGTCATCTTGGGCACATAAATGAGAAGCACATATCTAGACTCCATAAGGATGGTTATCTAGACTCTTTTGATTTTGAATCATTATAGACATGTGAGGATTGGTTATTAGGCAAGATGACCAAGAATCCTTTCATTGGACATAGTGAGAAAGCCAGTGATCTGCTAGGGCTCATACATATTTATGTATGTGGACCTTTTAGATCAACTGCTAGAGGAGGCTATTGATACATCATTACCTTCATTGATGACCTCAGTAGGTATGGCTATGTATATCTTATGAAACACAAGTTAGAATCTCTTGAAATATTCAAGACTGTCATGAATGAAGTAGAGAAGCAACTTGGTAAGAGTATTAAAGCACTCTGTTCAGATCGAGGTGATGAATACTTAAGCTAAGAGTTTGAGGACCTTCTGAGAGACCGTGGTATTATATCACGGTGGACTCCACCTAGTACACCACAACATAATGGTGTGTGAGAAAGAAGGGATTGTACATTACTAGACATGGTATAATCAATGATGAGTTCAGCCAAACTTCCAATATTGTTCTAGGGATATGCTCTTGAAACCGCAACGTTTACACTTAACCGTGTACCTTCCAAACCGGTTCAAAAGACACCATATGAGATATGGAATGGGAATCGTCCCAATTTGTCTATGTGAAAGATTTGGTGATGTGAAGCTTATGTTAGGAAGAAATTTCCTGAAAGGCTTGGACTCAAATCTGTCAAATGCTATTTTGTTGGATACCCCAAGGAAACTCGGGGATATTACTTCTACACACCAACTGACAACAAAGTGTTTGTTGTTAGGACTGCTGTATTTCTTGAAAAGGAATTTATTTCCAAAGGAATATGTGGGAGGAATGTAGAGATCAAAGAAGTTCGAGATCAACAAGAAAGAAGAGAACATGAGGAGGTACATAAGGAACATGAAGAATCACAAATTGTTGTGGAATTTCAAGTTCTAAATGTAACACAGGAACCTCGTAGGTCTAGTAGGACATGACTTGAGCCTAGGAGATTCAGATTCCTCGTGACTCAAGACAGCAACAAATTGGGCATAGCAGATGAGCCAACTTCCTATCTAGAAGCTACTAAGGGACAAGAATATGAGAAATGGCTTGAAGCCATGAGATATGAGATGGAATCCATGTACACCAACAAGTTATGGACCTTGGTGGATCCACCCAAAGGGGTAAAACCCATAGGGTGCAAGTGGGTATTCAAGAAGAAGACCGACATGGATGGAAATGCTCAAACTTATAAAGGTAGATTGGTTGCGAAAGGATTACGTCAAATTCAAGGTGTTGATTATGATGAGACCTTCTCACCAGTTGCCATGGTTAAATCCATCAGGATCATGCTTTCCATTGCAGCTTATCATGACTATGAGATTTGGCAGATGGGTGTTAAAACAACATTCCTTAACAGGAATTTACTCAAGGATGTGTACATGATACAAACTGAGGGTTTTATCAATATGAAAGAATACAACAAAGTTTGTAAGCTAAAAGGTCAATCTATGGATTGAGTCAAACATCTCGAAGATAGAATCTATGTTTTGATGAAGTAGTCAAAAAGTTTGGCTTTAGTCAAAATGAAGATGAACCTTATGTTTACAAAAAGGTTAGTAGGAGCACAGTCATATTTCTAATATTGTATGTGGATGACATACTATTGATGGGAAATGACATCCCTACTCTTCATATAGTAAAAGGTTGGCTGGGGAAGACCTTCTCTATGAAGGATTTAGGCGAAGCATCCTATATACTAGGAATCAAGATCTATAGAGATAGATCTAGAAGGCTTCTAGGCCTAAGCCAGAGCACATACATTGACAAGGTGCTGAAGAGGTTTAGCATGGCAGGTTCTAAGAGAGGTAACTTACCCATGTCCCATGGGGTTACGATCTTTAAAGCCCAATTTCCTAGTTCATGTGATGAACATGCACATATGAGTAAGATTCCATATGCATCAACAATTGGATCTATCATGTACGTGATGTTATGTACTCGTCTTGATGTGTCGTATGCTTTGAGCATGATGAGCTGATATCAGTCAAATCTAGGTGAATGTCACTGGACAGTCATAAAGAACATCCTAAAGTACTTGAGAAGGACTAAGGATTAATTCTTCATATATAGTGGTGAGGAAGAGCTCGTGGTAAAGGGTTACACTGATGCTAGCTTCCAAACTGACAAAGATGACTATAGATCACAATCTGGATTTGTGTTTTCCTGAACAACGGAGCTGTGAGCTGGAAGAGTTCCAAGTAAGAGATGGTTGTGGATTCTACAATAGAGGCTGAATATATTGCCACATCTAATGCTGCAAAGGAAGCTGTGTGGATCAAGAAGTT